>CM070875.1:187083289-187683289 GCA_036365515.1 Torymus aiolomorphi
TTGCAGATGAGTCAGTCGATCCTAAGCCCCAGGAGAAATCCTATGTTGATGACGCTGTATGTTTGTAATGTATAATACAAAAAGTAGTATACAGTACACCCGTCGGGCGAAAGGGAATCCGGTACCTAGTCGTAATACTTTTTAACCAAGAACTGTAATAAAAATTACTAAAACTGTTGTAATTATTCATACAGTTATAACAAAAATGGAGCATACAGTGGCAATGTCACACTCTTCCTATATTATATAGTAATTTTTATTATTCTTATAATAAAATCTATTATAACACTTTTCTTGTTGTAGACAAAGATCTTCTTTTTAGTCAACAGGTTAATAAAGTTTGAAAAACCACAAAAACAGTGTAAATGAGATAGAAAATAATAGCAATGCAATTTATGTACTCATACAAAATTTTTGACTGCGAATGACTATAAAGAATTTTATATTTACATTACGCATTATCTATACCTTTAAAAATGGTCAACATAATAAATTCAACCCATAATGGAACTTTATAAAAGTTAAAATGACAATGCTTTGGTGAAGCACAATAAGCAATTTGATTTTCATTATTAGCTCAACTAATTTTACGATTTTCCGGTAAACAGAAAATGTTTTACTCACCAATTTTCGGTGTCAATAAGGGAACAAAAGCCGCCAGCAAAATAATCGGCCCAAATGAATAGAGACGCGAGAACAGTGGGATAAAACAATAAACGAGCATTTACGATTGTGTGCCCGCAATGAAAGAGAGAGAAACGAGGAGCGACGGCGGAAAGCGAGAGAGAGAGAGAGAGAGAGATAAAGCGAGAGTCCAGCTTTCTGCGTAATCGCGCTACACGTGGCTGATTTTTCGCCTTTGAATAAAATTATGATAATGGCCTTGCCCCTACCCCCTCCCTTCATCCCACCCTCCGTTCTCCACCTCGCACACCGGAATTCGTCTGCGGATAGGCGCTTTTGTTTCAAAAACCTCTTCCTCATTCTCCCCTCTCCTCTCCCTTTCCACTATCCATCCTTTTTGCCTGACTTTTCTTTTTATTTCTTTCCTCCCCATCCGGGACTTTACCCCCTTCTTCTCTTCCTCACCCTCTCTTCCTTCCGCTTTCGCTTGCCGCAATTCCTTTCTCGTGGAAATATGCGATAGTCTGCTCGCGGTGCAAAATGAGCGCAAACACAGACGTAGAAAGAGAGAGGGGGCGAGCTAGGGGGAGACGGACGCACGCGGAGATGAGAGAGCATAAAGGACTTAAAGAGAAAACGATTGCCGAATAATTTGCGAAACCTTGACGTTTCCATCCGTCGACTGGATAAATTACGAAAAAATACTACATCAGCGGGTACATCAATGCAAATCAACCGAGACATTTATTATTCCGTGAAATTGAAATGTAGAGAATGTTACGCTTTTATCCTTATGGCTGAAGCTTCTGACGTTTGAGCATGTGATTTCCAAATTGGAAAAAGATTTAATACAAATCGGCGTTTATAACATTTTCGGTTACTGATACAAGAAGCTTTTTTCTATTTACTTCGCCAACGCAATATTGAGAAATTAATGTTAGTAAGGTCAGTATTTTTTGGAAAATATTTTACATCTAAATAATTTACTTTGGAAAATTACCTGTCGTAACTGATGATCATGTAACTCTAGATAATTGTTGTTCCAATTAAGTAAAAGAGATGTACGTTGAATAGTTAAGAGTCGGCATTCGGATAAGTAATAAGGAAAATGACAAATGTTTTGATAGCCTACTTTCAATACTGATAGAATTACCAGGACAGTAAGAAGTTGCTTCGAAGTCATTATTCGCCAAACATTGAGAGAAACTCGAGGACTAACTAGAATAGAGGAAGCGGACGACTTGACTGAAGAAATGGAACAAGAGGAAGAACAAACAAGAGACTAATAGCTGGTAATCCATTATACTTCCGTATGCTCATCTTCATCTACTTTTTATTCGCCACAAATCCGGATCGCCAAGCGATTTCCTTGCCTACTTACATAAATTAGCTTTTCTGTCGCCTGTCAGAGTTTCTCTTCATTTCCCTCATTTTCTACATTAAAAAAATTTATAGCAAATGTTCTATACAATTTTGAAGTTTCTGTAATGGAAAATCTGATTACACTGCAAGAATTATAGGTGATAAAAACTACAAATTCGTATAAATACACTGAAATGCAGTATTCATATATGAGGAAATCCACGGAACCTGTAACTGTTTTCTTACTTTTTTCTTACTTTTTTCTTACTTTTTTCTTACTTTTTTCTTACTTTTTTCTTACTTTTTTCTTACTTTTTTCTTACTTTTTTCTTCCATTTTTTCCGAAAAGTGGACTTTTTTCGACAGTTTTTTACATCCCCAGACTTGAGCATGCGTGGAACCTTTAACTGTTTTGTTACTTTTTTCTTACTTTTTTCTTACTTTTTTCTTCCACTTTTTCCGAAAAGTGGACTTTTTTCGACAGTTTTTTACATCCCCAGACTTAAGCATACGTGGCACACTAACATGGATTACTTGACTGGTTTTCTACGTAAAAATTGAAGATTTTACATCTTGTCTCGTTTATGTGCTTCGCACTCTCCGCTAAAAGCAGCAATAAATTACTTTAAAAAAAAGTATCAAAACAGTTCCGTGGATTTCCTCATATACAAACTGACATGATAAGAAAAATCTACGTCAGTGTAACGTTTTCCTTAACACAATGCATTGGCTATATTTATGCGACCGCAAAATCTACACCTTCATCCATACGCATCCACATTCGCAATTTGGTTGTGCATCGTACGTGAACAACAGCGTGAAAGAATAATTGGTTACAATTAAAAATGTAAATTTCACCTGTATTGTTGACGCTGTTCGTTATACGAAGATGGAAACGAAAAGAGAGAAAGCGAACGCAGCTCTCGCATATTTGATGCTTAAAATCAAATGTTTTACATTTTTGATATGCTGTGAAGCATTAATTTTGTGCGTAGTGCGGAAAAAGAGAAGACGAAAGAGAAGGTGTCTTAGTCGGCGGTGAATAATTTGAGTTGTTAATCTGAAGTTAGTTAGTTGTTAGTCTAATGAATTTGAAGTATTATTCTTTCAAATGGAACAATGTATTGACAAAACTCTTTGAATTTATTGCGCTGTATTGTAGATATTTAAGTACCAGCTGTATAGTGTGTCTGATATTTTGCTTCCTCAAAGAGGAAGCTTTGTAACTGTGAAAAAATTTTTTGAAACAAAAAATGTTCAAAAACATGTTTTAATACTTTTGGCGCTAAAATCCCTTGTTTTTGAGAAAAAAATTTTCATGTCTGCGTGTGTGTGTGGATGGGTGCATACGTATGTGCGTGCGCGTGTGTGTGTATATGTGTGTGTACAGGCGATAACTTTCGAACGAATCGACCGATTTACATTCGACAAAGTTTATTTTCTTCGTTTCGGAGGAGAATAGAAAGAGCACAACCTACTTTTTGATTTTATCAAGTTTCTTTTGTTTTGTAACCAAAAAAAGATTTTGAATTTTTCGTTTTTATTTTTTATTTTTTAATTCATTACAGCCAGTTTACTTAATATAATGAATTTTTCTTAAAAGGTCGTTAAATAACCTACAATTTCTTTTTTTAATATTTAAATTATGTTTAGCCTGTAATTTGTTAGTAATGAAAATATGGTTTATAATTCTTTAATTAATATCTCAAAAACTATTTCATTTATCCACTCAAAATTTTTACCACTTATTACACTTAAAATTTGAAGAGTTTATGTTGATTTGTTCCCGAGAAAAAAATTATTTTTGAAAACAAGAGTAAAAGTCAATGAATCGTTTTGAAATTTGGCAGAGAACTAGCTTTTTTATATCTAAGGATTCAGTTCTTTGCCCAAAAGAATCTGACTGTTTTGACCAAAGATATTTGAGGTTAAAAATTTTTTATAAATTTATTATATTTGCATTTTTAAAAAGAATATTCGATTGATTGACTCAAAATTTTTACCACTTATTAGACTTATCGAGTACAACATTGTGTTAAAATTTCAAGAGATTTCTTGATTTTTTTCTTAAGAACAAAATTATTTTTGAAAACAAGTGCATATCTGTTAAACTTTTTAATTTGTATATCATATGTAAAAAAAATAATTATTGTGTACTAGGGCATTTTAGAGAAAGTCATTTCAGGTTGACTCCCGCGGCAACGTGTACTAGGGCAACGATAGAAATTGACTTTCAAAATATGAATTTTGTAAAAATTTCATAAAAATATTTCATAAAAATATAAAATATCTTTGATCGCAAAAGTCAGATTTTTTGGGCAAAGAAATGGATTCTTAAATATAAAGAAACTACCTCTCTGTTAAATTTCAAAACGATTCATTGACTTTTGTTAAGAAGTATAACTTAGTTATTATATTTGTATGATTGTTACAATGATGGATTAACTTTAAACCACTAAGCCGAGCAGGATAGTAGTTAAATACATGTTTCAAAACAAATATTTATTAGATTATTGCCAATACATACTTTTCTTTCATAAACTAATGTATTTCTTTAAAATTTTGTATAACAATAATTAATTGTTTGTATAGGATGCGTAAATGAAAAAACAAAAAAGATATTTTTTGTATTAAGTCAAATTGTTTAACAAACAACAAAGAACAACAAAGAAAATAGTTTCATTTATTAATAAAATTTTTTTGTGAATAATTTACTTTTGTTTTTTAAATTTTAAAAATGGAATTGATAAATTAGTTGGAGGAAGCATCTTGCCAATGAATTGGTAGTGGTTTTTTAACTGCAATTCTAAGGTAATATTCAATTATTGATTGTTATAAAATTTAAAGATAGAAAAACTTTGGATTTTTTTTTCTAATAAATAGCATATAAAATACAATTTTCATTACCATTATAAATTTCAAATGTTTTTTTAATTAGTCAAATTCTTATATAACTTTTTTAAAATGTGATTAATAATCATCTCTCTCTGTCCCTCTCTATCTCTCTCTCTAGTAAATTGGTAAATTAATTTGTCAATTAATCATGGAGCCGACCATTACCGGTCTATTGGATGCAGATTGCGGGCGTATCGGTCAGTCACTAGCGGAACGGGACGCAGAACACAAAAATATTATTACTAGTCGTTTGTTACATTATCCCCGTTTAATAGACCATTCCTGCTCATGCACGGAACACATCCGTTTGCCTCCCGTGTCGCTCTTGTTTTGCGCGCAGCGTTTCCAGGCAATTATTTGTATTTGAACAATGTTGCCGGAACCGTAGCTTGATTACTAATGAATTCGTCAATTTCGCCGATGGCTCCCGACGATAGCGTGCGACTCGGTTAACCGTGGCTCGTCATTTCGACTGCATTCCCCAGACATTTTCTACCTCTTTTGAGTCATCACGTATATGAATGCGCGCGATACAGTGATAGTAGCCGCAATTACGCGGCATTGCCCCGGCAACGAACCATGATGTCGAGGCTAATAAATTTTCGCGTGGTTTAGAATTATACGATATATTGGAGCTAGTTACAGATAACTTGGCTAACCGCAAGGTGACACACGTTCGTTAATATTATGCACGAACCTTTGAAAATTTCCCAGAATACAGTTTAAAATTTTGTGCTCTCTGTAAGAGTGAATTTATTATAATAATTTGAGTATTCATTAATGTTCTAAAAAACCTCTATTTGTATATAGATAGCGTGTAAATATAAAATATCCCTGTCCCATGTGAAACAACAATTTTTATAAAGTTTAATATACTTTAATTATAAATATTCTCTGATCAATATTTATTTAAATAAATAATTCTAATTAAATAGATTTCCTCACTAGAAAATCTTGAAAACTGAAAATAAGTAGATCGTGTCAATTATTTGTCAGACAAGAAATACTTTTACAATAAACTTCATTCTGAAATCAATTCAATTTTAATCTACTTAATATAATATACTACCTTGTTTAGCTTATAACTTATGTGATCATTGAAATTGATTAATCTATAAGCAATTTCATAAAACCAAAAGTTCATCAAACTTCCGAGGTTTCAATCAATCAAAAATTAAAGTTTTCATTCATTTTCATTCACAGGTTAGATCCTTGTGAATTCTCTGAAGTGGTGAATTTTCCCGCTTTCTATCAACTAATTTTCGCGTCGAATCTTACTCGACTGACACATTTGCGCGCATTTGTCGGATTAGCCGCAAGAGACGGGCTTTCTCTCCTCTCTCTCTCTTTCTATCTTTCGCGTACGCAGCAGCAGCAGCAGCTCGGCCGTCCGCCGCCGCTCCAGTCCTAAGTTGCGATTCCAATTACTCTTCTAGTGGATAATGGCTACATAGTTGGCACTTAGCCGACTCTTCCCCGCACTCTGTCTCTCCTCTCTCTCATTCCCTCTGTCTCTCTTCTCTTCGGTATGGCGGCCGATTAATTGAAAGGTAAACTCACCGGTTAGCCGTGGCGGCCAGACTTTCGAGAGTGGCTGCTGCTACGCGCCGCACTCGCTTTCTCTCTGTCTCTCTCTACCTTTCTCTCGTCGGAGGGTCAGAAGAAAGACGGAAAAGCAGAGCCATGCTGGAGAGACAAAGACGAAGAATATTTGGAGGAGAAATCGAGAGAAAGAGAGCTACAGTGAAAAAAAGGGGTAGAGTTGCGCGCTTCAGGGTGTACAGCTGAGCTCGGTTTAGGGAGGAGGAAAGTAGGCGACGAGAGTGTAAGCAGAAATGCGGGAGAAGTTGAGGGGAAGAAGAGGGAGCAGAAGTTAGGGAGATGGATGCAGGATACGTGTGAGACGAAGCGTCGATCCACTTACCTGCAAAATAAAAGAGTAACACTCGACTAACTAGCGCAATACAAACAGTTAGTCGTGAAATAAACAGATACGTTTGATGCACAGGAATGTAAGCTCTATGTATTAAAAAGAACCAGTTGTTAAGAAATTTCGTACGAAAAACGAATTTTCATATTGGTTGCAGTACAGAAATTTTTATACATCGTCTTATTAAATCATCTTAATCAATGCTCCATCATACACCACTAAAATATTTAAATGTTAAAAATTTAACGTAGAATATCTTTTATTATATAGTTGACAATAAAATAAATATAACAATGAAATATCTTGAAAGACTAATCCGGATGACTTCATAGGCATTAAAGTATCATTGCTTTTATTATGGCAATTTATAATTCTTCTTTTTAACGTAAAAGTGATGATTAAAAATCATGATCAAATTAATAGTAGCGAAATTCTATTTATTCTAAGAAATTGATAGTGATGTTCCCTAATGGAATCAATTAATCATTTTGAGAATGTAAACACAAATATTCGTATACACACAATTATCAATCTAACAATTAACTCTGTAATATGACAGATACCATTGGAAATCGTGTTATTACAAGAGCTCATTTTTATTGCAAAAAATACTGTCAGTCAATACGATAGTAAATAAAGAGCAGTATAAATTTTTGAGAAAATGCGAGCAGACCTTTTATATTATCGCCGGTAAATGCCAACAGTGTCGCGCGCGCAAGGGGCATGCATAACTCCTGGCGAGACCGCGAATTAAAGCGGTGAATTCATCGGGGGGTAAAGCCCGCAAAGACAATTAATAATGTCGGAGGGATGCTCTGCAGCCGACACCTAGTGTTTCTTCTGCGTCACCCTCGTCAATCACCGGGAATGAAAAGGGAACTTTTCGCTCGCGGCGATCAATAGACGTGTATACGCGCGACGAGTTTTGGAAGAAAAAAAAAATAAATAAATGACGCTCCGCGTACGTGCGGTACTTTGAAATTTTCCGTCGAAATATTTTGCACGCGATGGATCACGTCAGATTAATTGAAAATAGCTGCTAATAATTTTTCTTTTACCGACATTTGGCTGGTTTGTGGGCAAACCTTACATTTTACATAAAAAATCAGTAATTGAGAAGTGATAATACAAATACGTTAACTGCATATTTCAATAAAATTTTCTGAAAAAAATGTAGATGATATTGTTAGTCCTACTTCTCCAAATCGTCATTAGCACTATCTGATTTATAAAATTAGTATTTTCGCATCCCTAAAAATGATCAATTACTAATAAGCCCACATAATATTTCATCAAGATTTAACGTTTTCTAAATTTCTGTGTTCGGCACTTTAATTTCATAAAATAAATTTCACTCTCCATTCCCAGGAATCACTCAACATCAAAAGTTACACACACAGATACCACACGCGTGAACATTATCGGCGACACAAGACAGACGTCGGCGTGTGCGAAGGTATCCGCCCGGACCAGCGGCGGAGACACACCGCCGCTATCATCATCATCATCATGGTCGCCGTCGTAGTCGTCATCGTCGTCGTCATCGTCATCATCACTCTCGTCAGCATCGTCATCGTCATCAGCACGACTCGGCGGCGCTGGCGCATTATGGCTCAGCGCGCTCATTCGGGTGGAGTAGAGGGCGCGCGAGAAAAAAGGAAATACTAATTGGCGCAGTCATCGAGCCTTGGGCGCGTTCGCACGGCGCGCGAGCGTTGCTGCGCGAGCGAAAGAGAGAGAGAGAGAGAGAGAGAGAGAGAGAAAGCGGAGCGGGGTCACTGATCTCTCGAGTTGTCGTCTACGAATACCGGGACGAGTGCATACCTATTCATACGAAGGCGGGTACGACGCGGGGGCTGCTGCTGCTGCTGTGGTGTGTGGCGCAAAGGGACGCGGCGCCGGGGGCTCGCGTTCTCTCTCTCCTTCCCTCCACGTGTCTTCCTATCCCCCTCCTCCTCTCTCTTTCTCTCCCGGGAAACGAGGAGGACGAGTGTGAGCCCGTACGTACACGCGGCGAGGCGAATGTGGAAGTGAGAGAACGTCAGGAGGGTGTGAAAGAGAGAAAGAGGAGGAGGAGGAGGAGACTAGACGCGACGAGACGTAGGAGCGCTATGTACTGCTGCAGCAAGCTCCGCTCCCGGTATACATATACATACATGCGTGACAAAACTGAAATGCACGCAATTGTTTTTACCGCACCGCGACTATATGTATACATGTGCATGTGTGCGCGAGTGCAGCGGGACGCGAAGGGGGATTACTTTTTACCTCGCAGGGGTTCTGCCGCGTGCGTGTGCAGCGACGTTGCAAACTAGGGATGCATCCCTGCACTCGCCCTGGTGTGCCATGGATTCGCCGCGTTTGAATATCGCCGCAGTTTTCATTTTAGTTTCCTCTGCGGGCGCGAAATGTTTTTAATTGGCGAGAGCTTAATTAAATTTTCGTCGATGTCGCGCGCGCTTATTTGGTCTAGCGCCGCTGTGTTTTTTCGACTTGATGCACTTAAACTTGCTCTTTTAGTGTGATATTTGAAACGTTTTGTGAAAATTGGAAATGTTGTCGCTTTAAGATGATACTTATCGCCTATTTCTTAAACAACATGTTCGCAAATTATCAATTATTTCTTTATGGTGCAGAGTAAATGAATCTCAATGTAAATTAATTATTTAATTTATTGAGTAATTGGGCATCTGTTCCTAGTAACTAGAAGGATTAAGTTTAAATATGCAAATAGCTGGCTACACAGTTAGTAGAAATAGTGTTCATAAAATTATGTTGATAAAAAGATAGTTCATACAAAATTTAATAAAAGTATTATCTACTTGGATACCCAATTGGCAACAGCGATGACACTAGTAATAAACTTAAATAAACTACATGTGTACACGCAAGCAAAGAGCTCTTATATTCTGCGGTGATTCCGTAAATTGAGTTTGTATGCTAATTTTAACTTATAACGATGCTATGGAATGAGAATACAGAATGAATATTAAATTAGTATTGGCAATAAGATATATAAGTTATATTATAGTGAAATAATAAATTATATTTATTTGATTTATTAATTTAAATATAATCTTTAGCCTCTTTTACGATTCTGATCAAACGAAAACAGTTTAATCAGAATATTCCTTTGTGGTAAACGAATTTCCATTTTATGAATACAATTAGGAAAACAATCAAGAAAGCAGGAAATAGCTTTACCGCGGTACAGCCCCATTTGTATTACGAAGCGTACGATTCTCGGCATTTCTATTCGTCCGATAACTAGAAGAAGTAGAAGGAGACGAGATTAGTCAGACGTGCTCACCCGCCTTTCACATGCTTGCTGTTAGAGACTAATCGTCTTACCTAACGCACTCAACAGACCGAACGAAACACTGGAATGATCGTAGAGAAAGCTGAAATGTTTGCGGTTATCTGTCGGAAGAGGTCGAGAGAGCGACGTCTGAAAATTATCATAGCGTTTCAATTACCGCGAAAGACATGATTAATACGCTCGTCGCGCCAGGCAGACGAGCACCATGATCTGCCAGATGGGAACAACGCTAATGCGTGTAGTATAATCCCAAGAAACTTTTGGTCATCGTGCTTTCGCGACCTTTAATCATTCAAATTTTACTAGCTGTTTTTCACTATATTTGGAAAAAAATTAATTTTTTTAAATTGTTTACAATAAAGCTATTTTAGTGAACTGTACAAAAATAAGATGCTAATAAAGTAAATAGAGAATGAAAGAAGTTCGTGTAGTACATATTCGACTACTTTTCTTGTGAGGATTTTAAAAGCATGTTACTCATTTATGTTAAGCTGCCATCTTCCATATAGGGTATTAGCGACTATAAAATGCACAGATGCACGTCAATTTTTATTTACATTATGTAATAATAATGTAACAATAATGGGTACAAAAGAAATCTGAAAACTTTATGCTATTTTCACAATTTTAATGTTTGTTTAACATTTAGCTGATATTGATGTTATGAAGTTTAAACCTGATAAACTGATAAGAGACTTGCACTGTTTAATTTTATAAATTCTGCTTTAGTTAATAAATATTAATGTTTATTAAAGTCAGTTTTATTTTGTAATCTCATAATTAAGGTTTGTTTTTATCTTCTTAATTCTAGAACTAAGTTTACTTCAATAGAAAAACTATCAACAATTTGTATGCGTTACAACGTTAGGACAGTTAATCTTGCTCGAAAGCATCGCGAGAGTCTAGTTCTTATCGTGAAGCGGATACGTCAGGGCTCCGATGACAGTGGAGCTGAGCCCGTGACACTTCCAAGGCATGAGATTGACAGCATCTGAGAAATACCTATCCAAATGTAATCCGATTACGTATAAATAATCAAGTAATTCTGTTTTCTATTGAACAAAACGTCTACACGACTGATAAGCCCATTTAAAGTAGAATGTTACTAAAAAGCTACATTTAACTAATATTCTCAACGAGAACAAATCGCAGACGCATGCGCGCTACGTTAGTCTCACTTACTGAGTTAGGAGACGTGCTTTTAATCCAGCTCTTTTCTCACCGGCGAACGCGGCCACGCGCGCGCAGGCGGGCAGGCATTCCTTAACAAACGAAACGAAGGTGGAGGAACGAGGGCGGCGCGCCGGAACGGTTGCAACTGACGCTCGAGTGACTTAGCGAGTGCACGGGAAAGCAATTAACCGTTTCGTTTTATTACGCTCGTATTCGCGCCGTGAGCGTCTCGTCGTATATCACGGGGCCCCCGGTCCCCCGCCTCCCCTTTCCCTCCCTGACCTTTTTGCCGGAATAAATGCTCCACTTTGGCGTCCTGACAAAACTAGGCAGCAGGACGACGAAGCTGAGAAGGAGGAGGCGGACGACGACGATGACTAGAAAAAGCGAGGTTGATGTAGCCGGAGTCCGCGCGGAAGGTCATAGGCAAAAGGGAAATGGCCGATACAAAGGGGCGCGCTCTCCGCCCTTTTAGTGCCATAAATAGGCAATCGCATTTTTCGCGAAGAAGATATCAAGCGTTTATATGAGGCGCGGTGGTGGTTTATTACTCTAGACGATCCGGGAGGGGTTTCTTTATTTGCTGCCTGTTTATTTCATAAAATGTGTTCGTAAATTACGAGCATTTATGAATTCCCAATGAGATATTGCTGACCATTCGTTGACAGTTTTCACAAAATGTCGAAATTGATGAATTGTTTAAATATAAAAATATTAATATAAAAATTACTATTCATAATGTAGGATACAAATCAAAAGAAAATCGATGGATTAAGAAAAATTTTTAGAAATGAAGACGAAAAAAAAACTTGCTAAACATTGATTTAGTAATTCTTGAGGTATTTGCTATTTACAAGAGAAAATGAAATAACAGCAATAAATTGATTCCACTTTATGCTAAAATACAAATTAAAAATACTGTAAGCTGAAGCAATTAATAAAAGGAATTTTACGCAAAAATAACATAAAATTGAAATCAGATTGAACTGATATCAGTGAGTGACTTTTACCAAAAAATTATATGCAGATAATCAGTTTTATTATAATGCACTCTGTACTTTTGATGTGGTCTTTATTATCAGGGCACATAATGCAATGCCTTTCAATGGGAAATTCTATTACTTCATTAAGGTCACTGAGAAAAGGCAATTCAATTCTTATTGCATTTATTAAATGTAAATGTACCTACATGCAAGTTTGATTTACCTATATAAGAAATGTAGTTGTAAATTTATTTAGTTTAAACCATTGTTTATAGATAGCCCATAAATTACTTTGAAGTAAATCTTCATTAAGCTACATTAGCCTGATTCTGTTCACCAAATAAACAATGAAACGTCCTTTTATAGAAGTAGTTCAATTACTTCTTCTTCTCGTAACAGAGTTTTCCAAAGCGAGAATGCGCCTATCGTTAAAGAATCGTCAAAGCAGCGCAACCTGCGCCCCGTATAAACGCGAACCTTCGAAACAGCATTCGCTAGCGCGCGCAAGTCTCATTACCTCGACCGTAATTAGGTGGCAACCGTTAGTAGGTCGACTGGTAGCGGCAAAGTTATAGTTGCAGTTTATCGCGTGCAGTTAACTCGGGCTCTGCCCTTCACTTCTTACGCGTTTCCTACAAAGTCGTCGTACCCGTTCCAGATCTAGCTTGTCGGCGGGGGTTGGAATCGCATCGCACAGAGGAGGAGGCAAGTTCTACGCCGTGAAACTCGGGGGGCGCTCGATTCCGCGGAGGGAGGAAGTGAGAGGGAGAGAGAGGGAGCTTTTAGTTCTGAGAGGAACTAGTCCCTTATTTCAACTCTGCGGTTAGATCTGTCTCGAGGAGAAGGAATATTTACTTAGTCAAAGGCTTTTGGAGAGTATTTAGACGCAAAGGCACGTCTTGGCACGCATTTGTGTGCTAGTTCCAAAGGTGCAATATTGAAGAACTCTGTTACAAACATTTGTTGTAACGTTGTACAACACTGTACATACGTTTATTTTCCGGCATCAAATAATGCTTTTTTATATTTTTATAGAATCCTTTGTAATATTAGATACACGTGTAGATATATATAAGACGTGTGTTTGCATGATCATTTTTTAAATATTACTTTTAAATATTAGTTTGAATATCTTAAGAATATTTATGTGAGAAATAAATAAAAATATAAATCTCTTTTTCAAAAACAAGGGTAGTGTCCGATTATCTGTTACATAATCCAGTTTAAAGTGTCACTTTTTCTTTTTAATTAAAACGAAATTCAAACTATTAAAAACCGATTATTCGATAGACATGTAATATTAAAATATCTCCAGAGTACAACCATTTTACCTCGATAATAAAATATATCGAATAATCAGTTTTCCCTGCTCATCGGAAATTTCTACCTCACATCCACTCTTACTACCTGTCCGCGCTGCCGCTTAACTCCAGAGTAGCAAAGGCCACAGATAGCCGTGCTCGGACGATCCGCAGGCCCGATATCGGCCCAGGGCTCATGTAACATCGGAGATCCGCGTGAAATATCCAATTACGAGTCGCGTGCGCGCGCGCACTCGCGATCCTTGTCTAGCTGTGTGTGTGTGTGTGTGTACGTGGCAATTCGCGCGACACAGGGAGGCGCGCTCTCTCTCTCTCTCTCCCTTCTTTATCAATGAGCTTCGATCGCTTGCGCGCGCGCGTGGAAAAATTCTTCCGCAGCGTCGAGATGCGATTCTGATCGACGCGATCGATAGATCGAGCACGCCGCGATCATGAAATCTTCTACTATCGAGTGTTCGACTGAGATTGTTCGCGGATAGAGGAGGCGCACTGGAGCATTAAATTATACCGGAACACTTGCGCCGCTGGGGAGATGCCGACGCTATTCTTGTGTTAATTTCATGCGTGAATATTGATTAAGGTGATTATTGAATGATTATCGGGAATTCTACTACTAAGACGAAATTGCTAGTTCGATATATAACTTTCCAGTAATGTTTTTTGTTAGAATATCTATATAAATCTATTGGCAACTTGCTTTGCAAAAATATTATGTTATCAATATTATGTATATCATTAAGTGGTGTTTTCTCAGAAAATTAAAAATATTTAAACTATAAGCTGAAATCATACACTGAAATAACCTTTTTCATCTTATAATAATACGTAAATTGTCAACGTCTACTTAAATTTATGTATAAATTATTGTGTAGCGTAAAATAAAAAATGCGGTACACATCAACTTAAAGAAATCTTGAAAAACGTGCCAACAAAATGTTCCTGGAAAAAGCAAATAATTCCACGAGTTTTTACAGTATTCGTGATGGAGCCTCAGATATTTCTCTAGCTCCGATAAAGTTTGATCAATTCTCCTAGTCCCGTGCAAGTCATCTTTACTCGTGCTAACTTCCCCCTTCCTCTTTCATTCAAACTCCAGATGCAGAATCGAATGTCTCGCTCAAAGCCACAACGCCGCGTAACCATTTTCGTCGACTGCATCGTTATTATATATCGACTGTACCGTATAGACAGGCACATATACACGTAGAGTCCTCGTAATATATATGCATACGTTCGCAGACAGCAGCTTCGCTGCATATACATGTGCGTGTATATGTGCGGCAGAAAGCCATATCGACGTTGACCACCGGCAGTCCAAGCGTATACCCGCCTATCGGCCGACTTATTGCGGTTATTCGGACTGGCTAAACTGTCCCCGTGTGTTTGTGAACACACAGACCGCGAGCGTCGCTGTGTTCTGGCCGTGTATAAAGCTACTGCAAGCTGCATACGCGCGCGCTCGCGCGCGCGCGTGTGTGTGTGTGTTTATGTGTCTGAGAGCTATTCCAATGACCGATGCGCGAGCTCCGGTCGGAGTCCGGGGGCACAGGGAAAGGCTATAAAAATGCGTTTATTCATATGCAAAAGCACGGAAGCGTGAGCGAAGCGTATGTAATTTATTTCCTAGTAGAGACAGTTGCCATTCAAAATTTTTAAACAAAAACGTTATTTTATTTTGTTTCTTCGAAATTTAAATAGATATGTATGTGAAATATTTATTGCGCTTTGCATATTATTTGGAATAAATGAAGGTGAATGAAATAATTAAATGTTGAAATCTCAATGTAAATCATAAATAGCTCCCTATATCACCAAAATGGAAATACGGTAATGATAATTTTATTGACAGATACTTGAACAAAATCATGGCACTTAGATCTCAGTAATCACTCGTAAATTACTTTTTTTTTTTCTTTTTTTTTTTTTAGGAAAATGAAATCCCGAGGAAATTAGACGACGCGGCAAAGCAAGGAACCGTCGAGTGGCTAGATGCAGCGTGTATCGATTGCTCCGCGGTCGTATCTCGAAGCGGAAATAAATTACGGGGCGAAAAGGAAAAGAGCGCGCGAAAGTTTTAGGGAATACGCGGCGTGGGCCGAGAAAAAAGAAAGCTCTGCCCGCACAACGGGCGGCGTATACGGCCAGTATTAAGTTTATGGGTGCACTGCAGTGGCTTTTCACGCGAGAGTGCTCCGAGGGATGACGCTTGGCATGGCAGTCACGCTCGCGGACAATTATTTTAACCCCCTCTGGCCTCCCCCCGATCTCCCCCTCAAAACTCAAAGCTCCCTCTCGCGCGCCCGCGCTCTTTGATTCTTATTGGTACACACGGGAGCTGACTCGGGCGTAAAAACCCAATTTAAAGCGCCTGGTGCTACGAGAGAGCGAGAGCTACGCGGGGGATTTATCGATTCATATAGGTGAAATATAAAAGCACGTATATTTTTGGCCACGAGCCTAATAAACTATTGCGCGCTTGTTGAGAAAATAATGGCTTTTAATTAGTGCGGATAATAACTTGCTCTATCGCAGGAGGTTCAAAATATTGCTAGACCTAGGAGCATTTTCTCCGATACTAGAGGAGCTGGAACACTTTCTTGTGAATTTTATAGAATTCTGCCGCTTTTTTATTACTTAATTATATTTTTTTTTTTTCAGAAAATATCTTCAAAAATCATATTGAATTAAGACACCATTCTGAACTTTATATACGTTAAATAATTTGAATTCTAATCGCGGACTTAATTTATCATATAGTAGTAATGCCGAATCAATAGGAGCATAAACAAATTTTTATCAAACGGAGTTTACTATATAAATACTTATTGCAAAGCTTAAATTAAACATAAGTATTAATTGAAGTAAGAAAAATTGTTATCTAAATTAATGTCAGTAATTATCTCTTAGAGCTTTTGTCTGAAT
This sequence comes from Torymus aiolomorphi, assembly GCA_036365515.1. NCBI lineage: Eukaryota > Metazoa > Arthropoda > Insecta > Hymenoptera > Torymidae > Torymus > Torymus aiolomorphi. Next base: position 187,099,820 of record CM070875.1, read on the forward strand.
TGCGAACAATGTAGTTAATCTTTAATTCTTAGAGCAAATGGTATCTGTGTATCGGTAGACGATCCATCAATTACAAGTAGCATCGACCTCCCGGAAGCATCCCCCGGTGGAACAACGAAGTCCGGTAAAAAGCCGATAAATCACACTCCGGGAATCTAAATTATCTTCGCCGGGAACGCGGGCACTTTGGTCACGGGGCTGGTTTACGCCAGCCGTCGGAATTTATCGAACGCCGCGCTCTAACGCTATAGGAACAACATTCCATCCCAAATATATTCGCTTAAGACACCCACCTTTCCCCGATATTTTATTGAAGAAATAATTTACTAACAAAGGAACTTGTCATTAAGTTAGTTGTAATAATCAACTATTAATACAAACTTTGTTATATTTGATTAAAAAATTCTGCTAATTGTTTTGATTCTATGATAATCTAGTCGTTAAAACCTCATATATTAAATAATTTTTGCCACTTTTGAATTATAAATATTTACAGAATCATGCGAAAAAACAAAAGCATTATTAACACCAAAAATAATACATTTATTTAAGATCGGTTATTTTGTACCACAAAAAGAAAGGCCCATTGCAGTGAGTGGCGACTAATAGGCTGCCACTTTAAGATTACAAAAACACTTTAGAAAACACATTATCCAAAGGTTATATGCAGGATCTCTGATTTTAAATCAGACTGTTGCGCTAGAGCTAGGCGCGCACGTCTCGGACTGCCACGCATAAATATAAACGCACCCGCGGCTCTCATTAACTTTCCGCGTGTTCGCCGCGGTGAGGCGACGCTTCGCTGGTTCCTCCTGCGCAGCCCCCTCGCGAGACTCGTTGCAGAGAGTGAGAGAGAGAGAGAGAGAGAGAGAGAGAGAGAGAGAGAGAGAGAGAGAGAGAGAGAGAGAGAGAGAGAGAGAGAGAGAGAGAGAGAGAGAGAGAGAGAGAGAGAGAGAGCGGAGTCGCGGCGACAAATCGCCCCGACAGCGAAAGCTCTCCCTAGCGGATTATTCGGAGTTTAAAGTTTTGATTGCGCGAGGCGCACGCGGGGGCAAAAGTCAGCGTCTTTTTCCCTCGCGCTGGGCGCGCGTCCTCTAATACGCTCCTGAGAAATGAGTTTTGGTATTAGGCGGATCGCGCTCCTCTTTAAGAAACTGCCTTATAAATTGCTTTATATTGTCTAAGTTTTACGCACTGTAATGGATTAACTCCGCTGCTTAGGAGTTCATTCTAATGTCGGGTAATTAATTAGAGTAATGCTCATAATTGCAGTACAAAAGTGAATGAAATTTCGATCAAAGTGAAAAAGGTAAAGATGCTTCATTTGTTAGAAATAAAATTAAATAAAAAAATCAAAATACAACAAATTGCTCATCAGTTAAATCTCTTATTCAAGTAATAAAATAATGGGGAAAAGATTTTAAATATCGAATACTAAATATTGCTAACTATTATAGAAAAAAGAAATAGAATATTATTTATATAATATGTTCGTATATTGGGGCTAAAACGATCGTGTTGAGAGATGTTTATTTCTGATAATACAGCGACAGTGCAGTCATCAATTTATGTTCGATGGGGCATGAGACAAAATTTGTATGAGAAATAAAATTCCGCTTTTGCAGATTCTATAATAATTAATGATACATATTCGTCGTGCTCATAAGCAACAATATACAATGGGTAACGCTTTTATGTGACATTACAGTAAACCCTCAATAACATTCCGTGAATACCTGAATTTCAATATAATATTAAACACCATACAGCTCTCACCCTCACGTGCAGGAGGATAAAGAAATGCAAGCAAATTAAAACAAGAAAGCGTGACGACGAAAATATCACCGAGAAAATCCCGCACAGAAGCTGAAAACAGACTTCATTGACGGACTCAAGTAGGGAATTTTTTTTATTGAATCCAATAGCCTTTGTTGGTGAGCGACGTAGCGGCATATACATTCTGCATCGCCGTCATAAAGCTCTCGAACGTCGTCCACGAGCGCAGAGATATCTCCTCGAGTCAATGTGGAGCGTCGGAGGTGAGAGGGGCGAGGTAGCGCGGAAAGCACGAATCAAATTCTTTGCGAGGCAAATACGCGTGTATTTATGAGGTACACAATAGGAGAATAAAGGAGCTTAAAATATATTTGGTAGGATCAGGGAAAATAGATGCATGAGGGGCTCTTGCTTTTCGTATATTGAAAGATTTTCAGAAAGTTACTTTAGCATATGTTTCTTTGAAATGCTGAAAATATTGTTGTTTATTTCTTATAATAATCGTCAAAAGGAAACACATTTAATTTTCTGGAAATATTAAATAACACGTAGATAATCCTTATGACTTTTTTCAATAAGTTATTCAGTATTACTTACGAAAACAGCTTGACAACATATTAAGAACACGATAGCGACTTACCTAAAACAGAGAAAAAAAAAACAAATTAAATAATTTTAATAAATATTTAAATTTCATATTTATAATTTATATATATTTTGATAATTTAAGGACCAATCAATAGTATAACTCAAAAAGAATAAACATAAACGAAGTACTCAGAGAGCTTGTGAAAAAAGGTGAAAGAAAAAAAAATATTCAAAACGTAAAAGGATAAAGTCGCTTGTCACGTGATCTAGATTTTGAAGAACCGAAACCAGGCGTGTTACAGTACTTGAGCGAGGCGAAAAAAGTAACCAGAAGAGGGTGCGCAGATGAAAAGAAAATAAGAGCGAAAAGAAGAGGGTGTTAAGAGGACCGAAATAAAATACCGAAAAAAGGAGAGAAGGGCCTCGATGGCGCTTCCATCGGTGGGTTAATGAAAAATAGCGACACCCGGCACCGGCGCTAGAGAGAAGAGAAAACCGAGTCCTGCGCCTCCCACTGCGAAAAGTTGAATTGCTTGTGCTCACACCTCCTCCTCCCCCCATCCACCTCTTCTACCCGATTTTTTCGCAAGCGCACACTTTTTGCCCCGCTGCTTTCATCCCCCGGCATCGCCTCACGCACGCGTACATTGCACCTCCTTTTTCCTTTCCTTCATTTCCACTCGCTCGAGTTCCTCCGAGTTGAATCTGTCTTTTTCCTTCCTTTTCTATGCTCTCTCTCTCTCTCTCTCCCTCTCTCCTTTTCTTTGCACACGAGGAGTAGGGACTTTGCGTGATTCCATTGCTCGCCGCTCGCGAGCGGAGCTTATGTCGGAGATTTCGCGCGGCACCGTCGTGGGGTATAGATACACCCGCGCAACTCTCGGGGAAAACTTTCGCCTCCACTTTTCGTCGTTTCTTTTGCGTGCTCGCGAGTCGTCGTCGTCTCCTCCGCGCGAAACTTTATTGAATCTCTCGGCGCGACATTAATTAACAATGGCAGAACGTGTAAGCGTGGTGTTAGGTCATAGCGAGCCGTGTAATAATCGCCCGGCGCGAGAGAGACGCCGGCTGGCGCTTTTCTTTGCGCAAGATAAACACGCCGAGGTACTAGACTGCGAGACAACTTTTTACAAAGCGCCGCCACCGCTGCCGTCGTCGTCGTCGCCAGGCTGGTGGCGAGTAAATTAACCTGGATACCCCGGCGACGGAGATAAAGAAGGATTTGGACTTTGTTTATTCTGCACACTTTCTGTAATGAGACGCAAGAACAGAAAGATATATTTACTGGGGTCTCAGCAGCTGCGTTGAAAAACAGAATTTTTTTCCCCCTCCGGAATCGCGGGTTCATTTAAAATAAATAATATCATATTCCACTTTTTAAATTTTGCGTGTGATTAATTTTAAAATTAATAATAGTAATCAATAAATAAGTATTATTCTTCCAAATATTATGAAAAAAAAAAAGACGAACGTTTTATCTTTATTTTATGTTTGTAAAACAATTAAAAGAAGCGAACAATGTAGAGTTCACACTAAGTAGAAGTAATTTTGAAGAAAAATCAATTAGATTTTTTAAAACGCAGAAGGAGTAAACAAGTTAATTATGCAAATGAAAAAATCCATATCAATGATAAACTGTTATACAAAAGCAAAACGCGAAGAAATCGGCGATATAATATAAAACGAAACGGAAATATACATTAAACACACACCGGGATTATAGCATACACGGGCGCACGGCGGGTAGCGAGACGCAGGAGCGTGCCGCGGCAAAATAAATCAGAGTGCGAGCTAGCGCGTAAGGCTAGGCACACGACGGAAGTGTAGGCTGCATGATGTATGGACACCTCGCAGCATCCGGCTAAAAATCCATTATATATTACGCGCGGCGGGGCAAGGTGGCGCGTAGCCTCTCCCTCGCACACACACACACACACACACACTGACCGTTCCGGATGCCTCGGCGTGCGCGGACGTAACTTTAATCGAGTTGCCTCCAAGCGCGCGCGCCGGCGTCGCGATGCTCTGCGCCGTGACCCCGGGATAAATCAAACAGGGCGCGGGGCGTGAGAATTCGGAGGTTGCGGCGTGCTTGGCAGAGAGGTGATTTATATTAAATACCTTAAGCAGAGCATGGGTGAGTGTAAAAATTGTTGTGTAAGAACGTTCGGGATGACTTCGAAAAAAATGTTGTTGCCAGTTGAGCTGCACGGAAAAAAATAATTTGGTTGCGTGACAACCGACAAAATAGTTGTCACAACTATTTTGGTGATTATCACAACTATGCAATATTGATTGAGACATTTTTAACCAAGTAGTTGGTAACCGTCGCCAATTATTTTTTTCCGCGTGGAAGCTTGGGAGATAACTGTATACAGACAATTATTTAACCAGCCAATGATTTGGCAGGAAAATGTATTTTTCTTCCTTTGGGGAAGGCTTAAACCAAAAGCCTATTTTCCTTATTGGTTTATTTTTTTTTTATTACGTGGCTAAGTTTTTTCAATTTATAGTTTTTCGATTGTTCTGTACAGTAAGACTCTTGTGTACCTCTGAAATATCTATCCTCTATAACTTCTTCTTTAAAAAAAACTTCTATTTTCCTTCAACTTGTGTCTCGAGACATATTTAGCGAATCTTCACAAATTTATTATCAGTTATTCAACGTATCTTAAGCTTTTTTACATTTTCCACAAAGTGATTCTTAAAAAATACTTCAAAAGTTTCAAAAATATTCGTAATAATGCGATTTCTCTAGTAATTTCAATTACAAAATATTATTGAGTTATATTATTCATTTATAAAACCAATAATTAATGTGATAAAGCAATAAATTGACAGTGGTTTTTTTAATTAAAACGCTAAATAATGTTTACATTTTATGTCTAAGGTGAGATATATTAAACTTTACGAATACAATATATTTAAAAAATATAGATATATACATGCACTCGACACATATACACGGAATATGTTAAAACCTAGTTGACCTTTTCATCGTCAGAGATATGACGGTCACAGAGAACAGCTCATAATTTTTAGTATGGCATTTCACTTGCTTGCACATGAAATTCGAATAAGTATAACTAATCTTATCTTAACGTCCAATAGTTCAAATTCCGAACATGACGATTTCCGAGTATAAAAACGGCGTGATTTAGAAAATAGTATGCAGAAGTCAAAACAGCGTTGTAACAGAGTAAATTATTAAAAATGAAATATACAATTCTTCTTTTCATACTGATGATATTCGTGGTCTGTATCATGAGCAAATCAGTAGATTTGTATTTACTCTTTACCTAACTAATTCACTTGTATTGATTTAAAATAATTCTCTAAACAAAAAACGTAAGATTTGTAATACTTTTATAAAATATTTGCAATATTTACAATAATTTATGTATGATTAAAAAAATTATAACAATTTCATTAATTACGTAACATTAATTAATTATTATTAATTGCTTGCAGAAAAAGTTTTATTTTTCATTGAATGCTTACTGATATAAATAAATAAAACAATATTTTTTTGTATATACTAAGTTTTTAATAAAATTATTTACAAGTATCAACTTATTTCTATAACTATACTATAATATAAAAATTTATTAATGTAAATATCTTTCATTAGATAGCGAACCATGTAATGGGGATCTGAAAGCTTGCGAAGTACAGGCTGCAAAAGCAAAACAAGAAACTGATACATGCGTGAGGATTGGATATGTCAAAAATACGGCTTTGATCTTGCGGTAACAGGAGTTAAGTAAGTTTTGATATTAATAATTTAAACGTATTCATTTACAAAACAAATATTGGCAATTATTTTTTGTCAGTACAATGACAGTGAGTGTGAGAAGTTAAAACTTGCTTATTAACAATGCTTTTGGTGAGCGATGGCAGAGTATATGAGGAAATCTACAAATAACAGAGCGACCACCAATTAAAAAAAAAATTTTGTGCTACATCTCTGGGGCAGGATTTTTCTTGTTCTATGGGACATGTAATACACGAAAAAAGCCATGTTCCAACAAAATTGATCTCGGCACACTGTTTTTTAGCCATTTTTAGTATGTGCATCTGAAAAGAAAATAGAAAAAATATACCAATAAATGTATCATTTGTATATTACATAGCTTTCTAAGCCGGTAAAAATGTTTCACTTCCGATAAAAATTAAGTACAAGAATAGTTTTATTTAGTACGAGTCTAGTTTTAATTAGTAGTTTAGTAAAAAAAGTTTCTCAAAGCTCGAGTTTAGCGTAAAAACGAAAAAAATGTATAAAAAAGCACATCATGCTTTGTTTGTGTGTAATATTACATAGCTTTTAAGGTGGTGATAGATTTCGTAATTGTTTACACAAGCTCAGAACGATCTCTTATTCTACATTAAAACTATATTTTCATACTAGATAATGTTACGAGAAGATGACAGAGTGAATCAAATGAGCGTATCGCGATCTCGCGAACCCGAGACTTCCTCTCCGATGCCTTAACCAGCTAAAGTATAGACTTTCTTGGGGGTTTGATGCGTTGGAACTCGAGTGTATAGTCGAGCAGAGTCCATGACAATAAAAAAACCGCTGCCAATTCATTGGCAAGATGCCTCCTCAAACTAATTTATCGATTCCATTTTTTAAATTTAAAAAACAAAAGTAAATTTTTCACAACCAAAACTTTATTAATAAATAAAACTATTTTCTTTGCGGATCTTTATTGTTTGTTGAACAATTTGACTGAATATAAAAAATATCTTTTTTGTTTTTTCATTTATGTATCCTATACAAACAATTAATTATTGTTATAAAAAATTTTAAAGAAATACATTAGTTTGAGAAAGAAAAGTATGTATTGGCAATAATATAATAAATATTTGTTTTGAAACAGGTATTTAACTACTATCCTGCTCGACTTAGTGGTTTAAAGTTAATCCATCATTGTAACAATCATACAAATATAATAACTAAGTTATACTTCTTAACAAAAGACAACGAATCGTTTTGAAATTTAACAGAGAGGTAGTTTTTTCATATTTAAGAATCGATATTTTTATGAAATATTTTTATGAAATTTTTACGAAATTCATATTTTGAAAGTCAATTATTATCGTTGCCCTAGTACACGTTGCCGCGGGACTCAATCTGAAATTACTTTCTCGGGGATATGCCCTAGTACACAATAATTATTTTATTTATATATAATGATATACAAATTAAATAGAACTATTGCATATTCTGCTCTAAAACTTTATATTTGTGTTTTGGGATTAATTTGGAATGAGTAAAAAATGTTGACCAAAATAACCTCTTGAAATTTTAACACAATGTTGTACTCGATAAGTGTAATAAGTGGTAAAAATTTTGAGTCAATCAATCGAATATTGTTTTTAAAAATGCAAATATAAGAAATTTATAAAAAAATTTTAACCTCAAATATCTTTGGTCACAACAGTCAGATTTTTTTGGGCAAAGAACTGACTCCTTAGATATAAAAAAAGCTAATTCTCTGCCAAATTTCAAAACGATTCATTGACTTTTACTCCTGTTATCGTAAAGGAAAGAAAACGCGCATTTTTTCAAAAATAATTTTTTTCTCGAAAACAAATCAACATAACTTCTTCAAATTTTAACACAATGTTGTACTCAATAAATGTAATAAGTGGTAAAAATTTTGAGTGGAAAAATGAAAAAGTTTTTAAGATATTAATTAAAGAAATATAAACCATATTTTCATTAATAACAAATGACAGGCTAGAGATAATTTAAATTAAAAAAAAAAGAAATTGTAGGTAATTTAAAGACCTTTTAATAAAAAATTAGTTTATTAAATAATACTGGCTAAAAAAAATTAAAAAATAAAAAAAACGAAAAATTCAAAATCGTTTTTTGGTTATAAAAAAAAAATTGGTAAAATCAAAAAGTAGGTTATGCTCTCTCTATTCTCCTCCGAAACGAAGAAAATAAACTTTGTCGAATGTAAATCGGTCGATTCGTTCGAAAGTTATCGCCTGTACACACACATATACACACACACACACACACACGCACACGCACGCACGCACACACAGAGACACGAAAAATTTTTTTTATCAAAAACAACGGATTTTAGCGCCAAAAATCTTAAAACATGTTTTTGAGCATATTTTTTTTTTTCAAAAATTTTTTTCACCGTTACAAAGCTTCCTCTTTGAGGAAGTAAAACTATAATAATTATTATAACAGACAATTTATTTCAGTAAAATTATTATACTCTTTCTAAACATTGTATTTAATGCAATTTTTTAACATGATTATAATTTCATTATATTCTTGATCTTTGATACTAAATATATTTTTCCTCTTAGCATCTTTTTGCGGAGCAGTGATTTTACACAGAATTTGTGTTGGGTAAACTGTACATCACATTTTTGAGGCCCCGAACAATTTCGTTTATTTCGAGTCATAAACTTAATTATTAAATAATTGTTTTCTATATTTTTTATTATATATGGGTACCATTTATCATAAATTACGATAACCCAATCGTTAACTTAAAAACTACTTATGTACTTATATGGGGTATCTAAGATGATTTCTTTATCATCATTATAAACTATATTATTCGGTATGGTATAATGATAACAATCAAAATTTAAGTAACAACTTGAACAAGATAAATTACGAAAAGATAATGTATCTTTATTCAAGTGAGGCCATACAAGTTGATGTACATTGAGCGTTCCTTGAATAGTTTCTAATTTTTTGGGTATTATAGCATCTATTGCTGTAATACTATTTTCTACAACTAAATAGGCATTAACTTTATAGTTTGAACGATTTATTAAATCGACTCTTGCACGTAAAATATTATTTCCGCACGCCACATATCTGTCGCATAATTCTTTTGTAGTACCACCAATATCGTCAGCTACACTTTTGCCATGGCCCGCTGCAGAATAGTTCCAAGAGGCGCTTTTAAGATTTAATTTTCTGCAGAAATAATTAAATAAATAAAAATGAGATTTGTTCTTATATTGCGTCGTGGAGCTATCAGACTAAAAGTGGATAACTTCTACGTTTAGTATTAGTTCTTTCATTTTGTCGAAGACAGGAGTTACAAGAGCCCATACTCCGAAGGCATTACTGAGAATGATTGAAATTTAGTCTTATTTACATTATTTTTATAATAAAAACCCCCGATTTGTAATGAAACTTGCACCTGCGATGCTCCAAAGTGTACGCCTTGTACTTTTTTGTTGTACTTACAATAATAGTTTTGGTAAAAATTCGTTACTAAGTATACTTCATTTTCACGTAAATTATTTTTTAGAAACTCGAAAAACTTGAATTGATGAGTGCAAGTATAAGCGTGAGCCAAAAATAAGTAATTTTTTCATTAAACGTTATAATTAAGTCGGAGATCGTTGTCGTAATCTGTTTCTCTTGGGTTACCGTGACCTTGTACATCAACCCTTTCGCACGAGACCTTTCAATTTTTTCCAAAATCCAAGCCTTGTATTGAACAGTGGTAGTTGAATAGCTTGATGGTACTCGGCGATCTCTACAAATATCATATTGGCGAAACATACAATCTTTTTTCGTAATGTCGCAACACATTGATTCCGAAAATGATTGAGAATTGTTTTCTTTAATAATGCCATTTCGGTAAAGAATGTCTAATATACTTTTAAAATTTACATGATGTTTACATAATCAAATGTCTCTAGCTGAAATTTTTTGTTAGACAACCCAAAACGGTTTTAATCTATAAAATAGCGCTCTACTAATTACAGTATTTGTCTATCATAAATTTTCTGTACAAATTTTCAATCGTATCCGACAAATATCGTTTACGCATTTTATTTTTATTTTTATTTTTATTTTTAGTGATTTGTCTTGAATGCCAGGAGTAGGTATAGAATTTTCATCCTTTAAATAGAATGAAGCCGCATTATTCTTTATAATTAAACGTCTTTTTGAGATGCTTTTTTTATTATCTCGGCGGTTTTGTCGATAATGTGAACTTATGACATTGAAATTTTTGTTGGGTACTCATTTGCGAACAAAAGATTTTTTGACTACATCTGCGAAATTTTGTTTATCTTTCGTTACCTTGAGTCGCGAAGAATTTTGTTGCAATTTCGTAATAAAAGATTGAGCGTAATTAAGCTCTGCTCTTTTGCTCTTTAACAACCTTTTTGTTTTCTTGTGAACCTTCGGAAAGGCTTCATATTTTTTTTGCAAACTGGCCGATTTTGATTTTTCATTTTTAAGGTCTTCTTTTAAACTAGATACTTCTCTCTTCAAGTTCATTTCCATTTTTCGGGATTCTCTTTGTGAAATTGAAAATTGTGAATTCTCACAATTATGAATTAATTCATTTAATTCATTATGGCTATGTGTATTTATTTTAGATCTAAATAAGAGTACGTTTGATGATTAAATACAATTTTTAATAAAGTAAAGTGGTATTTGAAATTAGTAAGACCTTACTGCTCATTGCTATTATTTACAAATTCTCTTGATTTGATTCTTGTAACGATTGTTCGTCATAAGTAGAACTGTCCTCGTTCCGTTCATCGGGGACTATTTGACTAAGTGTATTAATTAATCTAGATTTAGTTTTAAAAAATATAATTTTGTTTAATGAAATAATAGTATATTGTGCGACAAGGTGAGAAAAGGAGCTTTTCTTAGCTAGAGTGAGGTGTGCAGCACAAATCAAAATCGAGGACACCGAAGTCGGCTACGGAGAAAACAAATGCTGAAATGACCTCACCCGAGTGTGACGTAGCTCATTTTCCCTTGTTACACACCATAATTTTACAAGCTATAATGGAACTTTTTTGTATGGCTTCAGACTGAATAGGAATTAAGCATATCGAGTCGAGCAATGCGTAAAAGTGTTAAAACATTTTTCCCCGCTGGTCAATGTCACACTGAACATACTCAATTTTTCACTCGTTTTACAGTCATAAAGAAGTCCATTTCACGTTTATGTTAAAAAAAATGATTTATTTCTTACGATTGACTTAAAGGTTTTTTCGTAATTGCTATACTATTTTCTCTACACATTTCTCTCCCTGCAGCAATTCTATGATACTTTAAGTAATGTTTGTACAATTGAAGTTCATTAACCTGAGTTTTTTTATTTCGATCATTGGTCGTATTACATATAGCCTATAAATAAAAGTACGACGTTGAAAATATTTATTGAACATAACACAATGAAAATATCGCAAGATAGTACAACTAACAGAAACGATTTGTGTGAGAAATGTAAAACAACTTTTTACATTATTTATTACAGTAATATTTGAATAACTTTTGGCTACATTTTTCCTATTCTTTAAACATATAGAAAGAAGTTAAAATAAAAATAAAAATGCTAAATTATAAAAATTGAGAATGTTACTATTTATAATGTTTTTAAAGCAATCACTGCACTTATCATTTGTAACTTTCATAAGCTTTAATAAGCTTAAATGATGTGTTAACTTTGCAAATCTTTCCCAAAAAGCTCTCAATTACTCAGATTTTTCAGTCAATTTTACATGTTAACTAAATGCTAACTGTGAGGTTGTTATTTATTTTTACATTTTAGATTGATGTATATAAAGGCGTTGTTAAACAAAACAGTGATAATGAGATGGAATTACAAGGGTAAAATAAATAACATTGTATTATTTTTAAATTAGTGAAGCAAGTAAAATAATGAATTCTCGACAAAGTAACGACATCACAATTACGAGAGAAGCCTGATACCTACAAGGCTTTTTATATCATCTGTATGTACTCTCAAATGCATGCATGTACTCGTATAATCAGCTACATTTTGGTGTTCAATAAAATACTCGTTGCGATTGAAATTTCATGCTAATGAAGGTAGTTGTATAATCACGGAAACATTTGAATTACTGATTAATGACGTTACACGTATTTCGTAATATTCGTTCAAATCTCGTATTTCAAGGAGCAGCTTGTAGATAATAGTTTGCATATATTGTAAATTTGCATTCCAAGTATTACTATTACATTACACCGTTTAAACAGGCTATGATTCGGTGAAATATGCTACAATAGAATGATTGAAATATCAAGAGCGCGCTGGCGGTTTGCGTTAGTTTCAGCAATTTCTTATCAAAATAAATCTATACAAATTTTGTGGCTGTTGATTGACATAATTACAAAGACGTGTTTTTGAAAATATTTTTCTAAATTTTTGCAATTTTATTTAAAAATAATAATGTAAAAGTGAGATCTTTTAAGAATATTGTAACGTTGCACCTCACTTTTCCCTGGCAACAACGCACAAGTTATTTATTTAGCAGGACCGGAGGCTGAAGCTCCGACGGCTGCGGAGTCGGTGGGAGGCCGACTCCTGTGCTGAGAGGAAAAGCGGATAAAAGGGTGCACGCAAGTACTCACTTCTCGTTCACAAATACTATTTCTTTATTTATCCTTTTAACATATAAACCCGACAATTCACTTCCGATGATTTGAGTACCCGGCGAACCGCGCCGGTAATGATAGCGATACGCGCACTACATGTCAACGCCGCAGCGTGACCTCGCAATCGGGGTTTTCTCGGCCCCGCACTCTAAGTCGAGGGTGATCGCCGTGCGCTGCCGATTTCTCGGCGCTCAACGGCGATACAAACCCTCGCTCTCACTATCGCACGCGCGCGCTGGCCAAAGCAAGGCCGAAACCACGGCTACTCGCCTTGCTCGCCGAAGAGTCGTGCTCGCTGCTCCCTGCGGTGCTGATGACCGACGATGAACGTGCAGCGGTGCTGATGGCCGATGATGAACGTGCAGCGGTGATGCAGGAGGCAGCTGACTAAAGGCGGAGGAGAGCACCTCTCTCTCTCCGCACCAGCAGCTTCTCAAGTGCTTCTCTCTCTCTCTCTCTCTCTCTCTCTCTCTCTCTCTCTCTCTCTCTCTCTCTCTCTCTGTGTGTTGGTCGGCGCGAGGGGAACTTCGCGTGCGCGCACTTCGACTAATCACTTGGTACTCGCTGCCCGCGGCTCCTTTTCTCGCCGCGGCAGCCGTGCTCCTTCGGCCGCTCTCTCCCTCTCCAGCGCCCTTCATGTGTGTGTGTCTTCTCTCACACCTCGTATCGTTGCCGAATCCTCAAAACAAGAGAGCCCGTGTAAATATATGAACATTTACTTGTGCGTACACGGGCTCGCTCTGGCCAACGCGGGAAACGAGGAATGCGAGGCGACGAGGGCACAGCTATAATGTGTGCTCCTCGTCACAATATTTAAAAGTAAAAAAAATGTTAAAGGGTGGGAAAGGTTAGTACATCCTATTTAATTCATTGCTAATTATACGTTGTCACATTATCATAACTTGCATCTTGAATCTTCAAGCACTATGGAATTGCAGATCATCTTTACTCACCCACTTTTTATAATTATGTTTGCTTAACTACACCGTATGTGCATATGAATAAAAAACAAAAACTGAAACCCCTCAATTATATTCGGAATTATTAAAGAAAAACAATCTTAGTGAGAGCTGGCGTTATTGAACAGAATGTTATTGCCAGAAAATTTATTATTTCTTTTCGAGTTAAATTGATTTTCTGGTATATAATTAACAATACCGATGACTTGTTGATAATAATTTAAAATAAATAATTTTGTTATTTTTCAAAACAATTAATCGCTAAGTGCCTTTAAAACTGAGTTTCATTGGAATTTTATTTCTCATTTCCGTTAAATCTCAAGCGATCAGAGAGTTTAACAAAAAATATTGCAAGTTGCATGTTTGTTTTCAGTACAGACCAATGAAAATTTTACAATAACACTGTTGATTTTAAAATTTGCTTGATTCTATGAACAATATATAATTTATATATTATAAATTTTATTTATTCATTATATTTATATATACATATAACCTTTGATTAAATTGTTAAAATGCTTCAGCTATTCGGCCTGACAAACGTGAAATTCATATTTTTATTCCTAATTTATAGGGCCACAGAGCTCAGCGCACCCTTTCGTACACTTCAGAGAGTGAGAGAGAGAGAGAGAGAGAAAGAGAGAGAGAGAGATAGAGAGAAAGAGAGCTCAGGTGCGCAGAGAAGCCTGAGCATTCCACTCGCAAATTAAGCTAATTAAGTTTTACCAATTTCCTAAGGGAAACCAGTTAGAGCCATTTGCAGATTTCGAGTTTCGCATTCAGCGTGACCTTCTACCCTATAGCAACAAAGCGGTAGAGAAACTTTGTTAGCGGTCTCGCATTCTGCGCACAATACGACCTGTCACTCTTCTAATGACGTTCCCGTGTGAGAGACCATTAGTTTGGATTTTATTTTATAATGGTCAAGCACCATGTGTGCAACAGTTCTTAAGTTAATTTTGCTTCGAGGTTTTTAAAAGCTCGGTATCTATTACACAAGAATTTTAGTCATCAATAGATAGGGTAATTTCACGTTTTGTTAGAATTTAGGTTATTTATAGAACAAAAATTGGTGTAAATGTATTGCTACCGATACTAAAACTATCTATAATAATAAATTTGTAAATTAAATATATAATTTACTTCCTATTATTACTATCATCAATTTTCCCTATCTAAATTAGATAAATTATAATAGTTTAAGTTGACAAATTTGGCTTAAAAGCTCTCTTTATGTAGTGTGGAAAAGGTTTCGATCGTTTCCGGGTCTATTCAACGCGACGTTCAAAAGGTGCAGATGAAGTAGTGATGCTAATTAATTAATAATAAGAAGAGAGACAAAGAGAGAGAGAGAGAGCCGATTCGTTGGCGACGCCGCTGGGGAACGTTGCCTGCGGTCCGTCGTGGGGCTCGGCCCAGAGAGATGGGTAAGAAATTATTTCGACATGGCCGGCGGTGGCACCCTAGGCGTGAAGGCTGCCGCTCGCGACTCGGTGACACCGCAACGACGCACTTCAGACTGACAATGCCACTTCGAAAAAAGCGGCTCGGACGATTTCGTGCGTCTGAACTATAAATGATTCGGAATTGCGTAGAAAATATCCAGAAAGTAGAATCCATCAGATTCTATATATAATACTGATAATAACTAATACTATATAAAATATACTATGCGTGTGTAATTAATAACTGATATTATTATTAGTATTGAGTATGCAAAGAAATTACAAGTAAAACCTTTTCTTATCAATTTTATTGTGTAACTTAATAATGTAAGCAATTTCAAATATAGAATTCAGTTGCATAATTTCAAATTAACTGACTAATTTTTTTTTATAAACAAAGATTTTTCTTACATGTGCACTGAAAATATCAACAACGATTTTCCCTATTTGTGCATTGAAGAAAATTTGCTAAAGCCATAGATAACTAGAACTTTGTAAGAGAAACTACGTTATATTAAAAGATTAATAATATTACAGTATTTTAATAGTACATTACGATACGAGTACGCAAAGTAGGTGATTCCCGCACGAGCGAAGTTTGTCGCCCGAGCGAAGCGACCTATGCAGCGCATGAGTATTGTATTATTTTTCCTATCGAGTTGTGCAATGTTCGAGCCTGCACATGCACCTGCGCACGCAAATGCGTGTGCAAACTCGAACTTTGCATACGACAATAGAAAAAATATTTTTTTATAGAATAAGTAAGTATTAATAATTTTAAAACCTTAATGGTAATTACTTAATATAGTTAATTTGCACAAAATTAAATAATTTCTTTACTGAATAAAACTAGAAACCTGTAATAAATTATAATTTTATTTTATCTTAATAAGAAATTTCAAATTTGCTAAATATTTATGGAAAATCTTGATGAGTTTTCTAAGTAATGCGTTAATCCTAGTGCAATTTCTGAATAGGTCTATGCAACCTTGAAATTAATTTGTATTTACTACAAATATTGGTAGCGACAAAATAGTACTATTTTTCTTTAGTAAATTTGGCCAGTAACTAAAATTAACTATGTGATTTCTTTTTCTGAAATATAGCTAAAAAATAATTTATATGGAACTGTATTACATCATAGGAAAATACTAATTACAATGTTAACTACAGTATCCTTTACTGCAGGTACTTAACTATAAAAAATAGTAAACTTTGCTTTTATTTTCTCTATTCTCTAAAGTTAAATTAGCGAAAATTGCTTCACCCACAAAATTAGTGGAAAAAACTACTAATTTGTTAGTGCATAAATAGTGAATATGCACTAAGAAATTAGTAGTTTTTTCCACTAATTTTCTGAATGGAACAATTGTCACTAATAATTAGTAGTTTTTCACTAATTCAACTTTAGAGAGTAATATAGTTAATGCTACTGAAATTTTTAAACATAAAAACTATTTTTGTTTAGTTAAGGGAAGAAGGTACAGGAGAAACCAATTTTTTTTATTATTCAGGGAATAGTATATTACGATACGTGGGCCGGAAATTGGATTTCCGGGCCGTGCGTGGTATGACGCCCGAGGCGAAGCCGAGTCATAACGCACGGCCAGGGCATCCAATTTCCGGTCCAAGTATTGTATACTATTTTTCTTACTCCCCGGCCGAAAGTACGTTCTGTAATTGTTAAATAATTGATAAAATTGCGTTGTCGTCTGCTAGCTGTGTTTGAGTGTTAGTTTTTCTTTCGGCCCGCTCGATAGTAGTGCCTCTGTCGGCCGCTTTGGGTAGCTCGGTCAATATTACCGACTGTTTTTTCTTTCGGCCCGGCCGCCGGCGTAGAGAGCTGGTTTTTTGGGCGTCTGCTACTTTCGCTATTGTACAGATGGTCTGATGCCCGCCCGACATTTGCAAGACCGAGGCGAAGCCGAGGTTTTGCTGGTCGGGGCGGGCATCAGAAACACATTCATTAAAAAAAGACAACACCATTTTTTATTTCAACTAACTCTTTTTTCTCGTCACCCGTGCACTTTCCTCTGTCTATTTCGTACGTGTCTAACCTTCACACCGCACAAACATATTTTCCTCGGACGCTCCTGTCCATACGTTTACTTAATTGTTTCTACACGACTCGAAAGTACGTGTAGAAAACGAGAGGAAAAAACAATAACCACGATCAAACAAAACCACTTTTTATTTCAACTAACTTTTTTCTCGTCACCCGTGCACTTTCCTCTGTTTATTTCGTACGTGTCTAACCTTCACACCGCACAAACATCTTGCCTCGGACATGCGCGCGAGCGCTGAAGCGCCGCGGGTCAGGAAATTTCGGCAGCCAATCAGAGCGCGCGGTTGGTCTAAAATAGGATGCGAAAGTTTCTCTTTCGGCCCGGAGATGCGGGCCGAAAGTACGTACTTTCGGGTGGGCGAGTAAGAAAATTTTTTTTTCTATTGAAATATATACATATATATACAAAAAGTAGCCCAAAACCATCTCTGTTGGTCCAATTTTAGAGATTTTATTAGGTACACTGGCCAAAACACCCGTAAAAAAGTTATATATTCAGTTAGCATTCTGCACTATGGCTTTTGATCAATGTGTGCCAGTTCAAAGATACATATTTTCGGCATCCAAATAAAGAAATTTACGTTGCAATATTAGTCAAAAGCTGATTTTATTTTTCTATTGCTAATAATTCATAAGTTACTTTTTATTTATTAAAAAACTTGTCTTTTTAATGATTTTATGGTGGAACAGGAATTGAAAATTAAGGTCTAACCTAAAAGTTTCAATGCAATTTTACAGTAAATATATTCTAAAAAATGAACCCAAAAAACCTAAACCCGTACATCAAAACTGGTTGCGCAAAACAACACAAACAATTACAAAGACTGATCATGCTTAAAAATGACTTTAAACATAAGCAAACATATTTTAATGAAAAATTATATAAATTATGTATCAAAAAATTATTTACCGGTTAATGTTCACCAGCTCTGTAGTCTGTACGCTTGGCTTGTTTCGCTTTCTCTGCACAATAAAGCTTCTCTGATATTTTGAAATATGCCAATACTCTCTTTGATCTGTTTCATTCTCCTTTATTAAAAAAGCATCATGATGAAGGACCCTTTGGACATCCGCTGCAGGTCTTTGGTCTGTCGACGAACAATGGTATAAACTAGTTTGGATGGCATCTTGAATACTCTTCAAATCATACGTATTATTGACAATTGCTCTTCTGTAATATTTCTGCAACTCATTAATTTTAGTAACTGTAAGCGCTCCATCTGACTTTCCACCAAGCTTTTCTTTAGTAGCAAATTCACTGAGGCCTTTAATTACCCATTCGCTTTTGTACATGGTTCACTTTATTAAGCCGAGTCCAAGTATTTGTATCTCCATCAGACACAAGTGTTAAATACCTCATACCATTCTTTCGAACTAAGCGACTCCAAATGTTCACAACAGCCTGGACTTCCATACTATCAGAAGCACCCTCATAATTGGAATTGCACTCTTGACTACTCTTGTGAGCTTCAAACCAAAAGTTATATTCTGGATATCATTGATAGATTCTACAGCTTTTCGGTTCACCACAAATGCTACTTGTCTATTATTAGGCACAACTGCTTCTCGGGACCGCCTTATATTTTCACTAGAGCGAAAATTGTAACACCTCAAAAATCAATAATTTATTGTATGAAAACGGTTTTCCACCTACAATGAGTCCATTTTAAGTGTTCCCCATGATGTATGTATGTCTGTACGTATGTACGGAAAACCTTGTGTTCACATTATCATATCGAAAAATGCATCGAATTCGATCATAAATGGACGTACACTTTCGTCTAGTCATACATAGGTGCCAGTCCTACTTTAGGAACGATCCGTTCAAAAATATAAATATGCAAGCACAAATAAAATTTTGAAAAAATTGATTTTTGAGCGTAAAACATCGAAAATTCATTTCTAGTATAAATTTCACACATGCTTATGCTAAAAAAAATTATAATAGGTCTTTTTTACATTGAATATTTTATTCTACGAACAATATTTCGCAAGGCAATAGCGAAAAAACCGCTAAAAACATAAAAAATAGTCGTTTTTCTGCTATTACTTTACAGGATTTGACTTTACACAAAAATGTTAAATGTAAAAGTTATAAATATTATTCAAACAAAACTTTTTCCTGTTGAACATTTTTTTCTACGATCAATTTCTGACGAGTTAAATAAAAAAATAGTACATTACGATACGTGGGCCGGAAATTGGATTTCCGGGCCGTGCGTAGTATGACGCGCGATGCGAAGCCGAGGGCGTCATGACGCACGGCCAGGGCATCCAATTTCCGGTTCAAGTATTGTATACTATTTTTCTTACTCCCCGGCCGAAAGTACGCTCTGTAATTGTTAAATAATTGATAAAATTGCGTTGTCGTCTGCTAGCTGTGTTTGAGTGTTAGTTTTTCTTTCGGCCCGCTCGATAGTACTGCCCGGCCGCTTTGGGTAGCTCGATCGATATTACCGACTGTTTTTGCTTCCTCAAAGAGGAAGCTTTGTAATGGTGAAAAAAATTTTTGGAACAAAAAATGTTTAAAAACATTTTTTAAGACTTTTGGCACCAATATCCGATGTTTTTGAGAACAAAAATTTTCGTGTCTGTGTGTGTGTGTGTGTGTGTGTGTGTGTGTGTGTGTGTGTGTGTGTGTGTGTGTGTGTGTGTATCGGCTATAACTTTTGAACGAATTGACCGATTTTCATCTATGAGGGCTTATTCTCTTCGTTTGGACATAGAATAGAGATAGCTTAACCTATTTTTTCATTTTATCGTTTTTCTTTTGTTTTATAACCAAAAAATGATTTTGAATTTTCAGTTTTTTTGATTTTTTCATATCATACAGCCATTATTACATAATATAGTAAACTGTTTTTGAAAGGTCTTCAAATTACCTACAATTTCTTTTTTTTTAAGTTCAATTATCTTTACTCTGTCATTTGTTATTAAGGAAAACATTTTTATATTTCATAAATTAATTTCTCAAAAAATATTTTATTTATCGACTTGAAATTTTAACCACTTATAACAATCATTGAAGACTATATTTGGTTCAAGTGATTATCTTCATTTCTTTTCTAGAAAAAAAATATTTTTGAAAAAAATTGCATTTTTTTTCGGACGCGATAACAGGAGTAAAAATCAACCAATCGTCTTGAAATTTGGCACAGAGATAGCTTTTTTATATCTTCGAACCGAGTTCGTTGCCCAAAAAAATCGGTCAATTACGATTAAAGATATTTGAGGTTAAAAATTTTTCGTTTTAATTTTCGAATTGCGTTTTTTCAGAGGATTGTTGATTTATCGACCTAAAATTTTAACCACTTATAACACTCATTGAAGACTATATTTGGTAAAAATTCCAAGTGATTATCTTCATTTGTTTCAGAGAAATAAAATATTTTTGAAAACAAGGGAATTTTCTTTCGGATACGTTAACGGGAGTAAAAGTCAACCAATCGTCTTGAAATTTGGCACAGAGACTGATTTTTTTTTTTTATATCTTCGAACCGAGTTTGTTGCCAAAAAAAATCGATCAATTATGATTAAAGATATTTGAGGCTAAAAATTTTTTTAATTTCCGAATTGCGTTTTTTCAGAGAATTGTTGATTTATCGACCTAAAATTTTAATCACTTATAAACCCCTCATTGAAGACTATATTTTGTTAAAATTTAGAATGATTATCTTCATTTTATTCATAGAAAAAATATTTTTGAATAGAAGTGAATTTTTTTTTTCTTTCGGACACGATAAAAGGAGTAAAAGTCAAACAATCGTCTTGAAATTTGGCACATAGACAGCTTTCTTATATCTTCGAACCGAGTTCATTGCTGAAAAAAAATTAGTAAATTAATAAAAAGATATTTGAGGTTAAAATTTTTTTTTAATTTTCTAATTGTGTTTTCTCAGAAAATTGTTGATTTATTGACCTAAAATTTTAACCATTTATAATACTCATTGAGGATTATATTTGGTTAAAATTTAAAGTGATTATCTTCATTTGTTTTCGAGAAAGAAAATTTTTGGAAAAAAGTGCTTTTTTCTTTTGGACACGATAACAGGAGTAAAAGTCAACCAATCGTATTGAAATTTGGCAAATATAAATGTATTAATATTAGAATAAAATTAGATCAAAATAACTTGAGCTTAATTTATTGTAACTGTAATAACATTATTTTTGCACGTAAAATTTGCGTAAAATAGTATTAATCATAAATGCTGTACACTATATTCAGATAAACTAAGTGCTGGGCAATTGTAAAAAAGTCAATTTGGAAATCATCAATTATTAATAACAAATAGTTTCTTCTTCAATAAGATAAAATTAAAAAATTATATTAATATAATCTTACAAAAATATTCTATTAATATGAAAATGTATTTTTTAAAAGTCATAAATTTGAGATAATTTAATTTAGAAAATTTTTTATTTTTTTTTGTGAAAAATTTATTATTATAATTTCAATTTAATGAAAGGAATCGATAAATTGTTTTGAGGAAGCTAAGTGCCAAAGAATTGGCAGCGGTTTTTCTTTCGGCCCGGCGTGGAGAGCTAGTTTTTTGGCCGTCTGCTACTTTCGCTGTTACACAGATGGTTTGATGCCCGCCCGACATTTGCAAGACCGAGGCGAAGCCGAGATTTTGCTGGTCGGGGCGGGCATCAGAAACCCATTCATTAAAAAAAGAAAGAAATAAGATCATGAAATAAGTACAATAAAGTTTGATTTTAATAATTTAAACTTTTTCAATATATTAACATCAAGTATTAATACAATAATTAATACCAGATTTACATTTGAATTAATCAGCTTTGGTCTTAATAATTTTAACTTTCAATATATTAATCTCAATATAAAATAAATTTTTGTTTGATTTTTTTTCTTTACAAATGATTTTCTTTACCAGATTTGTAATTGTTAATATTTACAATGAAATTGCCGTTGATAGTACAATTTTTAATTTTAATATATTTGTTTAAAGTTGAATTTATTTGATCATTCAATGAGTTATTCTGATCTTGATTTTGATTTTTATCTCCATTCAGTGATTTATTTTGATTTTGGTTTTGATTTTTATCTTGAATTTGAGGATTAAAATTTTTAAGAATTCTTTTTGATTCATTGGTGCTGGTTCGCGGTTGAAGAGTTGTTGTATTGCTTGTTGTCGTAGTAGGTTTTTGATCTGAAATAAAGTTTGTTACGAATGAAAAGTAGTACAGTAGCATCGACTCTATACATTAGTATTTTTTATGCTTACCTGAAGTTGAATTGAAGTTATTCGTAGTGATTTCTTCTTCGAAATCTGACCAATTTAAATTGTAATCAGATTCATCTTTGTCGGGTGTAGTATTTGTCAATGGTTTCGAATGAGACATTTCATCTTGAATTTGAGGATTCAAATTTTGAAGAATTCTTATTTTACATGGAGGTGGTTGAGTAGTTACTTTATCTTTGAATCCTACTTTCACTGGTGTTTTTGTAAGAAATTTTTTGCTGTTGTGGTTTGTCGAGGGTTGATTTTCATTGTTTTCCGGTGTAAGTATTTTCTTATTGCTGGCTGTGGTAAAGTTGAGTTGTTGGTCTGAAATAAAGTTTGTTAGGAATGAAAGGTAGTACGCAAACTTATCAAGTATATTAATATTTTTTATGCTTACTTGGAATTGGATGGAACTAGTTCGTAGTGAATTCCTGGTTGGAATGCGACCAATTTGAATGGTAGTCGGAGTCAGCTTCATTGGGTGTAGTACTTGTCGATGGTTTTGGATGAGTGTTTGTCGTAGCTGTACGGATAATACCATTGAAAATCATTTGTCTATTATGTAGTGAATTTTCTATATAGCCTTGTGCTATAGCATCCGAACGCCACCTTCCTAGTTGTTTGATCATTTGCATGTTTGCACCGGATTCAGAAAGAAGCGTGCTGCTGTTCTTCTAAAGCAGTGACCTGTGTACTTTTTTGGATTTTGTAATTTTAAATGAGAAGCAATAGTTTGTGGTACTTCACGTATCTTATTTTTTCCAATGACTTGACGAGTACATTTGCCTTTGTTGTAGTGGATGAAAAATCTGTCTGTAAACTGATCGGTTGGTCTTAAGGAAATGTAATGTTTAACCTGGTTATAGAAAAGGTTTCCAATAAGAAACTCGCCAGCGTAGTCGTTTTTGTTATGTTGGATCGATACTAGAAAGGCACCACCCAAGTCTTTTAGGTCTTCAAGTTTCATATTAGTTAATTCGTCACAGCGGAGTGCACCACAAATTCCAAATGTAAGTATTACCTGTGAATGTTAAAAATATAGTGTAAATTAACCAAGTATAAGAGTATTAATTGCGAAGTGAATATATAAATAATGAATTACCTTTGTGGCTAAATACACTTGATCATCGGCTGTTGTCATAAATTTCATAATTTCAGTCCAGGTTAAAGTTTTTGATTTTTTAGGTTTGTAACCTTTACCACAATTTCTTATTATACTTTTTAAAGCGAAGACCTTAGTAATATCAATATTGTCTTTTGTATTTAAAGTATTTCGAAGCATACTCCATATGCTCCATAGAGTTGGCGGTTTCAATTTTAGTTGTAAGGTGTTAAAGTAAACAATTAAATTGTTTTCTTCGGAGTTTGTTGAAAGTGATTTTTATTTTCTTCTTTCCATTTTTTGTAAGCGTTGTAGACTAGGAGGTAGCGTTCGGAAGACTTCTTTGGTGATGTTTCTGACTATAATTATTTTTGCCTCTTGGTCAAAATTTTTTAAGATTTCTTCTTCGTCTTCAGAACCATCGGATGAGGATTCATCTGTGTTTGTTTCATTGAAAGACATTTTTTTATCTCAATGGAAATTGAGAAATTGCACGTAATTTTATTGCTTTTAATCTTCACTTGTTTGGTTAAGCACGTTTTAGGTTAGAAAGCGGACACTATCACTGCATGTGAACGCAGTATCTATTGCTACATTTCTCGAGAGAATTTGTAGAAAATAGTAATTCAATTTTACATTTCTCGAGAGAATTTCAGTCAGAGCGCGTGTCGAGCTATTCATTTTTCTGTAAGATATCGTGCAGTCAGATTGCTGGGACTTCTGTAGTGTGTCACTTAATTGTTTCTACACGACTCGAAAGTACGTGTAGCAAACAAGGAAAAAAGTAATGACCACGATCAAACAATACCACTTTTTATTTCAACTAACTCTTTTTTCTCGTCACCCGTGCACTTTCCTCTGTTTATTTCGTACGTGTCTAACCTTCACACCGCACAAACATCTTTTCTCGGACATGCGCACGGGCGCTCAAGCGCCGCGGGTCAGGAAATTTCGGCAGCCAATCAGAGCGCGCGGTTGGTCTAAAATAGGATGCGAAAGTTTTTTTTTCGGCCCGGAGATGCGGGCCGGAAGTACGTACTTACGGGTGGGCGAGTAAGAAATAGTATATTACTAACGCGGGCGGAAGAGGATTATTTACCTCATGCGACGTTTTTCGGCCGAGCGAAGCGAGGTCGAAAAGTCGCATGAGGTAAAAATTCTCTTACGTCCACGTTTCAGTAACGTATTTTTCCGTCCGAGGCCGCAAAATGACATTTAAGATGGCATTTTGAGGTTAAAGGGCGGAAAAAATTATTTTTAACGCCTAAATGTACCTAAAATGGTCGATTTTTGTTTATAACTTAGCAGGTTTTGATTTTATACAAAAATGTTTAATACAAAAGTTGTAGATAATATTTAAATAAAACTTTGTTCCATTCAACATTTTTATGTAAAATCAATTCCTAACGAGTTAGATCTATAAGAACGATTTTAAACGCCTAAATATACATAAAATGGACAATTTTCGGCTATAAAGTTGTAGATAATATTGAAATAAAACTTTTTTACATTTAACATTTTCATATAAAACCAATTCCTGATGAGTTAGATCTATAAAAACGATTTTTAATGTCTCATACACACCCTATACAGTCAATTTTCGAACAGAATTTGATTTGACACAGAAATATTAGATACAATAGCTATAAATAAGATAATCACATCAACAATAATCATATCAGCAAGAAATGATCATGTAATTATAAAAATATAATAAGTTAAAAAATATAAACTAATATCGAACAAAATGCTTATTTGAATATAACAAAGAATCAAAATAACATAATTTTATAAGTACATATTAAAGTAATATTATTTTTACAAAAAGGAACTCTTGTATAATGTACATGTGGTATTTAACCGGTTCAGTGCTACATGGTACATATTTGTACTGCAAGGTTTTACAAATCTATTGACATTTAGAATCTTTAATGTTAAAATGAAAACTAAACTAATCTAATTCAATACAAATATTTTTGTAAACCTTGTGGTTTTAGATAATTGAAAATAACTAAATTTTGATAAAATGATTAGAATTTCAATGAATTTAAACTAAATATATAAAATTGTTTAAAATATGACCATAATCGGTTTAGCACTGAACCTGTTAATATAGATATTGTAACACGGCAAATTGTTGTATACAAAGAATGTAATGTATATACTAACTGATTCAAGTCTTGCAGAGTAGTAGAAAATAATTAGATAGGTAAGTCTTGCTAAGTAATCTATGAAATACATAATGATGTATTAAAATATTAAAATACATCATTATGTATTACATAGGCTACCTATCGGAACTTACCTATATAATTGTTCTCTACCACACTACAAGATTGACAGAGTCAGCTAGTATATATATATTAAATTCTTTTGTATAGGACAGTTACCTATGTTATAATGTATATATTAAGTACAACACATATATTACACAAGAGTTTCTTTTATAAATATTAACAAGTATTAAAATACAACAAACCCCCTGAGCCGAGTTTTTATATCCTAGCTAAATTTATTATAAATTAATTAGACTAACTTACACCTTATTAGGTACAATAAAACAGGTAGGTATAGTTATTACTATAACTATACCTACCCGTAACACATCTAAACACACACACTGCACTTTTTCAGGCCCGGACTGGCCATAGGGAATTTTGGAAAACTCCCGGTGGGCCGTGTAGACTCAGGGCCAGAGGGCCGCAGGGCCAGCCTCCGTGTAAGACGAACTTACACGGAGAAAAGAAGGCAGCGGCGCTCCTTTTGTTGATGGTCCGTGACCCGCTCGTGTCCTCTAGCACCGTGCACGAGCAGCCTATTGCCGACACGCTGCGCATCCAACAGCAACTTGCTTATAGTTGACATCGTGCACGCTACGACAGGTACTGTCTATGGCGTTGTCAGCACTGCCTATGTTGATATTGGCAGATTGGCGCCACTGCGTCGTGTTGGAGGGCGCGAGCGGTTAGCGAACATCGGGTTCTCGCAGTTAGCCAACTGGGCTTTTGTGCGTCATGCGCAGTGGTGACTGTTAAGCGAAATTTCTAGTATTAATTCTAGCTAATTTGAAGTCTAGTGTCGCGCAAAGTTGAATTTTACTTATTACCAGCGTCCTGCGGACCAATACAAGTATTTATTTTTATAACGTAATCATTTGATGTACGTGAACATCCAAGGAAACGTGATGCAGGCTGTTCTATAACCTGAGAATTGCGTGATGTGAGGATTTTTTTCAGATTTTCGTACATGCGAGAATTTCTGAGCTATTAAAATAACAATAATCCTGAGAGTACTGCTTAGCTGCTCTAACGCAAAGCACACATTTTATGCCTATGAATCTGTTATTTCGTTGATAAATATTTATAGGTTAGAATATGAATTGTTTACAAGTTTTTCATTTTAAGTATTCCATTTTATACTTTACACATAATAATTTTTTATTAAATCTTATTAGACAGTAAACTTTTTTCATTGAAAAATGTCGTTAAAGGAGGGTGGGAGAAGTAAAATTAAAGGCGGTACGCAAAAGAAGAGAGACCGAGAGAAAAAATTGTTAGAAGAGTCGAGTAAACTGTGTAAAAAGATTGATGAATTATTTTCTCAGAAAAGTACTCCGAGCATTGCAGATGCAAAGCAGGATAACGAAAAACACGTTGCAAAAGAATTAATTGAAGAGAAAACGAATGATTTGATTTCTTGTGACGACTGTCAAGCAAGTAATAATGGAATAGATCTTGATAATTTAACCAATAACAATGTTGAAAAAAGAATCGAAAAAAATGTTTCCACCGAAACTCAACAATCATCTCAACAAGTATTAACAGAATCTCTACCGAATAATTTTAATTTCTTTGAAAAGCCGAAACAACAAGATTATCCACTGTTTTTTAAGCATCACCCAATACAAGTCACGCAAGACTCTGTTATTGCAAAAACCTTCTACAGAAAGGATGGTTCACAGCGAACTTGGTTATCATACAACGAAAAAGAAAATGCGTTGTTTTGTTGGTTATGCTTAGCTTTATCTACTGATACAATGGGTTCCTTTATCACAGGATTTACAAGTCGAAAACATATCCATCAAAGGATTGATGAACATGAAAAATCAATGCGTCATCAAAATTGTGCTAATAGTTTTTTCTTAAAACAAAAGAATTCAAATGTCGCTCAATTAATATTTGCTAATGAAAAAAGTTTAAGACATAGAGAAGTGACGAAAAATAGACGAATATTAGAACGAATTGTTGATGTTATAAAACTTATAGGTATTTTTATGATTTATTATCGTAATCGTAGATTATTATTATTATAATTATGTATACTATTTTTAAATATAACAATAATTTTAAGGTAAACGTGGCCTCAGTTATCGGGGTAATAAAATGGAAGCAGCGTATACTCTAGAAAATGATGTCATAGATCACGGGAATTTTTTAGAAATTCTTTTACTTTTAGGAAAGTATGATTCCGTTTTACAAAATCATATCGATATGTGCATTGAAAAAAGTAAGAAAAATCATTCGTTGAAAACCACAGGAAAAGTGGGTAGAGGGAATTTAGTAAGTATGCTGTCAAAAACAACGATAAATAATATTATAAAAATAATTACGTATCTTGTAAAAAATACTATTTCTAAAGAAGTAAGGGAAGCAAAAATGTTCTCATTACAAATTGATACAACACAAGATATTACAAGTAAAGACCAATGTTCCATCATTGTACGTTATGTATATAATGATTGTATTCATGAGAGATTGTTAAGTATGGTTCAGTGTCGGGATTCGACTGGTAAAGGTTTCAAGGAGCTTGTAGATAACACTCTTAAATCTTGCAATATTGATATTAAACAATGTGTGGGAACTTCAACAGACGGCGCAGCAAATATGCAAGGTGAATATAACGGATTTACTGCATGGATGTCCTCCGAATCCCCATTAATGACTAATGTGTGGTGCTATAGTCATGTTTTAAACCTCGTAATGATTGATACGACGAGTAGCACCATTTCTTGTGAATCATTATTCGGGCTGTTAAATAAAACAGCTGTATTTATTCGAGATTCTTACAATAGAATGGATATTTGGGTATCGGCATTATCAACTAGTGATAATAGAAGGTTAAATTTAATAGGTCAAACCAGATGGTGGGCAAAAGACACTGCACTGACAAAAATATTAGGGCCTACTGGAAAAGTGGAGACATCCTTGTATATTGTTCTTGTCAATACACTTGAGAAAATTGAAAGTGACACTCGATCAAAACCAGAAACGCGAGTGAATGCTAAGTCTTATAGAGAAGCATTCTTAAAATATGAGACTGTTTTAATTGCATTCATTTTCCGTTTTATTTTTGACCTTACTACACATTTATCAACCTACCTTCAAACAAGTGGACTTGACATTCTGAAAGCATTCAATATGGTACAAGTTACTATTAAAGAATTAAAAACTCTCAGAATAAAATTTGATGACATCAAAAAACTAGCAGACGATTTTATTATTTGGACAAATAAGGAACTTGAAAAAGGCAATCTAGAATCTCAATTAGAAAGTTGTTTGCCGCAAAGAAGACTCAGAAAAAAGAAAAAAATGCCGGGAGTAAAAGCTACTGATGAAATTATTTCTGACCCAAATGAGGCGTTTAGAATAAATATATTTAATGTAATTATTGATACGGTCGTATCAACCTTAGAACGTCGATTTAAAGAATTTGATAATTCTCTGTATGCCGAACTTGCTTGGTTGGATCCAAGAAGTTTTCAGGATATAAAGAATAATGGGTTAGAAGCTCCTACACTTGAATCTCTTTGCAATAAATTGATTTTCTTCGAACCAGAAATAACTGTTGGAAAATTACGAAATCAATTAATAAATTTAGCAAATCAAAGGAATGTTTTAAAAACTAGCCATTTAGAAGATTACTATATTAACTTTGAAAATGATATTGATGTATTGTCAGATAATTGTGATGAAGCTACTGAGAGAGAACCAAAAGAGAAACACGTTTCATGTAAAAATTGCGCAATTTGTTGTTACCGTTTATTAAATAGGTATAATTTATTAACAGAAGCCTTCCCACTAATTGGCTTAGCATATAAATATATGTTAACTCTGTCTTTTACCCAAGTAGCTTGTGAAAGATCCTTTAGTATTTTGAAATTTATTAAGAATCGATTGAGAAGTTCTATGACACAAGACAGACTTGATGCGTTTATGCTTATGGCAAGTGAAAAGGACATTCTACAAAATATTTCTCTAGAAATGATTATAGATTGTATGACAGAAAAAAGTTCGGTATTCCGAAATTTATTATTGTATTAATAGTGCACTAAGAATGAAATAAATATAGATTTCGTAACAAATACTTCAACTATGATAAATGTTCACAAAATAGTTTTACTAATGTATTTTTCTTAAATCTATTAAAACAATGCTCGTATAACGGTGCATGGAGTACTAAGTTTTAATTTCGCTGTTAATTTAAAAACATTATTTTGAACATTTTTCTATTCGTCAACTTAATGTACGTGAAGTATTAAGATTTAGGTGCTTTGGATTTGAATTTCACTTCTATTGTACTCAGGAGACTTCCGCCTGCGTACTCGAAGTCTTCGCCGATTGGGCGCTCGAGCCAGGGGCGAATCCAGACCTGGGGCTTAGGGCGGGGGGGGGGGCGAAAGCAAAGGAGTACCTTTTTTTTAGGAATTAACGTGAAAAAAAAAACAAAAATGCGTAAAAATTACGCCGTGCCTTCACGCGTCACGAAACTATAAAAAAAAATTATAAAAGTAGACAGTAAAAGCTCAAATTTAAGCTCTGATTAGTTAAAAAGTTATTGACTTTTCAGGAAATTGTAAGTAATCAAAGATAGCATAAGAAAATGGTTAAACATACAATCCATTAAATCGCTTAAAATTAAAAAAAAAATTTAACCATTTTCTTACGCTAACTTTGATTGCTTATAACTTCCTGAAAAATCAATATTTTTTAGAGGATATTTGAGGTGAGACTGCCCATATCTCAAGAAAAAGGGCCCATTGGACGGAAAAGTAAGCACTCGGCTTTATTTTTAGTTACCAGATATCGACGCTGCAATGCCTGCGAAAATTCGTTTCCCGGAGGGTATAAAATGAGCTATTTAGATTTAAATTAGACTTCTCGGCTCTCTCTCTCTCCTCTCTCCCCTCTCTCGTTCTTTATCCTCTCTCTCTCCTCTCTTTCTCTCTCACTAATTTAATTGTAAATATTTTATTGTTATATTTTACTCTTCTCTAAGTTTATTCTACATTTTAGATTTGTAATTCGTTATGAGTGCGGTGGGTGGGTTTAGGGGCTTGGGGTTTAGCATTTACGTTTTACATTTGTAACTCGTTGTGCGTGGGGTAGGTGGGTTTAGGGGCTTGTGGTGTAGCATTAACGTTTTAGATTTCTAACTCGTTGTGCGTGAGGTAGATGGGCTTGCGATTTATCATTTACGTTTTAGATTTTTAACTCGTTGTGCGTGGGGTAGGTGGGTTTCGTATTTACGTTTTAGATTTGTAACTCGTGCGTGGGTTAGGTGGGTTTGGCATTTACGTTTTAGATTTGTAACTCGTTGTGCGTGGGGTAGGTGGGTTTAGGGGCTTGGGGTTTAGCATATACGTTTTAGATTTGTAACTCGTTATGCGTGGGTAGGTTTAATGCCTGACATTATATGTATTAATAGATATTTTAAGGGCCGCGGGCTTCAAATATCCCGGGCCGTCTTGGTTGCCCTCTCCGTCCCTGAAGTGGACCAATGCTTAGATAATTTTATTGTTTGTACAAAACCAGCTCTACTGTAAATATAAAGATTCATTTCTATTCCCTAGCAAAAATAATTATACTTTGACAAAAATGTTGGTACATACATATAAGGAGCATTATTATTACTATCTGTAATAAAAGCATTGATTTCACAGAAAATCCGTTATTTATGTAGTTTTATTCCAAAAAGCTTTAATCGTATAATTCACGCAATAACAAATCAGGTAAATAATAATAGATAATAATAAAAATGTATTTTTAAATAAAATCACCAGTTGGCACATTATTCAACTATTATAGTTATGATAATCATAACTTATTGTACTGAAAACTATATCAAATTAATAAAATACAATCAAGACATTATTCATGACTTTGATACAGAGAAAAAGAAAAACAAAATTTTTATTTGATTTCTTTTTTGGCTTTGT
Organism: Torymus aiolomorphi; assembly: GCA_036365515.1. Classification (NCBI taxonomy): domain Eukaryota; kingdom Metazoa; phylum Arthropoda; class Insecta; order Hymenoptera; family Torymidae; genus Torymus; species Torymus aiolomorphi. Next base: position 187,131,642 of record CM070875.1, read on the forward strand.
GTCACCATTTCATTTTCATTATAATACAGTCTCTTGAACTGTTGAATCGTCCAAAAAATGAATAAGAATTAATACAGCTCTTAAAAGATTTTAACCACCACGGTTATACGACATGTACCCCAGTAGAAATCTCAAATTTTTCTAAAAAACCTGTAAATATCTGGAAATAATTGTAAATAACTGCTAATATCAGTTTTTTGATTATTCATTTCTAGTTATTATCTTTCAAAATTGTAAATAACTGTAAAAAAAACTGTAAATAACTAGAAATAACTACAAATAACTGCTAAAAACTGGAAATAACTGCGTTATTAAAGTTTCAAAGCAAACTATTTATAACAGCTATTCACAGTTATTTACAATTATTGCAGTTATTAACATTTATTATTTCCGTTTTATGTTAGGGCTGTAAAACTGATCAAGAAACCTAATTCCAATAACTAACCATTTTTTTCAACCCATTCAAACAATGTCAACCAAAATGCTATTCCAAAAGGAATGAGATAATACTTGGAGACGTAGACATGCCGATCAAGTGAAAAATAAAAAATGAACCCATCTCGACCGGCGACGATTATGTGCATTTACGATCACGAGCCTGTAGAAGAACGGCGGCCAGACTACAGTTCCATTCATCGACACCCAGGACGTCGTGACAAATCCTCCGATGCCTCCGAGTGTCGCTGGGCTCTTTCTTCGCGGTCAGGAAGGTTACGGCGGTTTCTTCGCCCTGAAACTGTTAACGTACAACATTGTTGATTATATATGGGAAGTTCCTGAAAATGCCATTCTTATTCCCTACAGTGCGATGAATAGGAATAAAATAAATACTAATAAAAGGGTCAATTCTGTTTGAGCATTATTACAAATCGTATTCATGTATTGTAATTATTATAATAAACTAAATGTCTTTAGAGAGCATGACTTTTCACTGTTGAAATTGGAATCACAATTATTCAGTAAGACTTCTGATTGTTGTAATGGAACACTGAAGTGCGGAAATAAATTAATCACTCGTATATGTTGAATTTTACGGAAAATTACCCCTAACTGTGGTCGAAAAATCGTAAAAATTCAAAGTTGAAGCACACCTCCAACAACTGGTTTTTCCTATTCTATAGCAAAACTAATGTACGAAAAGTGTGTTGAACCAAGGAAATCGGAATAGTGTTTTTCAAAAAGCTACATTTAATTTTTTTTATGGAAATTTAACATGGGAAAAATAGACGAAAAGTAGTCATTAATGATTAACCAATAGCAAGCTACTGAAGAGGCAAAAACAAATTTCATAAAAACGATATTAAAGTTGAAGAAAAGAACTTTAATTTGAGACTAGAATCGTTAAAATTGGTAGATTCTGTGCAAAGGTACGTGAATTTGAAAATTGCGAAAAATGACAAAAAATGATCGACGTTTCCCAAATCCACGTAATTCTTAAAATTTTGGTCATTTTTCGTTATTTTTCGCCATTTTCAAATTCACGTAGGTTTGCACAGAATCGACCGATTTTAACGATTCTAGTCTCAAATTAAAGCTCTTTTCATAGCTTGCTATTGGTTAATCATCAATGACCACTTTTCGTCCATTTTTCCCATGTTAAATTTCCATAAGAAAACGTAAATGTAGCTTCCTGAAAAACACTATACCGATTTCCATGGTTCGACACGCATTTCGTCATTATTTTGCTACAGAATTGGAAAAACAAGTTATTGGTGGTGTGCTTCAACTTTGAATTTTACGATTTTTCGACCACAGTTAGGGGTAATTTTCTGTAGAATTCGACATATACTTATAGATACAATTATCTACATCAACGGCAACTGATGTATCAGGTGTTAAATCAAAATATTTGCATTTGAATATTTTCAGTAATTATAAATGCTAAATAAAGAAAAAGTAAATAACACATATAATCTCAAATTTTGTATGACTTTGAAGTATCGGACTTTTAATTCGAAAAGATTTGTTACCTAAAGTGCTCGAGTTCGAATCCTGGCCTCAGTGGTTGACTAATGTAACGTTTTTTTTCTATTTTTATTAAAAGATATATTCAGTAGTATATGATGAATGCAAAATTTAAGATTCTCTACTTCAAGGTATGCTTCGTATATCCGCAAAATTTCAATGCGTAGCACAAAGTTTTCTTACGTTAAAATTACGTGTTTCCTTTAAAATCATGTCACGACTTTATTAAGTTTAAGTTTAACATGAAATAAAAATCCCATGAAAATTTCAATTCTACAAATGAAGCTATTCTGGAGAAATTACTACTTAAAAGAAATAAAAAGATTTTAACTGGAAAAATCTCAAAAATTTATGAATGAGATTTTGCTCTCTCCCTCTACATCTCTCCCCCTCCCCTCTCTCTCTCTCTCTCTCACTCTGTCGTCCTCTCTTTCTCACACACAAGAATGAGCGATCTTGAGCAAATTTACGTTATTCTTAAGATTTTTATCATTTTTTGGTAATTATTTGCGATTTTCAAATGCAGGTAACAAACATTGAAGCAGGATAAAATTCTCCAAAATAAAAAAGAATGGTGCAGCTATAATAGATATAGTCAGTTCTTAGTTATTCGAGAAACGTGATTTGTTAAGTCTAAAAAATAAACATGGATATGTATAGTAATGAAATATTTTTATTGTATATTTTTATGCTTATGTTGAAAATGTCCGGGTGGGTAAGCGTATTTAGATTTTGAATGCTGCACAGGCTATTTGGGGTAGGCCTTTCTGTTCTTGCTTGTTTATTTTACAAAATAAGTGTCCAAAAACGAATGGAATAAGTATGAAACGATCAAAATCGATTCAATAGGTCCCAAGATCTATTGAACACACAACACACACATACACGCACGTACGCACGCACGCACGCACTCACGTATGCACACACAGCACACATAAATATATACACACTCACACACATAACAGACACACACGCATACTCACACACAGACACATATACACACATACGCACATAAATACATATACACACTCTTACATGCACTCACAAACACATTCACACTCTTACACACAGAACACACAATACACAAAATGTTTTAACACCACTTTCGTTGGGTAATCGGCGCGACAGAAGCGTCATAACCGATCGATCGGTAGCACATTGTCGCGGCTAATCTATTGACTCGAAAAATCGCTGAGGATAGCTCGGCAACAATTACAGAGTACAACGGTTCTATGGAGTCAAGCCCCAAACACTCGGCGTGTTATCTCATTGTACATCAGTGGCACTTTGTTTTTGAGGCTGATGTTTGCGCGCACAGCATTCATCGCTCAGGATTAGTGAGACAGCCTTTACCTATACAAACTATCGATTTTGCTAGAATCCCACTTACGTTAATCGGAGAAAGTGTTTAACCTACATATACCTGAAATTCACTTACATATAGTAAAACATTAACGCCAATTCGTCTATGGTCGGAGAGACAGCCAATAGAGCGACGTCCCCGGACGTCCCCGGACCCCCAGCGGGGGTCCGTTGTGAGCACGGCCGAGACAGAATTCAAGAAAGAGAGGGAAGCTTCCTCCCTCTCCCTATACAGAAGAGAAGTGGAAGACGGCCTGATGGTGGGGATGTCCACAATCTTTAGGGGCAAACATCGCCTGCGACAGTACAGTATAAACTGGCCCCACACGCGCACGGCAACAGCGTGCGCTGAATAAATCAACGCTTTTTCTAGCAGGCGATCGAGCCAGTAGCATAATGGACGCAGACAGCAGACGATTCAATCAGAATGAGAGGAAGAATTACCGAAATCGAAGCAAGAACCACATCATCAACAACAACAACAACAACAACAACAACAACAACAACAACAACAACAACTACAACAACTACATTATGACTCTGATAGGGCGAAAGCCGACGCGGCCGTTGCGACCGACGACGTCGAAGGCCCGCAAGTGGCCACCATTACAGCAGCCGGCCGCCAGTGCGAACGGAGTGGACATCTCGTCGCCCAGCAACTACTACTCCCGACACAACGGTAACTGCTACTCGGATATCGCGCAAGCCGCCCTCGAGAACAACAGGCCACGACCAGACGAAGACCGCTGCTTCAACGCGGCGAACGCTATCTCCGCACTGCCAAGGATCCCACGATGCTCCACGCCACTTCACCGCCAGACGCCCGAGAGGCAAGACAATGCCGTCAGGATCATGAGTACTCGACGACACCCGGCACTGGACGACGAGAAGAAAGATACGCCGGTTGTACCTATGCCGGCTGTACCTACGCCGGCGGTGAGACCCAAGCTGCCCGTTCTTAGAGATGCTAGTAGCGGCATTTTTCCGATCGAGAGACTTAGCGACTCGGAGGAAGAAAAGCCTAAGGACGCGGAAGCTGTAGGTGCGCGAGTGCAACAGTTGTGGCTGGACAGCTTCGAGCTAAATCTGTCCGATTCCGAAAGCTCGGACGATGAGCAGGAAGCGAAGAATAAGGTGAGCGTGTGTGAACAAGCGGCCGAGCGGCAAAAATCGAAGGTGAGCTCGTCTTCGAGCTCTAGCTCGAGTTCTAGCTCCAGCTCGTCTTCGAACTCCAGCTCGAGTTCAAGCTCCAGCTCTAGTTCAGGATCGGATTCGGGAAGTTCGTCGTCAAGCTCAGACTCAGAGGAGGAGGAAACGGCTGGTGTCGTGAGTGCAAAGAAAGCCGGCTCTGAAGTGGTGTGTTTGAGAGCGAAGAGTCCCGAACAATCCATCTCCGACGGGAGCAGCTCGAGCTCCGATGGGAGCAGCTCTAGTTCCGACTCGGACAGCTCGAGCAGCTCGGAATCGGACGACGAGAAGAAAGATACGCCGGCTGTGCCTACACCGGCTGTACCTACGCCGGCTGTGCCTACGCCGGCGGTGAGGCCCGAGCTGCCCGTTCTTAGAGACGCTAATAGCGGCATTTTTCCGAGCGAGAGACTTAGCGACTCGGAGGAAGAAAAGCCTAAGGACGCGGAAGCTGTAGGCGCGCGAGTGCAACAGGTGTGGCTAGACGGCTTCGAGCTAAATCTGTCCGATTCCGAAAGCTCGGACGATGAGCAGGAAGCGAAGAATAAGGTGAGCGTGTGTGAACAAGCGGCCGAGCGGCAAAAATCGAATGTGAGCTCGTCTTCGAGCTCTAGCTCGAGTTCTAGCTCCAGCTCGTCTTCGAACTCCAGCTCGAGTTCAAGCTCCAGCTCTAGTTCAGGATCGGATTCGGGAAGTTGGTCGTCAAGCTCAGCCTCGAAGGAGGAGGAAACGGTTGGTGTCGTGAGTGCAAAGAAAGCTGGCTCTGAAGCGGTGTGTTTGAGAGCGAAGAGTCCCGAACAATTGAAGTTAGAGACAGAACCGCAGAAAAATGTTGTTAAAGTTGAAAGTCCGAGAAAAGTGGGCTCTGAGGTAGCTGCTGTGGAAAAAGTTACCATAGAAGAAGTAAAAGACGTTGTATCTAGTGAAAAGTGGCCAAAGAAATTGAGTGTTGAGTCGGAGAGGGAGTCCGATGCGAACGCAAAGAATACAAATAAACAATCAATGAAGGAGGCTGATAAAAGAAAGCATTTGAGAATATCGAGCTTGGAATCGGAAAGTGAGGAAAAAATAGAAAAAGTTGCACTGATATCAGAGAAACCGAAAGTATCGTGCGCAAGCTCGGATTCGGCAGACGAGGCGGTTAGAGCGGATAGGCCGAAGAAGTTCAGGAAAAGGTTAAATAAGAAAATTAAAATACTGTTCGGCGATGACTCCGATTCTGATTATGATGTAAGAGCAGAAAGGCCTAAGCGAGTGAAACCGAAATCGAGGCGGAGAAGCCAGATAGCCGCTGCAGTCGAGACCAAGAGAAAAGCTTCGCCGATTAAGGACAAGAATCTCAAACAACCAGAGAAATATATCAAGTTGCAGTTGAAACATGAGTTGGATTCTGATAGAAATGTCGACTCGAAAGGCTTAGTGAGCGAAGTTGAAGGAGAAAAGAAATCGGTATGTGGTGCAGATAAAAGCTTGAGAGTTCCAAAAGAATCGAGAACCGACAAGGACACGAATATATCAGAAAAGAAACTGGTGTGTAGTGCAGATAAAAGCTCAAGAGCGCCAAAAGGATTGAGAAAAAATACAGCCAAGGAAAAATCTGCTACGGTGAACTCCGTGGTCAAATCTTTACCAAATAGAAAAAAAAAATCGAAATCAAAGCCGAAATCACGCGCGGTGATCTCTACAGACACGGAGGATGAAGAGGTGACAACTGACAGGTGTTTGAGAGCGAAGAGTCCCGAACAATTGAAGTTAGAGACAGAACCGCAGAAAAATGTTGTTAAAGTTGAAAGTCCGAGAAAAGTGGGCTCTGAGGTAGCTGCTGTGGAAAAAGTTACCATAGAAGAAGTAAAAGACGTTGTATCTAGTGAAAAGTGGCCAAAGAAATTGAGTGTTGAGTCGGAGAGGGAGTCCGATGCGAACTCAAAGAATACAAAGAAACAATCAATGAAGGAGGCTGATAAAAGAAAGCACTTGAGAATATCGAGCTTGGAATCGGAAAGTGAGGAAAAAATAGAAAAAGTTGCACTGATATCAGAGAAACCGAAAGTATCGTGCGCAAGCTCGGATTCGGCAGACGAGGCGGTTAGAGCGGATAGGCCGAAGAAGTTCAGGAAAAGGTTAAATAAGAAAATTAAAATACTGTTCGGCGATGACTCCGATTCTGATTATGATGTAAGAGCAGAAAGGCCTAAACGAGTGAAACCGAAATCGAGGCGGAGAAGCCAGATAGCCGCTGCAGTCGAGACCAAGAGAAAAGCTTCGCCGATTAAGGACAAGAATCTCAAACAACCAGAGAAATATATCAAGTTGCAGTTGAAACATGAGTCGGATTCTGATAGAAATGTCGACTCAAAAGGCTTAGTGAGCGAAGTTGAAGGAGAAAAGAAATCGGTATGTGGTGCAGATAAAAGCTTGAGAGTTCCAAAAGAATCGAGAACCGACAAGGACACGAATATATCAGAAAAGAAACTGGTGTGTAGTGTAGATAAAAGCTCAAGAGCGCCAAAAGGATTGAGAAAAAATACAGCCAAGGAAAAATCTGCTACGGTGAACTCCGTGGTCAAACCTTTACCAAATAGAAAAAAAAAAATCGAAATCAAAGCCGAAATCACGCGCGGTGATCTCTACAGACACGGAGGATGAAGAGGTGACTGTCAAATACGAGCGAAAACTCTCGCCCGAGAATCCAAGTGTAAAGATCAAGAAGCAAAAAAGCCAAGAGAAGGACAGAAGGACAATGATAAGCCACGTACCGAAGCACGAGAAAAAGCCGATCAGCAAATCAGAGCCCGACGCGTTATCTCCCATCATCAAATGCGAAGATAAGCCGACAAAAGCCCGCGCCACTCGCGCACCGTCCAATCCGATCTGCTCCAGCTCGGATTCTGACTCGAAGTCACCGCCGCTCACTGCGAATAAGAAGCTTGCGCTGCGGATGGTGTTCGGTCGTCGTGACGATGGACCCACGCCGCGTACCGTCGTCCTGAACACGCGGATCACCGCCGTCAGCTACGATCCCAGGAGACGCTACGCCCTGGGGGTTGACGATGAACGTAGTGTGTAAGATCTATTGAAAACAAATGGGCTGTGCATATGATGACATTTTGTTGTTGAAATGGATATATTTATGAAAATACACTGTCAGAAGACTTCCATTTACATGTAGGTATAAACACAAAATGTAAACTCAATTTATGTATATAAATATTATGCAAATTTTCTATAAGTGCAATTAATGTGTAAAGTGTTTTCATGTGTATTAACGTAGTAATAAATAAATGTGTGTGTGTGTGTGTGTATATAAATACTATATTAGTTGTTAAATGCGCTTGTAAAAATGTTTGTAAAAATGTTTAAAAAATCGTTTATAAAAAGACAAAAATGTAAAATCGGCGAAATCCCATGCAAAATATTGTATAATACTATAACTCATAATAATTTTGAAAAATTTTTAATTTTTTTTTAATAATTATATAGTTATATAGTTATATATTTATATCGTGATATTATATTGTGATTATAGGTGGAATAGCTCTGTAAAATATAGTATATGTGATGTATACTTATACGAAATATTCATGTGTGATTTATGGAGAGTAATAATTATAGCGCATAAGGAATAAAGTACAAAGTATGTTAATAGAAAGGTGTGAAAGTGCGAATGGTATGAGTGAATACAGCAATTAAGTCTATTATATGTAAACTAAGTCCATTTCTGGGCCAAAAGTCTGAGATAAAGATTATATATACATAATACTATATTTGTATTTAGATTGATTTAATTCCTGTATGTTTATACCTCCAATCCTCTTCATCCCTGAAAGACAGCGCCATGCGCACTGATTCTCATTTTTTTGTAATTAACTAAGCGCGCGGAGGGTCGGAAAAAAATTTGATTTAATTAGTGCCGAACAAACGCAAACACAGATGTGCAATTACCGCGAAACAAATATTGATTCAAAATCTTTCTTCTTTCAATGTATATTGACCCTAGCGTGAAGCGCCGAACTATAAGCTGATTCGTAGTTAAATAGCATTTCGAGGGGCAAATATTTATCAAAGATTACTCGCTCGAACTAATTCGACGCACAGTATTTATACTGCAGATGCACATTATTCAGTAGTTTACATTTTTGTTTGATTTATAGAACTTATATAAGAGAGAACTTACATAACGTATTCAAATTGATATTTTTCTTACATGTGATTTAAATTATGTTTTTTAATTATAATATCTATAAAAATAAAACTTTTGTGCAAAAGTAATGAAGAATATGAATGAAAAATAAGATTATTATTATTATTATTATTATTATTTTATACACACACACACACACAAACACACACGCACACACACACACATATATATATTATACTAGTGGGGCTCCGCCCCCCTGCTCGCTCCGCTCGCCAACCCCCGTTACATACATAAATAAAGCAATGATCCATTATTGTTGTGATATTGATGTTAATATAATAAACAGTAAGTTAAAATTAGTTTTTGAGTTGAGCTATTGATGTTGTGTGTTTTTATTTAAAAATTCAAAAAATGTCAACCGTTCGTTGGTTGGAGTTAAGTATTTAAGGTAAACAATTGACTCGACCGATCACTTCCAATCATTTAATTAATGATTTGAAGATTCAACTCCGACGTTTTGATAGTTTTATTTACTGTCTTCATCAGGGCTTTAAAAAATTATGAAAATTACATAGTAACTTAACAGTCATGACCTGTACAGTCATTTCGTAACCATTTTTTATTTTAAATTATAATTGATCAAAAATATTTGATTATAAAGAACGCGGGGTCGTTTCAGAGACAATATATGTATAAAAGTATTGCTGTGATTATAATAGATACAAATAGTGTTAATATAATAGACATCAAATTAAAATTAGTTTTGTTAATATTATATAACAATAAACATATGTTGTATATATCTAACAGTTTTCCACGCTACCCTCGAGGTACTGTTAGAGGCGCGTTGGATTTTTTTTGAGCGGTATCCTTCGCCAATAGCCCTACATAAGCACTTTTGATTTTAAATTATTATCTTTATGTATGACTTATTATGTATGACATATTTTACTTAAAATTTGAAATAGAAAATATATTTTAAATCTAGAAATATATTAATATTAATGTATTTTATTAGGCATATCATTTATTTTAAAAATTAAATCTGTGGAACATATAACAATTTTAACTGATCCTAAAATGGATTTAAATGAATTAATTAATGGTACACAAATATTTTTAAATGAGGTAAGAAATTAAATAAGAAAGAAATACATTTATATTATATTATTATATATATAATAATTATAATTATATGATTATTTTTTAGACAAAAGAAGTAGAAGACAATTAAAATAATAATTAACATAAAAAATAAGATAAGTATATTTTGGTATATGTTTACTGCCCGCGATTTATATAAGCGAATATTCTTTGTTTGAGTGCAATAAAACTAATATAAAAATTTGAAGCAGCATATGAACAAAATTACAACGATTTACAGAAATTCTACTTATTTAACACTAATTTTGGATACAATTGTGAGAAATAGGTCTTCGGCACATTTTTCGTAAAGATCCCGCGAAGCCTGTATTGCTTATTTGATGGGCAGATGAATTTTATTTTCAGGCTTTCTCAAGTGGAAGTAGACCAGAGTTATTTAATTTAGCCAATGTAATTATTTATGGTGGACTTTTGCGTATAAATATTGTTAATGAATTTATGCAAAAATTTAGTATTCTACATTTAAGTAGCCCACCGGTATACTGTAAACCGTCGGGCCCGCCAAGTATGTACAGGAGATCGGAGGACCACCCCTGCTAGAGCAGCTCTAGACTTCTCTTGTCCTTCCAAGATACGTAATATTATAGAAAATTCAAAATTGAGGAGGAATAATGAAAAATAGTGATGTGATGGTAACTATGTAATTTTTTTTATATAGGCTATGACTTTTCGTAAATACCTGAAAAAATTCTTATGAATTTTAGAAATAAAAAGAAGGCATTATAGTTATATAATTAAAATAATTTTCGCCCACACGGGCGTAAAGTACGTAGGCACTATAAAGTTTTGTAGGAGTGTGTGAGCTATTGGGCCTCTTGGGCGTTATGTAGTACTTTATGCCCGCTGGCTGAATAATTTTGAAGTTACAATGTGGGCGTAAAATGTAATTTTACAGGCGTGGTACGAACAGTTCTTATGGCCGGTACTTGACTATAATTAATTGATTTCAGTACTTTCTTGTGTTTAATTTGTATAGAAGAATGAAGAAATTTGAATACATTTCTGAGAACATAGTCATACAGTTTTTCGGAGAATGGGTTTGCATTACTTGACTATCGATAATTGATTTCACAACTTTCGTTTGTTTGATTTGCAGTGAACAATTTGAATGTACTTACATATAATTTGTTGAGCATACATTGACTCAAAGAAGTAAAAGACTTTTTTACTATAGTATTTATTTGACTTCTTTTAAAAAATCATAAATATTATTTTATAGATTATACAGAAAAAACTTCTATACTTGCCTTATTTTATACTTTCGTAGAAAGTTTTATTAACAATATTATTATTTGTACAGTCATGAAAAAATTATTACCATTTGTAGAGAGTGCTTATTGAATAGATGAGATCAGAATAAATAAAAGGACTATAGACAAATTGTGTTGTTAGAATATATTTAAAAATTAGTTTTTTAAAGAACGTGTTGATTGTTTTGAAAAAATATTTAAGCTCTCATTAAAGTTTTTGGTACAGAGAGAGAGAGAGAGAGAGAGAGGGCGGGGGGGGGGGAGAACAAGTTTGTAAGACTGTAAGACCGAAGGAAAAATTTTTATCAGTTGATAGTAAATTGCAGTCGACATAAGTAATATTTTTAATGACAAAATTTACTGTATGGTACTACCATTGAATTATCTACTAATGTAATTGGTCTACCTTTTTAATAGGATATTTGTGTTTATCGGATATATTATTTCGTCTTCTATATTTAGGATAACTATTTTCTTGGAACATTGTATCATTAGCCAATTTCGATGATAACTTTTCATAAGCACTATGATGCTTATATTGTCAAACTAGGCGAAAATCAAAATATAACAGTATATTATAAAAATCTTCCAAATTTTGCTCCCTGCCTTTTAATTAAAAAGTCAAGCAATACATTCATTGTTACCAAATATGCCGTTTAGTGTATTTTATTAAATAAAAGTATTCAGAAGTATTATAAAATATAATGTTTATTTTATTTTTACCAAAAACGTATTTCTTGATTTTCAAAAGATAACCTAAAATAAAATTTTATGATGTAAAAATGAGTTGAAATAGTATAATCTCATTTAAATCAATCAAATTGATTAGGTTATACTAAAAGATTTGCAACATAACTTTAATTTTTTCTATGTATATTACAGAAATCGTATATGCTGCAGTATAACGTTTAAAAAAAAGGAGATACAGCTTTAAAATAAAAAGGAGAATCTCCTTTTTGCTTCCTCATAGAGGATGCTTTGTAATAGTAAAATTTTCATTTTCTTTAAATTGCTCTAGAAACATGAATAAAGGTGTTAGAAGTTTGTGTCACATGATTTTACAAAATGTCTGTATAGATGTGTGTGTGTGTGTGTGTGTGTGTGTGTGTGTGTGTGTGTGTGTGTGCGTGTGTATGTATGTATACCGCTTTATTTTCGGATCTACGCGGTCGATTTTAACCGGACGGGTCTCATTTTTTTTTGTTTTTTGATTCCGAATTCGGGAAAAAAATAATTTTGTACGACTAACTAATTCGTTTTTGTTTTATGTCGAATTTTTCATTTTCGAAAAATTTATTTTTGATTTTTTTTAATGATTGGATTTAAATTTTATAATCGGATGGGTAGCGTTCGAAAGAGCACAAAAAAACCTATATTTAAAAAAAAAAAATTTCTCTAGCTATCATGGTTATTTTGTTATTAACAAAAACGTGTTTTTTTTTTAAATGCTTATAACTCCCAAACTAAATGGTCAATTTTTTTGAGAAAAATCGTGATAATGGAGATTATGAATAGCTATAATCTGTATAATAATGAATCCATTCTGTTGGTTAGTTTTTGAGAACAAAATGAAAAAATGAAAAAAACGTGTTTTAGATGGCGACAATTTACGGGAGTAAAATTGTGTTAATCGCTTCAAAATTCCTTGTAGAGGTAGATTGTTGCTTGCCACCTGCACCTTTCTTTGGGATAGATGATTGGTTCATAAAATTCAGAGATTTTTGAGGTTAAAATTGTTGTAACCTCTTTTTCGAATCGTAATTTCTCGAGAACGGCTGCATGTATCAGAATGGGATAGGTAGCGTTTAAAAGAGAATTCAAATACCTATATTTTCTAAAAAAAAGTGTGTAGCTATCACGGTTCTTTGGTTATTAACAAAAACGTAAAACATGAAAAATGAAAAAAATGAGTTTTGTATGTCCAACGATTCCGGAGGGAAAATAGTCGTAATTTCTTCAAAATTCCTTGTGGACGTAGATTTTGGATAGCTCTTGGTCGAGTTCTTTGGGCAAAATAATTGGTCCATAAATTTCAGAGATATTTGAGGTTAAAATTTTTTAAACTTTTTTTTAAATCGTAATTTCTCGAGAACGGTTCTATGTATCAGCTACAGATTTCTAGACAATTTTGTATGTGATATAGATATTATGTATGTGAACTTTCATCAAGATCGTACGATTACTTTTTGATATTCAAAATTTTCCTATTTTACAAAGTTATTTTATTTGTCGCCTGATAACTAGAGAAAACGTATTTTAATTTTTTTTTTTTTTTAATTTGGCGGAGCTGTAGAGTGTATATTATTTATTATATGCGTTTTTAGAGTAAAAGAATTCGTTTATTGATTTCAGAGATATTCGAGGTTAAAACTGATTTAGCCTTCTTTTCAAATCGTAATTTTTTGGATATATCTATACTAGAAAATGGAAATAACACGTGCTATGCCTGCGTGTTGTTCACTTGCTTTTGTTTTTTAATGAGGGTAATTTACAGCGCGATCAAGTTTTAACCACTTATTATACTCATTGAAGAATATATTTGGTTGAAATTTCAAAAGATTATCTTTATTTTTTACTCAAAATATCGAAATTTTTTGTATAGAACATTGATTGGGAAAAAGTTTGCATTTTACTTGCAGAATATGCCAGTATTTTTGTTGTAACCAATAGTCCTAAAATTTGGGAGAGATATATTTTTTTTATATCTTCAAACTGAATTCGTTGCCCAATAAAATCGAACTATTACGACGAAAGATATTTGAGGTTTAAAATAAAACTAATTGAACATGTGATAATATTTTGAAAAAATTGATTTATAAAAATATCGGGTTGTCGCACGAGAAAAAGAGTAACAAGAATGAATTTTCGAAAAATATATATTAATTTATAACGAATATTCATAAAGAAAATTGGGTATGATACAATTAATTATTGTTATAAAAAATTAAAAAAAAAAAATGAATAAATACATTATTTTGAGGAAGCTAAGTGCCAATGTATTGGCAGCGGTTTTTTTCATTGATTTAATAATTCATTAATATTTAAAAAATTGCATATTTTTTTCTTATTATTTAAATTATTTGTTACTTGACCTTTATTTTATTAAAAAAAAAAGTAATATTTTAAAATATAAAATTAAAAAATTACTATCTACCCCGAGATCAGCTTACTCATATTTTCAAAATCATATATAATAACTCCATTCTTTACATTATAAATATATTATTATTCAATAATTGTGTATCTTCACTATAAATAATTGAGTACGTATTATAAAAATTGAAATTCTACTTCTAATTTTGATTTTTTTAATGGTCCGTTATAATTTTCGTCATCCTCTTCTTTTATTTTCAATAAAATATGGTTGATTGTTGATTTTATCATTTCTTATACCACTTTAATAAAAATACAAAGCTTCCTCTATGAGGAAGCAATACTATTGAGGCATTACTCTCTAAGTGCCATATATACTTCTAAAATTTTCCCAATTATAATTAAAATAAAATAACCCATACGTAAGAATAATTAAAATATTTAAATTATATATAAAAATAAACCGTTCTCAATAAATTGCAATTTCAAAAAACTGTTCAAAAAATTTTGAAAATTTTCCCTCTTAAATATCTTTGAAAATAATCGATCAATCATGATCAATTTTTTCACACATATTGCGTATCTCAAATGTAAATTCGTCTATAAATTTCAGCATAATTCATCGATCTGTTCTCGAGAAATTACGATTTAAAGAAAAAGTTCACAAAATTTTAACCTCAAATATCTCTGAAATTTATGGACCAAATATTTCTGGATTTATCTGAAATTTATTTTTTTCTTTTGTCCAAAGAAAGGACTCGATTCACAAAATCTATCCCTACGCGGAATTTCAAAGCAAATAAGTAAATTTTACTCTAGTTATGCAACGACAAAAAAAATCATTTTTTTTTTAAATTATTTTTTTCTAAAATATAATCAATAATAAATGATAAAAATTTAGAAAATTATAGTACTCAATATTCTTTTTAACCACAAAAATATTCATGTTAATATCTTTTTTCAATCTCGAAATTTACTATTTTCAAAAATTAACGTTTTTATCAATAACTTATGACAGAATATAGCTATCGACTTTTTTTTTTAAATGGAGAGAATTTTATCCTGCATAAAGTGCATTCATAGTATATTAAGAATATTAGTTCTAAATATTTAAAAATACGAAAATAAAAATTTTCAAAATTGAAAAATGGCTATAAAAAAAGAAAATCAAAATTAACAAAAATAGACTATTGACCCCAACTATGAAAGCAAAATGCAAAAAAATGATACCTCTCTGGTTAAAATCGATCGAGTAGATCATGAGATATCCGCGTACACACACACACACACGCACACACACACACAGACACACGCACACGCACGCACGCACGCACACACATCCATACGGACATTTTCTAAAACTAGTGTATTTCGATTCCAAATGTGCTGAACAATATTTGTAACACATTTTCTCCAAAACTTTTTTTTTACTATCACAAAGCTTCGTCTAGGAGGAAGCAAAATACATAACTTTTTTCAGGAGGGTTTGCCAATCTCGATCCAGAGCTTGGTTTCCAAGATATTTAATAAAGAATTCGAAAACATTTTGTCGAACAAAAAATATTCTGCGACACAATTTTTTTTTTAGATTAAGGTATACTAACAAGGAAAGTACCCGAACTGTCAAATTCAAAAAAATTCCAAACCCATATTAAAAAGTAGACCTCCATGCGAGATTCACGAAACCATTTTTTTTATCGGCTGAGAAGCGCTTTATAAGGGTTAAAATCACCCCTAAAATTTACCCCCAAGAAACGTTTTTTTGATATATCTCGGCTTCTACTTAACTTTGTTTAACGAAACAAAATGGAAAGAGTTTCTTATTAAAAAGCCAAGAAATCCGTGGTAGATGAACCTTAAGGGTTGCATCCCTTATCTTTTAGAGGGTGAAATTGTGTTTTTTTAAGAATAATTGCAATTATTTTTTCCTTAAAATGGGTTCTTGAAGTCGTTAATCGGAATCCACAGTTAGATCCACAATAAAAATTTGAAAATAGTGGAATTCAATATGGCGAAAAATTTTTTAGAAATATTTTAAATTCCACGAAAAATAGTATGTAGACCCCTAGCGGAAATTATATTATGTAAATAAGTGTATAATAATGTAACAATGTTTTGTTATGTTATTCTATTATTTATTATTTTTTTATCATACACTTGTTTATCGTACGATAAACAAGTGTATGATAATGTAGTTGTTTGTAAAAAGTGTAAGAAAACGTAACAAATTGTACTTTTCTACTGGATTTCGGACGCTTTTACATTTTACCACAGTTTATACCATTTTTTAATAATTTCTTACTTTTCCTTACATTTGTCTACGTTTTATTACTTTTTTATTTGTACTCTTAATTCAAATTTTATAGGCATTCTTACACTTTCGTACATCTTTTTACATTTTATTATATATTTGTACTTTTAATTACATCTTTTTACGTTTATATACAAATTTTGATACACATTTTACATCGTATCACATATTTGTACACTTTTTTCAAATAGTTCATAATTATACTTTTATAATAATTTATAATTGTACTTTTATTTAAATAAAGCTATAAATAAAATATT
Organism: Torymus aiolomorphi; assembly: GCA_036365515.1. Taxonomy (NCBI): domain Eukaryota; kingdom Metazoa; phylum Arthropoda; class Insecta; order Hymenoptera; family Torymidae; genus Torymus; species Torymus aiolomorphi. The sequence goes on from CM070875.1 coordinate 187,148,376, forward strand.
TTCAAAGATTTAAAGAAAAAATACTAAAACGTAATAAAATGTAAATTATTATGTATCAGAAATATAATTAATATATGTTACAAAATGTAAGTTACTGTATAAAAGTTAAAATTTTTACAAATTCTTACAGATTTTTACAATTTATTATCTTCTAATACAAATTCTTATACAATTCTACCAATTTCTAAGCAGCACAACGACTAATTTTAAATCCTACGGGTCAGCCAACAGCAGACGGCAAGCTAGCTAATAATTATTCTGACGATCATGGATTATATGTTTTACAATAATGATATTCATGAAAAAAATGTTGTAAACATAGCCATTTTTTGCACCATGAACATGTTATAATCGCTCGTTTACCACAAATATCGCATGTAATAAAATTAGAATTGAAGCAAAAATTTTTTGGGTTTTCAATTTTTTCTGGCCTTTCATCAATGTAACCGGCGGCGTACCAAGCATATTTAAATAAATTTTGAAACCTGGGACTTGATAATTGATTATGTACTAATGAATGCATTTTGATTATATTATTTCTATCGTGTAAGTTGAGATCCTCATTTGTTAGAAATATCATATCCGAAAACGTTCGAACGAAGTTCTTCCACATTCGAAAACCGTAAATATCAAGCGGTTGAAGTTCACTTGTTGTTCTTTGTGGAATTTGTAGAATCGTTAAGGTTTTATGTTCCGGTTTTACTTTATAAATTATATCTAGGCAATGACCTCTCCATGAATCAAGCAATAGGGTACTTGTTATGGTAGTTGATGGAAAATATACATCTTGCGCCCAAGTTTCAACATGTTCTTTAGTCAATTTACCTGATTTCGATGCCATTACATAAACATTTTCTGCTGCAAATAAATTTTTTCTGACTACAGTTCCAAACTCTCCCTTTGGTTCTTGCATAACTAAAAAGAAGGGTGATAGAAGTTTTCCTTCAGCAGATACAGTAGGTTGGATAGTATAAGAATGAGTTGTCGAATGCACTGATTGCACTATACTCTCTACACTTTTATCTCCTCTAAGATTGAGGGTTCGACCACTGTGTATTTCGTAATTAAAACCACTTTGGTCGGAGTTATAAACACGTTTTGCATCATATTTTATGATGGCATTTTTTACTCTATTGCGAAATTCCTGTTTTTGTGCTGACCATTCTTCTGAATCATCTATAGATTTTTTAGTAATAATTTTTGTTATTTTTCGAGAAATGATATTAAATCGCCGTTTAAATTCATTTAACCAGTGTCTAGAAGCTTTAAATTCATTGAAGTTTAACTCTAATGCTTTTTCTTTTCCCATACGTCTTACATCAATGTCATGAATGGGTATTATATTCGATCTGGCTACGTTAAATTTTTGTAAACAATATTCCTCAATTTTTTTCAATTTATCGATCCTACTTCCTCCTATTGCCACTTGATCTCTCCATCTATACAGCTGACGTGCTGTTTTTAATTTTTTGAATCGATTTTGGACTGTTTCAAATTTTAACTTGTTTTTACTACTTAATCAATACTCCACAGCTTGCTTTTTGTAGTCAAAATTAATACTCTCTGATTCGGTCCTACATTGATTTTCAGTTTCGGGTGTTATCATATCTTCTGCATCGATATCTTCATGTAAATCATCTGCAGGTATGTCATCGTAAGGTTCGTAGGTATCATCATAATATAGAAATTCTTCCGTTTCTTCGTAAATACTACGATCATTTATACTTGATATTATAATATTATACACTATATTAGCAACATTTCTTTCAGCGTCATTAACAGGTAATTTCTTTTCTTTATCTTGAAACATACTGTTTAAAATAAATAAAACATTCATCGCATTTACCAAATTCATATTTATGGAAAATATTTTCTTTCTTCTTTTAGATACGTTGAGTCCCAGTGTAAATCTGTAAAAGTTTTAGTTATTATAGCCTTTTTATAGCCATAACAGTATAGGAATGTACAATAGTATGAATGTACAGTAAGTGTAAAAAGTATTCGGACATCCAAAACTTTTGAGGAAAACATTTTACTAAATTCCTTTTTAAGTGCATGGGAATTCGTTATTGTTTGTCAATGTTTTGTCTACAAGATACACTATTTTATTAGCATTAAACAGTTGCTAAACGTTATTATTATAAATAAAGTACTACTTCTATTCACTCGTATGAATATTTTTTTACACTTAACTTAACTGATTAAATCGTCAGTATGTCATATTTTATATATTAGAATAACAGTAATGTAACAGTAATTCTAAAAATTAAAATCAAAACATAATTTTTACTATCATAAAATAATTCAATGCATGTATTAAGAGTAAAGTTTCACTATCAAAATATTTACAATTGGTACAATAAAGATTCTATAATAGATTTCTATTGAATTTGACTTTCTTAACTTCGGCCACTTGTTCAAAATTTATTGTATATTTTGACGAGTTTTATATTTAAAAATGCTGCATTTTATTTAACTTTTCAATATTATATCTATTATATCCTTCTATTAGAAATATTTTGAATAATTATGTAGAAGAAAGAAATTTCAATTATATGGTTACTTACGACTATTATTATTGTTGTTATCATTCAATTCAAATAGGATTTCGTACTCGTAAAATGTTTACTTGCCATTAAAAAATATGATGCAAGTACCTCCAGACACTTATATTTTCAATTAATACCCATAAAATAATGTTGACATTGAATATTAATTTAACAAGAGCGTAGAAAAACGTTCAGTAACGTATATTTGTTTTCGACTGACCGATGTTTCACTTATTTATGAATAAAAGAGGAGGAATCGAGAGATAAGCCATATCAATGCAAATGTACGTAATCTTGTATATTGCGCAATAACCATGAATTGCTATAATTATCATTATATTAAAAATCTTGTTCATATTAATTTATATTAATAAATCATAAATAAACTTTTCTTATTAAAACCTATCATAATTTCAACAAGCATGAAAATCTCTTCTAGCTGAAATTATAAAATATGAAAGAAAATAAGAAAATACTTATAAAATGGAATAAATTGTCGAAAAATGTAAGAAATCATACGATACTGGATTTCGGGCATATTTAACAAGTTGTTAAAGTTTCTTACATTTTCTTTCAATTCCTTACGTTTTCTAAATATTTCCTTGTGTAGCTTATTTTTATGAAATTATAAGGAAGCATTTGTTAGAAAAATCTGTAAGAATTAATTTGTTAGAAAAATCTGTAAGAATTTGTAAAAATTTAAACTTTTATACAGTAACTTACATTTTGTAACATATATTAATTATATTTCTGATACATAATAATTTAAATCGATTACGTTTTAGTATTTTTTCTTTAAATCTTTGAAAATATTTTATTTATAGCTTTATTTAAATAAAAGTACAATTATAAATTATTATAAAAGTATAATTATGAACTATTTGAAAAAAGTGTACAAATATGTGATACGATGTAAAATGTGTATCAAAATTTGTATATAAACGTAAAAAGATGTAATTAAAAGAACAAATATATAATAAAATGTAAAAAGATGTACGAAACTGTATGAATACCTATAAAATTTGAATTAAGAGTACAAATTAAAAAGTAATAAAACGTAGACAAATGTAAGGAAAAGTAAGAAATTATTAAAAAAATGGTATAAACTGTGGTAAAATGTAAAAGCGTCCGAAATCCAGTAGAAAAGTACAATTTGTTACGTTTTCTTACACTTTTTTACAAACAACTACATTATCATACACTTGTTTATCGTACGATAAACAAGTGTATGATAAAAAAATAATAAATAATAGAATAACATAACAAAACATTGTTACATTATTATACACTTATTTACATAATATAATTTCCGCTAGGGGTCTACATACTATTTTTCGTGGAATTTAAAATATTTCTAAAAAATTTTTCGCCATATTGAATTCACTATTTTCAAATTTTTATTGTGGATCTAACTGTGGATTCCGATTAACGACTTCAAGAACCCATTTTAAGGAAAAAAATAATTGCCAAAAAAATATACCTAATTCATTTGTGTTAGGGGTGGTTTACCACCTCTTAAGGGGTTGTTTCGCGAAGAATGCCCAAACACACCAACTGTTATTTATTGTAGTTGGCAAAAATAATGTTTTGACCTATTTTTAATTATTTTATGAATTCTCACAACAAAAATTATTCTTAAAAAAACACAATTTCACCCTCTAAAAAATAAGGGATGCAACCCTTAATGTTCATACTACCACGGATTTCTTGACTTTTTAATAAGAAACTCTTTCCATTTTGTTTCGTTAAAAAAAGTTAAGTAGAAGCCGAGATATATCAAAAAAACGTTTCTTGGGGGTAAACTTTAGGGGTGATTTTAACCCTTATAAAGCGCTTCTCAGCCGATAAAAAAAAATGGTTTCGTGAATCTCGCATGGAAGTCTACTTTTTAATATGGGTTTGGAATTTTTTTGAATTTGACAGTTCGGGTACTTTCCTTGTAAGAATAACCAATCAGAGACTTTCAAAATGGATCATAAAATAAATATGGTCACATTCTACAAGTAAAATGCAGACTATTTTCCAATCAATGTGCTATACAAAAAGTTTCAGGATGTTTAGTAAAAAAATGACAAAAGTTGAGTTTTCACCTTAATTGCAAAATATAACAATTTTTCATGTAGAATACTTTTTGTATTTATTAAAATATGGGTCTAAAAATCTAGGAACATGTTTTTTTCAAAAACTGTTAACTCGCCCAACCTAAGCTATTTTAAAATTTTGAGCTGCTGACTTCATGTGAAATATCCCATACGCATAAAAAATAACTTTTTCTTATGAATGAACACTTGAAAACCAACAATTTGACTATTTCGGACTTTCCTATTCTGATAAGCAAGTAACCTAACAGCCACTGATTTCTTGATTTAATTTTGTCAATTTTATTTAATTTGTTCTATAATTTGTTTGCAAACTACTAAATCGGTTGATTAAAATATAATTTTCTCTTTTTATTCAAATATTTCTTCCGCTAAGGAACATGTTAAGAAGGTCTCTATAAATATTTACTTTATTTAGCATAGGTCTACGCCGCATCTCTAAAAATATTAAAAAAATTAATTTTGACATGATTGACTTTATAGTTTAGAAACTAGTCCTTTTTATTTAATAATCAACATTTTAGTTGCATTTTCTACTTATGTCAGCATACATATACTCTGAATTGACAACTTTAAATGCATACGCTGTTACAGTTACAGATGAATAATTAATCAAAAAAGAAATATCATTTTCATTAATAATCTTTGGATCGCTTTATTATCAATTTAGCTATAAATGAAAAACTTACCTGTTCTAAAATATAATAATATTACGTATTCATAAATTAGTCTGCTGCACTTGAATAATATTACTGCAATATGCCATTCAAGGGATTTATAGTGCATGTAACAAATTATACATAACGATTAAGAAAATTAAAATCTGTGAACAAGAAAAGTGCACAATCTTCACAATCACCATTCACGGGCTTTGCGAGTAAAGGGGATATGAATATGTTTTGAATAAATTTACTTAGAGAGAAGATATATTTCAGGATATATAACACTGCTTTAAAGACTATCCGCTTGACATTAGCTGTGATCGAACCCTTTGAAAAGCTCATTTTAAGGCTCAAAATGGACAAAATCACCTTCAAACTTTTTCCAATGACTTTAAAATAATTTTTTTCTGAAAATTGAGAAAATATTTTTAATGTATTATGAATGCACTTTATGCAAGATAAAATTCTCTACACTAAAAAAAAAAGAAAAAAAGTCGATAGCTATATTCTGTCATAAGTTATTGATAAAAACGTCAATTTTTGAAAACAGGTTATATTTCGAAATTAAAAAAAGATATTGACATGAATATTTTTTTGGTTAGAAAGAATACTGAGTACTACAACTTTCTAAATTTTCACGTTTTTTTATTGATTATTTTTTTAGAAAAAAAAAAAATAATTTAAGAAAAAAAGTGATTTTATTTGCCATTGCATAACTACAGTAACATTTACTTAATCGCTTTGAAATTTCGTGTAGGGGTAGATTTTGTAGACGAATCGAGTCCTTTCTTTGGGCAAAATGCGCTAAACGCCGTAAAATAGTGAGCCACTTAAGTCACGAGTATCGTATACTATTTTATAGCTCGTGTGACATAAATCCGCCATATTCTTATTTTATTTATTTATGCACAGTTAATTATTAAAATTATATTGATGTTTACATTTTTTACAATAACCATTACATGCGTAGATCACGTTGATCGCTACTGACTGTCACGATATGGTTTTTCTCTATGATAAGCGGACTGTCTCCATGTACGCGACGGCAGCCTTTATTTAATTATAGTTGATTATAGTTCTTTTGTATTTAAGATAATAAATAATAGTCGGAAGTTGTGGTGAGAAGGGTGGGCGGGGGCAGGGGGGAAGGGCGGGAGGGTTCGGGGGGCGCAGCCCCCCGCCCCGCGCCTTTAACAAGATTAATAAAAAATCATTTAAATAATAAAACGCCATATATAGAATATTGTTATTATTGAATCTAGAATATTTAATACACGTACAAAAATTATAAAATAAGATTCTTTGCAATTTTTTTTTTTTTTTTTTACAGGAAATTAAAATTTATGAAAGTGAAACATTTGTTACACTTTATTTCATCAAAGAGAAAGATTTTGATACGACTCTAACCTCAAAATGACAACTTTTATTTGATTTTTCAGCGTTCGTCGTATAAAATACCGGCCGAGACTATAGTACATAAGTAGATTGTTTACCCTACGTGACTGCTCTCGCTTAGCTCAAGTGAAAAACGTCACATAAGGTAAATAATCTACTTCCGACCCGTGTCGATAACTGAACACGAAATATAACAAAATAAAATTAATACAGTTAAAAATTGAATATTTAAAAAGCGCGCGGTTTGCTATCCGATAGCAGATGAAACTAACCTATAATATAGAGAAGCATTATTATCATTTCTATTTACTTTGTGTGGTTTGTCAACTGTTTACGAAGTCTTACTTCTTTTTGTGTTTATTCTTACATGTAAAACCACATTTCAGAATAGTTTTAGTAGATAATTGCCGTTAATTACGTGCCTGTGACTTAAGTAAATTCATTATTGCCCGGTGTAATAATGGGTTGCTTAAGTCACAGATGAACGTGACTTAAATGCTGATTTAGGTCACACAGTGCTATAAAAATCATTTAAATAATAAAATTCCATTTGTAGAATATTATTATTATTGAATCTAGAACATTTAATACAAGAAATTAAAATTTATGAAAGTAAAACATTTGTATACTTTATTTCATCAAAGAGAAAGACTTTCATACGACTCTAACCTCGAAATGACAACTTTGATATGATTTTTCAGCGCTCGTCGTGTAAAATACCATTCGAGACTAGTACATAAGAAAATTATTTACCCTATGTGACTTTTTGCTCTCGCTTCGCTCGAGCGAAAAACGTCACATGGAGTAAGGTAAAAGCAGGGGTACTGGGACAAATGCAAAACTGGTAGGAGTCGTGGGACACTTTTAGAAAATACCTTTAATTTTAAGAGCACTTTATACTTCCAAGTAGTTAATGTATTTAATTCAATATTTACGTAAATCCGTATCATTTTCTAAAATATATTAAGTATTTGAAAAATTTATTTTAATTAACAAGCTTATAAAATTGAAGCTTTGAAACACTGCTATTTTTGTAGCCCAAAATGTAGGATTAAATGTCGGAAAAAATTTTTACATCAGAAAAATTATGAAAAAATATAAAAAATTTAAAAAAATTAAAAAAAAAACTCTTGAAAAAACAGCACAATTTTTTTTTTCTCATTAGATAAAAAATCCCTACACTCATATGAGAATTATACTATTCAGGAGTAATTTAGTTCAAATCTGGAGTCAATCCATCCACAGGAAAATTTCAAAGCTTACGATTAGTGAAAAAACTTGTTTCATCGATGACTATGGTTCTGGACCATATAAAAGGCCCATCGGAGAAAGTTTTAAGGTAAGGTAAATATACCCACTTTTATATGTAAAAAGTATGAAATAATTAGTTTACATTTATGCATTAAAATGTGACTTCTTATTTCAGAGAAAAAAGGTGTCTAGCCCCCTTAAGTTCTCAAATCCACCCCGTTGTCGAAAATACAAATTATTGGTTTCTATTGATATTTAAAAAACCGCTACCAATTCATTGGCACGTAGCTTCCTCCAAATTAATACATCGTTATTATATGTATAGTATATATTTTAAAAATCAAATATGTTTATTCATTATATTTTTGCTTCCTCATAGAGGAAGCTTTGTAATAGTAAAATTTTAATTTTCTTTAAATTGCTCTAGAAACATGAATAAAGGTGTTAGAAGTTTGTGTCACATGATTTTACAAAATGTCTATATGGATGTGTGTGTGTGTGTGTGTGTGTGTGTGTGTGGGTGTGTGTGTGTGTGTGGGTGTGTGTGTGTGTGGGTGTGTGTGTGTGTGTGTGTGTGTGTGTGTGTGTGTGTGTGTGTGTGTGTGTGTGTGTGTGTGTGTGTGTGTGTGTGTGTGTGTGTGTGTGTATACCGCTTTATTTTCGGATCTACGCGGTCGATTTTAACCGGACGCGTTTCATTTTTTTTGTTTTTTGATTCCGAATTCGGGAAAAAAATAATTTTGTACGACTAACTGATTCGTTTTTGTTTTATGTCAAATTTTTCATTTTCGAAAAATTTATTTTTGATTTTTTTTAATGATTGGATTTAAATTATAATCCGATGGGTAGCGTTCGAAAGAGCATAAAAAAACCTATATTTAAAAAAGAAAAATTTCTCTAGCTATCACGGTTATTTTGTTATTAACAAAAACATGTTTTTTTTTTAAATGCTTATAACTCCCAAACTAAATGGTCAATTTTTTTGAGAAAAATCATAATAATGGAGATTATGAATAGCTATAATATGTATAAAATTGAATCCATTCTATTGGTTAGTTTTTAAGAAAAAAATGAAAAAATGAAAAAAACGTGTTATTAGGTGGCGACAATTTACGGGAGTAAAATTGTGTTAATCGCTTCAAAATTCCTTGTAGAGGTAGATTTTTGGTTGCCACCTGCACCTTTCTTTGGGATAGATGATTGATTCATAAATTTCAGAGATTTTTTAGGTTAAAATTTTTGTAACCTCTTTTTCGAATCGTAATTTCTCGAGAACGGCTGTATGTATCAGAATGGGATAGGTAGCATTTAAAAGAGAATTAAAATACCTATATTTTCTAAAAAAAAAAGTTTCTAGCTATCACGGTTCTTTGGTTATTAACAAAAACGTAAAACATGAAAAATGAAAAAAATGAGTTTTGTATGTCCAACGATTCCGGAGGGAAAATAGTCGTAATTTCTTCAAAATTCCTTGTGGAGGTAGATTTTGGATAGCTCTTGGTCGAGTTCTTTGGGCAAAATAATTGGTCCATAAATTTCAGAGGTATTTGAGGTTAAAATTTTTTAAACTTTTTTTTAAATCGTAATTTCTCGAGTACGGTTCTATGAATCAGCTACAGATTTCTAGACAATTTTGTATGTGATATAGATATTATGTATGTGAATTTTTATCAAGATCGTACGATTACTTTTTGATATTCAAAATTTTCCTATTTTACAAAGTTATTTTATTTGTCGCCTGATAACTAGAGAAAACTTGTTTTAATTTTTTTTTTTTAATTTGGCGGAGATGTAGAATGTATATTATTTATTATATGCGTTTTTAGAGTAAAAGAATTGGTTTATGAATTTCAGAGATATTCGAGGTTAAAACTGATTTAGCCTTCTTTTCAATTCGTAATTTTTTGGATATATCTATACTAGAAAATGGAAATAACACGTGCTATGCGTGCGTGTTGTCCACTTGCTTTTGTTTTTTATTGAGGGTAATTTACAGCGCGATCAAGTTTTAACCTTATTTGACTCATTGAAGAATATATTTGGTTGAAATTTCAAAAGATTATCTTTATTTTTTACTCAAAATATCGAAATTTTTTGTATAGAACATTGATTGGGAAAAAGTTTGCATTTTACTTGCAGAATATGCCAGTATTTTTGTTGTAACCTTTTTGGAAAGTCTCTTGACTGATTGACTTGATTGGTGACTTTATAATAAACATTCATATGTGTAATAAACGAATATATGTAATACAGAGTTTGGTAATTTGTTCGAATTTATATTTAAGTTTTCAAAATATTATGGATTTAAAATATTACCTAAAGTTGAAGGTGCACGCGATAACAATATTAAGAAAATCAACCAATAGTCCTAAAGTTTGGGAGAGATATATTTTTTTTATATCTTCAAACTGAATTCGTTGCCCAATAAAATCGAACTATTACGACGAAAGATATTTGAGATTTAAAATAAAACTAATTGAACATATGATAATATTTTGAAAAAATTGATTTATAAAAATATCGGGTTGTCGCACGAGAAAACGTGTAACAAGAATGAATTTTCGAAAAATATATATTAATTTATTACGAATATTCATAAAGAAAATTGGGTATGATACAATTAATTATTGTGATAAAAAATTAAAAAAAAAATGAATAAATACATTATTTTGAGGAAGCTAAGTGCCAATGTATTGGCAGCGGTTTTTTACGTTGTATTGCCTTATTTAGAAATACAGTAAAACTACTTTAAAAAAAAAGGAGATTCTCCTTTTTTTTTAAGCTGTATCTCCTTTTTTTCGAAAAGTAGAAGCTGCATCTTTTTATGCGTAGAGTGAACTTTTTTAAAAGCAGTTTTAATTTATTATTTTTTTCAATGTAATTTTTTATCTTTAACAAAACACATCGATTTACAAGTATGCGGCCCAAGAAACATACGTTTAATTACTAAACGCTGTATACCATTCATATCGGTACTTGAAATGTCAGCAGATATATGGGAATCAATAAGTTCAGGGGTTAATAATTTATTTTTTGGATCTAAAGTTACGACCAAATGAATATGTGGTAATCCTCTTTTTTGAAATTCGACTGTATAAACGTAAGCTAAAACATTACCAAATAATTGGTTTTCATAAAATGGAAGTAAATTTCAAATAAAATAAACGAACTGTTATAATAGGTATATCATTTGGAGTCGTACCAACAGGAAAATTCTGAAGAATATTTTTAAACTCTTTCCACTTTGGATTACAAGTCATGGTAATAAATAAATCAGGTCGACCCTTAGCTCTAACTATAGCCATTGCATCTTGATAATGATGTTGCATATATCTTGGACTGCCAATGTCTGTCGACGGTAAAATAAAAAGATTACCTAATCTTTCTTTTTTCTTAAAATTATTTGGATTATTGGAAGCTGAATTTAGAACATGATCGAATAATCCTTGATAAAGTTCGATACGAAGCTCTCTTTGATGATTTCTGAAATAATTCATTCTATTGCTTTCAATTATAACATAAGCATGGATAAAAAATTGTTGCGTCAATCTTCCACAATAATATCGCAATGCTATCAGATTGTTATTTTTCTTTGGAGCATTGGGTGTTTTGTTATATCCAATACTTTTTTCACAGACTTTTTTTCTTCTATTAATCTGAACATGGGGGTTGACGTGCGGAGCGAGTACGGGGGTACCACCTAGTATATATAATTCTTTAACTTTTAACTTTTTTAAAATTAATGTATTTATAGGTGCAGCTGTTAATCGTTGGTAACCAGATTCTCACCAGATTGTGACCAGATCCTGGCTTAATTATAGACTAACTTATGGTTAAATTTCTAGCCAATAGTTAGTGAACCGCGGCCAGAAAAGATGGTTAATTTTCTACCAGGGTAGAACATAAAAGTTTTGTGTCAAGTTATTGTAGTTTAACATTTATTTATTTATGCAACTAGTAAAAATATTTTCTAATTTATTTATCTCCAATCGCCATAGATATCAGCAAGAAATAAATTGTGGGAAGGATTTTAACTAATCACTGATATAATGAGTCAAAAAAATAATGTACTATTTATCGAAGTTCACATGCAAAATCTTTATTTAATTGTAACAGAAGCAAATTAATATATATTCAATGTTTACAATATATACATATTATCCATATCGATATAAGAAACATTATTAGACCTTAAAGAAAAAAAAATTAATTTGAAAAAATGAAAGCCCAAGATATAAAATCAGAAATTCGTTTGATTCTTTCTGAATCATATATTCATCAATATATATACTTTTTATAGAATAAAAACGATAAAAATTAATAGAGCTTGTATTCCTTGTCTCTTTGAGATAGTAGTTATGCTAATTGCGTTAGGATCGTTTTAATGATAGTGCGAAGAAGGATTGAGAGTAATAGAAAAATTTGGAAACGTATAAAGCAAATTCATACCTAATAATTCTGGAATATTAATATTCTACTATACTTCTTTTTAAAATAAAATTTTAAAAGATACGATTTAACTTAATACGTATGTCTCGACATTGTTTCTATACTAAATTGATTCGTCATTCTGAAAAACATTTTCATTATTAATAGTATAATAAAAAGTGCTGTATTTTATTATTTATATATACACGCTAATATAGCGTAAGTTGGACATACAGTAATAAGATTACTTTCAAATTTTTATAAATCCATAAGATCTAGACCGAATCCTAGATCCAAAAGTTTTACATTCTAGTTTATACTGTTTCGCTACTAAATAATACTCACTGCATACAATTATATTCAATCTTACCCTATGCATTGAATAAAATAATTTATATCAACTCTACGTACAAACATTATAGTTAGCCGTATGGAAATAATAAATGTATGAAACCGTAGGAAAACGTATATAAAAACGTATAAAAATGAACCTTTCTATTGGTTTTTGGACATATTTTATACGGTTTTATACATTTTAATACATTTTTATACAGTTTAATACATTTTCAGACATTTTCTCATAATTCAGAAATTCTTCCATGTCAAGTTTGTAAAAAGGTCGATGTAATCAAACATAGGAAACCGTATAAAAATGTATATTTCTGTATATTTCCATAGATTTTTTCAAATTTATTACATTTTTATACGATTTTATACATTTTTATACAGTTTAATACATTTTCATAAAAAAAAAAAAAAAAAAAAAATAGAAAAATAAATAAATAAATTATGATTTTATGTTTATAAAAACGTAATTACGTTTTTACGTTTTTTACGTTTTATAAATTCTATAAAACGGAAAAAGCCGTATGAAGTTGTATAAAATCGTTGAAAATCGTAGAAAACTGTATTTAAATGTTAGAAACCGTATCAAAACGTATCAAAACGTATTCAAACGTATAAAGTTGATCTGAAATCAATGTTTAGATCCGGTATTATACGTTTTTATACTGTTTTGTACGGTTGTATATGGTTTCATACATTTCTTTTTTCCATACGGGTAGCCTTGTAAGGTAGGCTCGAAAAACGTTTCTCTATTTTTCTAAGATATCTTAACATTTTTTATCTTATCTAGTCGTGCCTTCAATTTTAAAATAATAGAATTGAGAGGGATAGTTTCTGTAACAGAACCGTTAGGTGGGCAATAAACAGATACACATTTTTGGTTTCTGAAGGAAAAGAAGGCGAGATCACCTGCTCGGGCCAAATATACCAATAATGAGTATATTCGTGAGCAGATTAGCTGGGAGTACATCAGGTCAATCGAACTAACGAGCTATGACCTTCCGAAGGACAACGTCGTAGTAGGGTTCAGGCTCTACATAAGTACCCCACCGACAGAATCAGACTGGAGATTTTGTCATGCGAATTTGACTCGAAGATAGGCAAAGTGGACCAATGCTTAGATAATTTTACTGTTTGTACAAAACCAGCTCTACTGTAAATATAAAGATTCATTTCTATTCCCTAGCAAAAATAATTATACTTTAACAAAAATGTTGGTACATACATATAAGGAGCATTATTATTACTATCTGTAATAAAAGCATTGATTTCACAGAAAATCCGTTATTTATGTAGTTTTATTCCAAAAAGCTTTAATCATATAATTCACGCAATAACAAATCAGGTAAATAATAATAGATAATAATAAAAATGTATTTTTAAATAAAATTATCAGTTGGCACATTATTCAACTATTATAGTTATGATAATCATAACTTATTGTACTGAAAACTATATCAAATTAATAAAATACTATCAAGACATTATTCATGACTTTGATACAGAGAAAAAGAAAAAGAAAATCTTTATTTGATTTCTTTTTTGGCTTTGTGTCACCATTTCATTTTCATTATAATACAGTCTCTTGAACTGTTGAATCGTCCAAAAAATGAATAAGAATTAATACAGCTCTTAAATAATTTTAACCACCACGGTTATACGACATGTACCCCAGTAGAAATCTCAAATTTTTCTAAAAAAACCTGTAAATACCTGGAAATAATTGTAAATAACTGCTAATATCAGTTTTTTGATTCTTCATTTCTAGTTATTATCTTTCAAAATTGTAAATAACTGTAAAAAAACTGTAAATAACTAGAAATAACTACAAATAACTGCTAAAAACTGGAAATAACTGCGTTATTAAAGTTTCAAAGCAAACTATTTATAACAGCTATTCACAGTAATTTACAATTATTGCAGTTATTAACATTCATTATTTCCGTTTTATGTTAGGGCTGTAAAACTGATCAAGAAACTTAATTCCAATAACTAACCATTTTTTTCAACCCATTCAAACAATGTCAACCAAAATGCTATTCCAAAAGGAATGAGATAATACTTGGAGACGTAGACATGCCGATCAAGTGGAAAATAAAAAATGAACCCATCTCGACCGGCGACGATTATGTGCATTTACGATCACGAGCCTGTAGAAGGACGGCGGCCAGACTACAGTTCCGTTCATCGACACCCAGGACGTCGTGACCAATCCTCCGATGCCTCCGAGTGTCGCTGGGCTCTTTCTTCGCGGTCAGGAAGGTTACGGCGGTTTCTTCGCCCTGAAACTGTTAACGTACAACATTGTTGATTATATATGGGAAGTTTCTGAAAATGCCATTCTTATTCCCTACAGTGCGATGAATAGGAATAAAATAAATACTAATAAAAGGGTCCATTCTGTTTGAGCATTATTACAAATCGTATTCATGTATTGTAATTATTATAATAAACTAAATGTCTTTAGAGAGCATGACTTTTCACTGTTGAAATTGGAATCACAATTATTCAGTAAGACTTCTGATTGTTGTAATGGAACATTGAAGTGCGGAAATAAATTAATCACTCGTATATGTTGAATTTTACGGAAAATTACCCCTAACTGTGGTCGAAAAATCGTAAAAATTCAAAGTTGAAGCACACCTCCAACAACTGGTTTTTCCTATTCTGTAGCAAAAATAATGTACGAAAAGTGTGTCGAACCAAGGAAATCGGAATAGTGTTTTTTTCAAAAAACTACATTTAATTTTTTTTATGGAAATTTAACATGGGAAAAATAGACGAAAAGTAGTCATTAATGATTAACAATAGCAAGCTACTGAAGAGGCAAAAACAAATTTCATAAAAACGATATTAAAGTTGAAGAAAAGAACTTTAATTTGAGACTAGAATCGTTAAAATTGGTAGATTCTGTGCAAAGGTACGTGAATTTGAAAATTGCGAAAAATGACAAAAAATGATCGACGTTTCCCAAATCCACGTAATTCTTAAAATTTTGGTCATTTTTCGTTATTTTTCGCCATTTTCAAATTCACGTAGGTTTGCACAGAATCGACCGATTTTAACGATTCTAGTCTCAAATTAAAGCTCTTTTCATAGCTTGCTATTGGTTAATCATCAATGACCACTTTTCGTCCATTTTTCCCATGTTAAATTTCCATAAGAAAACGTAAATGTAGCTTCCTGAAAAACACTATACCGATTTCCATGGTTCGACACGCATTTCGTCATTATTTTGCTACAGAATTGGAAAAACAAGTTATTGGTGGTGTGCTTCAACTTTGAATTTTACGATTTTTCGACCACAGTTAGGGTAATTTTCTGTAGAATTCGACATATACTTATAGATACAATTATCTACATCAACGGCAACTGATGTATCAGGTGTTAAATCAAAATATTTGCATTTGAATATTTTCAGTAATTATAAATGCTAAATAAAGAAAAAGTAAATAACACATATAATCTCAAATTTTGTATGACTTTGAAGTATCGGACTTTTGATTCGAAAAGATTTGTTACCTAAAGTGCTCGAGTTCGAATCCTGGCCTCAGTGGTTGACTAATGTAACGTTTTTTTTCTATTTTTATTAAAAGATATATTCAGTAGTATATGATGAATGCAAAATTTAAGATTCTCTACTTCAAGGTATGCTTCGTATATCCGCAAAATTTCAATGCGTAGCACAAAGTTTTCTTACGTTAAAATTACGTGTTTCCTTTAAAATCATGTCACGACTTTATTAAGTTTAAGTTTAACATGAAATAAAAATCCCATGAAAATTTCAATTCTACAAATGAAGCTATTCTGGAGAAATTACTACTTAAAAGAAATAAAAAGATTTTAACTGGAAAAATCTCAAAAATTTATGAATGAGATTTTGCTCTCTCCCTCTACATCTCTCCCCCTCCCCACTCTCTCTCTCTCTCACTCTGTCGTCCTCTCTTTCTCACACACAAGAATGAGCGATCTTGAGCAAATTTACGTTATTCTTAAGATTTTTATCATTTTTTGGTAATTATTTGCGATTTTCAAATGCAGGTAACAAACATTGAAGCAGGATAAAATTCTCCAAAATAAAAAAGAATGGTGCAGCTATAATAGATATAGTCAGTTCTTAGTTATTCGAGAAACGTGATTTGTTAAGTCTAAAAAATAAACATGGATATGTATAGTAATGAAATATTTTTATTGTATATTTTTATGCTTATGTTGAAAATGTCCGGGTGGGTAAGCGTATTTAGATTTTGAATGCTGCACAGGCTATTTGGGGTAGGCCTTTCTGTTCTTGCTTGTTTATTTTACAAAATAAGTGTTCAAAAACGAATGGAATAAGTA
This sequence comes from Torymus aiolomorphi, assembly GCA_036365515.1. Lineage (NCBI taxonomy): Eukaryota > Metazoa > Arthropoda > Insecta > Hymenoptera > Torymidae > Torymus > Torymus aiolomorphi. Next base: position 187,165,443 of record CM070875.1, read on the forward strand.
TGAAACGATCAAAATCGATTCAATAGGTCCCAAGATCTATTGAACACACAACACACACATACACGCACGTACGCACGCACGCACGCACTCACGTATGCACACACAGACACACATAAATATATACACACTCACACACATAACAGACACACACGCATACTCACACACAGACACATATACACACATACGCACATAAATACATATACACACTCTTACATGCACTCACAAACACATTCACACTCTTACACACAGAACACACAATACACAAAATGTTTTAACACCACTTTCGTTGGGTAATCGGCGCGACAGAAGCGTCATAACCGATCGATCGGTAGCACATTGTCGCGGCTAATCTATTGACTCGAAAAATCGCTGAGGATAGCTCGGCAACAATTACAGAGTACAACGGTTCTATGGAGTCAAGCCCCAAACACTCGGCGTGTTATCTCATTGTACATCAGTGGCACTTTGTTTTTGAGGCTGATGTTTGCGCGCACAGCATTCATCGCTCAGGATTAGTGAGACAGCCTTTACCTATACAAACTATCGATTTTGCTAGAATCCCACTTACGTTAATCGGAGAAAGTGTTTAACCTACATATACCTGAAATTCACTTACATATAGTAAAACATTAACGCCAATTCGTCTATGGTCGGAGAGACAGCCAATAGAGCGACGTCCCCGGACGTCCCCGGACCCCCAGCGGGGGTCCGTTGTGAGCACGGCCGAGACAGAATTCAAGAAAGAGAGGAAGCTTCCTCCCTCTCCCTATACAGAAGAGAAGTGGAAGACGGCCTGATGGTGGGGATGTCCACAATCTTTAGGGGCAAACATCGCCTGCGACAGTACAGTATAAACTGGCCCCACACGCGCACGGCAACAGCGTGCGCTGAATAAATCAACGCTTTTTCTAGCAGGCGATCGAGCCAGTAGCATAATGGACGCAGACAGCAGACGATTCAATCAGAATGAGAGGAAGAATTACCGAAATCGAAGCAAGAACCACATCATCAACAACAACAACAACAACAACAACAACAACAACAACAACAACAACAACAACTACAACAACTACAATATGACTCTGATAGGGCGAAAGCCGACGCGGCCGTTGCGACCGACGACGTCGAAGGCCCGCAAGTGGCCACCATTACAGCAGCCGGCCGCCAGTGCGAACGGAGTGGACATCTCGTCGCCCAGCAACTACTACTCCCGACACAACGGTAACTGCTACTCGGATATCGCGCAAGCCGCCCTCGAGAACAACAGGCCACGACCAGACGAAGACCGCTGCTTCAACGCGGCGAACGCTATCTCCGCACTGCCAAGGATCCCACGATGCTCCACGCCACTTCACCGCCAGACGCCCGAGAGGCAAGACAATGCCGTCAGGATCATGAGTACTCGACGACACCCGGCACTGGACGACGAGAAGAAAGATACGCCGGCTGTACCTATGCCGGCTGTACCTACGCCGGCGGTGAGACCCAAGCTGCCCGTTCTTAGAGATGCTAGTAGCGGCATTTTTCCGATCGAGAGACTTAGCGACTCGGAGGAAGAAAAGCCTAAGGACGCGGAAGCTGTAGGTGCGCGAGTGCAACAGTTGTGGCTGGACAGCTTCGAGCTAAATCTGTCCGATTCCGAAAGCTCGGACGATGAGCAGGAAGCGAAGAATAAGGTGAGCGTGTGTGAACAAGCGGCCGAGCGGCAAAAATCGAAGGTGAGCTCGTCTTCGAGCTCTAGCTCGAGTTCTAGCTCCAGCTCGTCTTCGAACTCCAGCTCGAGTTCAAGCTCCAGCTCTAGTTCAGGATCGGATTCGGGAAGTTCGTCGTCAAGCTCAGACTCAGAGGAGGAGGAAACGGCTGGTGTCGTGAGTGCAAAGAAAGCCGGCTCTGAAGTGGTGTGTTTGAGAGCGAAGAGTCCCGAACAATCCATCTCCGACGGGAGCAGCTCGAGCTCCGATGGGAGCAGCTCTAGTTCCGACTCGGACAGCTCGAGCAGCTCGGAATCGGACGACGAGAAGAAAGATACGCCGGCTGTGCCTACACCGGCTGTACCTACGCCGGCTGTGCCTACGCCGGCGGTGAGGCCCGAGCTGCCCGTTCTTAGAGACGCTAATAGCGGCATTTTTCCGAGCGAGAGACTTAGCGACTCGGAGGAAGAAAAGCCTAAGGACGCGGAAGCTGTAGGCGCGCGAGTGCAACAGGTGTGGCTAGACGGCTTCGAGCTAAATCTGTCCGATTCCGAAAGCTCGGACGATGAGCAGGAAGCGAAGAATAAGGTGAGCGTGTGTGAACAAGCGGCCGAGCGGCAAAAATCGAATGTGAGCTCGTCTTCGAGCTCTAGCTCGAGTTCTAGCTCCAGCTCGTCTTCGAACTCCAGCTCGAGTTCAAGCTCCAGCTCTAGTTCAGGATCGGATTCGGGAAGTTGGTCGTCAAGCTCAGCCTCGAAGGAGGAGGAAACGGTTGGTGTCGTGAGTGCAAAGAAAGCTGGCTCTGAAGCGGTGTGTTTGAGAGCGAAGAGTCCCGAACAATTGAAGTTAGAGACAGAACCGCAGAAAAATGTTGTTAAAGTTGAAAGTCCGAGAAAAGTGGGCTCTGAGGTAGCTGCTGTGGAAAAAGTTACCATAGAAGAAGTAAAAGACGTTGTATCTAGTGAAAAGTGGCCAAAGAAATTGAGTGTTGAGTCGGAGAGGGAGTCCGATGCGAACGCAAAGAATACAAATAAACAATCAATGAAGGAGGCTGATAAAAGAAAGCATTTGAGAATATCGAGCTTGGAATCGGAAAGTGAGGAAAAATAGAAAAAGTTGCACTGATATCAGACAAACCGAAAGTACCGTGCGCAAGCTCGGAGTCGGCAGACGATGAGGTGAGAGCGGATAGGCCGAAGAAGTTCAGGAAAAGGTTAAATAAGAAAATTAAAATACTGTTCGGCGATGACTCCGATTCTGATTATGATGTAAGAGCAGAAAGGCTAAGCGAGTGAAACCGAAATCGAGGCGGAGAAGCCAGATAGCCGCTGCAGTCGAGACCAAGAGAAAAGCTTCGCCGATTAAGGACAAGAATCTCAAACAACCAGAGAAATATATCAAGTTGCAGTTGAAACATGAGTTGGATTCTGATAGAAATGTCGACTCGAAAGGCTTAGTGAGCGAAGTTGAAGGAGAAAAGAAATCGGTATGTGGTGCAGATAAAAGCTTGAGAGTTCCAAAAGAATCGAGAACCGACAAGGACACGAATATATCAGAAAAGAAACTGGTGTGTAGTGTAGATAAAAGCTCAAGAGCGCCAAAAGGATTGAGAAAAAATACAGCCAAGGAAAAATCTGCTACGGTGAACTCCGTGGTCAAATCTTTACCAAATAGAAAAAAAAAATCGAAATCAAAGCCGAAATCACGCGCGGTGATCTCTACAGACACGGAGGATGAAGAGGTGACAACTGACAGGTGTTTGAGAGCGAAGAGTCCCGAACAATTGAAGTTAGAGACAGAACCGCAGAAAAATGTTGTTAAAGTTGAAAGTCCGAGAAAAGTGGGCTCTGAGGTAGCTGCTGTGGAAAAAGTTACCATAGAAGAAGTAAAAGACGTTGTATCTAGTGAAAAGTGGCCAAAGAAATTGAGTGTTGAGTCGGAGAGGGAGTCCGATGCGAACTCAAAGAATACAAAGAAACAATCAATGAAGGAGGCTGATAAAAGAAAGCACTTGAGAATATCGAGCTTGGAATCGGAAAGTGAGGAAAAAATAGAAAAAGTTGCACTGATATCAGAGAAACCGAAAGTATCGTGCGCAAGCTCGGATTCGGCAGACGAGGCGGTTAGAGCGGATAGGCCGAAGAAGTTCAGGAAAAGGTTAAATAAGAAAATTAAAATACTGTTCGGCGATGACTCCGATTCTGATTATGATGTAAGAGCAGAAAGGCCTAAACGAGTGAAACCGAAATCGAGGCGGAGAAGCCAGATAGCCGCTGCAGTCGAGACCAAGAGAAAAGCTTCGCCGATTAAGGACAAGAATCTCAAACAACCAGAGAAATATATCAAGTTGCAGTTGAAACATGAGTCGGATTCTGATAGAAATGTCGACTCAAAAGGCTTAGTGAGCGAAGTTGAAGGAGAAAAGAAATCGGTATGTGGTGCAGATAAAAGCTTGAGAGTTCCAAAAGAATCGAGAACCGACAAGGACACGAATATATCAGAAAAGAAACTGGTGTGTAGTGTAGATAAAAGCTCAAGAGCGCCAAAAGGATTGAGAAAAAATACAGCCAAGGAAAAATCTGCTACGGTGAACTCCGTGGTCAAACCTTTACCAAATAGAAAAAAAAAATCGAAATCAAAGCCGAAATCACGCGCGGTGATCTCTACAGACACGGAGGATGAAGAGGTGACTGTCAAATACGAGCGAAAACTCTCGCCCGAGAATCCAAGTGTAAAGATCAAGAAGCAAAAAAGCCAAGAGAAGGACAGAAGGACAATGATAAGCCACGTACCGAAGCACGAGAAAAAGCCGATCAGCAAATCAGAGCCCGACGCGTTATCTCCCATCATCAAATGCGAAGATAAGCCGACAAAAGCCCGCGCCACTCGCGCACCGTCCAATCCGATCTGCTCCAGCTCGGATTCTGACTCGAAGTCACCGCCGCTCACTGCGAATAAGAAGCTTGCGCTGCGGATGGTGTTCGGTCGTCGTGACGATGGACCCACGCCGCGTACCGTCGTCCTGAACACGCGGATCACCGCCGTCAGCTACGATCCCAGGAGACGCTACGCCCTGGGGGTTGACGATGAACGTAGTGTGTAAGATCTATTGAAAACAAATGGGCTGTGCATATGATGACATTTTGTTGTTGAAATGGATATATTTATGAAAATACACTGTCAGAAGACTTCCATTTACATGTAGGTATAAACACAAAATGTAAACTCAATTTATGTATATAAATATTATGCAAATTTTCTATAAGTGCAATTAATGTGTAAAGTGTTTTCATGTGTATTAACGTAGTAATAAATAAATGTGTGTGTGTGTGTGTGTGTGTATATAAATACTATATTAGTTGTTAAATGCGCTTGTAAAAATGTTTGTAAAAATGTTTAAAAAATCGTTTATAAAAAGACAAAAATGTAAAATCGGCGAAATCCCATGCAAAATATTGTATAATACTATAACTCATAATAATTTTGAAAAATTTTTAATTTTTTTTTAATAATTATATAGTTATATAGTTATATATTTATATCGTGATATTATATTGTGATTATAGGTGGAATAGCTCTGTAAAATATAGTATATGTGATGTATACTTATACGAAATATTCATGTGTGATTTATGGAGAGTAATAATTATAGCGCATAAGGAATAAAGTACAAAGTATGTTAATAGAAAGGTGTGAAAGTGCGAATGGTATGAGTGAATACAGCAATTAAGTCTATTATATGTAAACTAAGTCCATTTCTGGGCCAAAAGTCTGAGATAAAGATTATATATACATAATACTATATTTGTATTTAGATTGATTTAATTCCTGTATGTTTATACCTCCAATCCTCTTCATCCCTGAAAGACAGCGCCATGCGCACTGATTCTCATTTTTTTGTAATTAACTAAGCGCGCGGAGGGTCGGAAAAAAATTTGATTTAATTAGTGCCGAACAAACGCAAACACAGATGTGCAATTACCGCGAAACAAATATTGATTCAAAATCTTTCTTCTTTCAATGTATATTGACCCTAGCGTGAAGCGCCGAACTATAAGCTGATTCGTAGTTAAATAGCATTTCGAGGGGCAAATATTTATCAAAGATTACTCGCTCGAACTAATTCGACGCACAGTATTTATACTGCAGATGCACATTATTCAGTAGTTTACATTTTTGTTTGATTTATAGAACTTATATAAGAGAGAACTTACATAACGTATTCAAATTGATATTTTTCTTACATGTGATTTAAATTATGTTTTTTAATTATAATATCTATAAAAATAAAACTTTTGTGCAAAAGTAATGAAGAATATGAATGAAAAATAAGATTATTATTATTATTATTATTATTATTTTATACACACACACACACACAAACACACACGCACACACACACATATATATATTATACTAGTGGGGCTCCGCCCCCCTGCTCGCTCCGCTCGCCAACCCCCGTTACATACATAAATAAAGCAATGATCCATTATTGTTGTGATATTGATGTTAATATAATAAACAGTAAGTTAAAATTAGTTTTTGAGTTGAGCTATTGATGTTGTGTGTTTTTATTTAAAAATTCAAAAAATGTCAACCGTTCGTTGGTTGGAGTTAAGTATTTAAGGTAAACAATTGACTCGACCGATCACTTCCAATCATTTAATTAATGATTTGAAGATTCAACTCCGACGTTTTGATAGTTTTATTTACTGTCTTCATCAGGGCTTTAAAAAATTATGAAAATTACATAGTAACTTAACAGTCATGACCTGTACAGTCATTTCGTAACCATTTTTTATTTTAAATTATAATTGATCAAAAATATTTGATTATAAAGAACGCGGGGTCGTTTCAGAGACAATATATGTATAAAAGTATTGCTGTGATTATAATAGATACAAATAGTGTTAATATAATAGACATCAAATTAAAATTAGTTTTGTTAATATTATATAACAATAAACATATGTTGTATATATCTAACAGTTTTCCACGCTACCCTCGAGGTACTGTTAGAGGCGCGTTGGATTTTTTTTTGAGCGGTATCCTTCGCCAATAGCCCTACATAAGCACTTTTGATTTTAAATTATTATCTTTATGTATGACTTATTATGTATGACATATTTTACTTAAAATTTGAAATAGAAAATATATTTTAAATCTAGAAATATATTAATATTAATGTATTTTATTAGGCATATCATTTATTTTAAAAATTAAATCTGTGGAACATATAACAATTTTAACTGATCCTAAAATGGATTTAAATGAATTAATTAATGGTACACAAATATTTTTAAATGAGGTAAGAAATTAAATAAGAAAGAAATACATTTATATTATATTATTATATATATAATAATTATAATTATATGATTATTTTTTAGACAAAAGAAGTAGAAGACAATTAAAATAATAATTAACATAAAAAATAAGATAAGTATATTTTGGTATATGTTTACTGCCCGCGATTTATATAAGCGAATATTCTTTGTTTGAGTGCAATAAAACTAATATAAAAATTTGAAGCAGCATATGAACAAAATTACAACGATTTACAGAAATTCTACTTATTTAACACTAATTTTGGATACAATTGTGAGAAATAGGTCTTCGGCACATTTTTCGTAAAGATCCCGCGAAGCCTGTATTGCTTATTTGATGGGCAGATGAATTTTATTTTCAGGCTTTCTCAAGTGGAAGTAGACCAGAGTTATTTAATTTAGCCAATGTAATTATTTATGGTGGACTTTTGCGTATAAATATTGTTAATGAATTTATGCAAAAATTTAGTATTCTACATTTAAGTAGCCCACCGGTATACTGTAAACCGTCGGGCCCGCCAAGTATGTACAGGAGATCGGAGGACCACCCCTGCTAGAGCAGCTCTAGACTTCTCTTGTCCTTCCAAGATACGTAATATTATAGAAAATTCAAAATTGAGGAGGAATAATGAAAAATAGTGATGTGATGGTAGCTATGTAACTTTTATTATATAGGCTATGACGTTTCGTAAATACCTGAAAAAATTCTTATGAATTTTAGAAATAAAAAGAAGGCATTATAGTTATATAATTAAAATAATTTTCGCCCACACGGGCGTAAAGTACGTAGGCACTATAAAGTTTTGTAGGAGTGTGTGAGCTATTGGGCCTCTTGGGCGTTATGTAGTACTTTATGCCCGCTGGCTGAATAATTTTGAAGTTACAATGTGGGCGTAAAATGTAATTTTACAGGCGTGGTACGAACAGTTCTTATGGCCGGTACTTGACTATAATTAATTGATTTCAGTACTTTCTTGTGTTTAATTTGTATAGAAGAATGAAGAAATTTGAATACATTTCTGAGAACATAGTCATACAGTTTTTCGGAGAATGGGTTTGCATTACTTGACTATCGATAATTGATTTCACAACTTTCGTTTGTTTGATTTGCAGTGAACAATTTGAATGTACTTACATATAATTTGTTGAGCATACATTGACTCAAAGAAGTAAAAGACTTTTTTACTATAGTATTTATTTGACTTCTTTTAAAAAATCATAAATATTATTTTATAGATTATACAGAAAAAACTTCTATACTTGCCTTATTTTATACTTTCGTAGAAAGTTTTATTAACAATATTATTATTTGTACAGTCATGAAAAAAATTATTACCATTTGTAGAGAGTGCTTATTGAATAGATGAGATCAGAATAAATAAAAGGACTATAGACAAATTGTGTTGTTAGAATATATTTAAAAAATTAGTTTTTTAAAGAACGTGTTGATTGTTTTGAAAAAATATTTAAGCTCTCATTAAAGTTTTTGGTACAGAGAGAGAGAGAGTGAGAGAGAGGGCGGGGGGGGGGGGGGGAGAACAAGTTTGTAAGACTGTAAGACCGAAGGAAAAATTTTTATCAGTTGATAGTAAATTGCAGTCGACATAAGTAATATTTTTAATGACAAAAATTTACTGTATGGTACTACCATTGAATTATCTACTAATGTAATTGGTCTACCTTTTTTAATAGGATATTTGTGTTTATCGGATATATTATTTCGTCTTCTATATTTAGGATAACTATTTTCTTGGAACATTGTATCATTAGCCAATTTCGATGATAACTTTTCATAAGCACTATGATGCTTATATTGTCAAACTAGGCGAAAATCAAAATATAACAGTATATTATAAAAATCTTCCAAATTTTGCTCCCTGCCTTTTAATTAAAAAGTCAAGCAATACATTCATTGTTACCAAATATGCCGTTTAGTGTATTTTATTAAATAAAAGTATTCAGAAGTATTATAAAATATAATGTTTATTTTATTTTTACCAAAAACGTATTTCTTGATTTTCAAAAGATAACCTAAAATAAAATTTTATGATGTAAAAATGAGTTGAAATAGTATAATCTCATTTAAATCAATCAAATTGATTAGGTTATACTAAAAGATTTGCAACATAACTTTAATTTTTTCTATGTATATTACAGAAATCGTATATGCTGCAGTATAACGTTTAAAAAAAAGGAGATACAGCTTTAAAATAAAAAGGAGAATCTCCTTTTTGCTTCCTCATAGAGGATGCTTTGTAATAGTAAAATTTTCATTTTCTTTAAATTGCTCTAGAAACATGAATAAAGGTGTTAGAAGTTTGTGTCACATGATTTTACAAAATGTCTGTATAGATGTGTGTGTGTGTGTGTGTGTGTGTGTGTGTGTGTGTGTGTGTGTGTGTGCGTGTGTATGTATGTATACCGCTTTATTTTCGGATCTACGCGGTCGATTTTAACCGGACGGGTCTCATTTTTTTTTGTTTTTTGATTCCGAATTCGGGAAAAAAATAATTTTGTACGACTAACTAATTCGTTTTTGTTTTATGTCGAATTTTTCATTTTCGAAAAATTTATTTTTGATTTTTTTTAATGATTGGATTTAAATTTTATAATCGGATGGGTAGCGTTCGAAAGAGCACAAAAAAACCTATATTTAAAAAAAAAAAATTTCTCTAGCTATCATGGTTATTTTGTTATTAACAAAAACGTGTTTTTTTTTTAAATGCTTATAACTCCCAAACTAAATGGTCAATTTTTTTGAGAAAAATCGTGATAATGGAGATTATGAATAGCTATAATCTGTATAATAATGAATCCATTCTGTTGGTTAGTTTTTGAGAACAAAATGAAAAAATGAAAAAAACGTGTTTTAGATGGCGACAATTTACGGGAGTAAAATTGTGTTAATCGCTTCAAAATTCCTTGTAGAGGTAGATTGTTGCTTGCCACCTGCACCTTTCTTTGGGATAGATGATTGGTTCATAAAATTCAGAGATTTTTGAGGTTAAAATTGTTGTAACCTCTTTTTCGAATCGTAATTTCTCGAGAACGGCTGCATGTATCAGAATGGGATAGGTAGCGTTTAAAAGAGAATTCAAATACCTATATTTTCTAAAAAAAAGTGTGTAGCTATCACGGTTCTTTGGTTATTAACAAAAACGTAAAACATGAAAAATGAAAAAAATGAGTTTTGTATGTCCAACGATTCCGGAGGGAAAATAGTCGTAATTTCTTCAAAATTCCTTGTGGACGTAGATTTTGGATAGCTCTTGGTCGAGTTCTTTGGGCAAAATAATTGGTCCATAAATTTCAGAGATATTTGAGGTTAAAATTTTTTAAACTTTTTTTTAAATCGTAATTTCTCGAGAACGGTTCTATGTATCAGCTACAGATTTCTAGACAATTTTGTATGTGATATAGATATTATGTATGTGAACTTTCATCAAGATCGTACGATTACTTTTTGATATTCAAAATTTTCCTATTTTACAAAGTTATTTTATTTGTCGCCTGATAACTAGAGAAAACGTATTTTAATTTTTTTTTAATTTGGCGGAGCTGTAGAGTGTATATTATTTATTATATGCGTTTTTAGAGTAAAAGAATTCGTTTATTGATTTCAGAGATATTCGAGGTTAAAACTGATTTAGCCTTCTTTTCAAATCGTAATTTTTTGGATATATCTATACTAGAAAATGGAAATAACACGTGCTATGCCTGCGTGTTGTTCACTTGCTTTTGTTTTTTAATGAGGGTAATTTACAGCGCGATCAAGTTTTAACCACTTATTATACTCATTGAAGAATATATTTGGTTGAAATTTCAAAAGATTATCTTTATTTTTTACTCAAAATATCGAAATTTTTTGTATAGAACATTGATTGGGAAAAAGTTTGCATTTTACTTGCAGAATATGCCAGTATTTTTGTTGTAACCAATAGTCCTAAAATTTGGGAGAGATATATTTTTTTTATATCTTCAAACTGAATTCGTTGCCCAATAAAATCGAACTATTACGACGAAAGATATTTGAGGTTTAAAATAAAACTAATTGAACATGTGATAATATTTTGAAAAAATTGATTTATAAAAATATCGGGTTGTCGCACGAGAAAAAGAGTAACAAGAATGAATTTTCGAAAAATATATATTAATTTATAACGAATATTCATAAAGAAAATTGGGTATGATACAATTAATTATTGTTATAAAAAATTAAAAAAAAAAAATGAATAAATACATTATTTTGAGGAAGCTAAGTGCCAATGTATTGGCAGCGGTTTTTTTCATTGATTTAATAATTCATTAATATTTAAAAAATTGCATATTTTTTTCTTATTATTTAAATTATTTGTTACTTGACCTTTATTTTATTAAAAAAAAAAGTAATATTTTAAAATATAAAATTAAAAAATTACTATCTACCCCGAGATCAGCTTACTCATATTTTCAAAATCATATATAATAACTCCATTCTTTACATTATAAATATATTATTATTCAATAATTGTGTATCTTCACTATAAATAATTGAGTACGTATTATAAAAATTGAAATTCTACTTCTAATTTTGATTTTTTTAATGGTCCGTTATAATTTTCGTCATCCTCTTCTTTTATTTTCAATAAAATATGGTTGATTGTTGATTTTATCATTTCTTATACCACTTTAATAAAAATACAAAGCTTCCTCTATGAGGAAGCAATACTATTGAGGCATTACTCTCTAAGTGCCATATATACTTCTAAAATTTTCCCAATTATAATTAAAATAAAATAACCCATACGTAAGAATAATTAAAATATTTAAATTATATATAAAAATAAACCGTTCTCAATAAATTGCAATTTCAAAAAACTGTTCAAAAAATTTTGAAAATTTTCCCTCTTAAATATCTTTGAAAATAATCGATCAATCATGATCAATTTTTTCACACATATTGCGTATCTCAAATGTAAATTCGTCTATAAATTTCAGCATAATTCATCGATCTGTTCTCGAGAAATTACGATTTAAAGAAAAAGTTCACAAAATTTTAACCTCAAATATCTCTGAAATTTATGGACCAAATATTTCTGGATTTATCTGAAATTTATTTTTTTCTTTTGTCCAAAGAAAGGACTCGATTCACAAAATCTATCCCTACGCGGAATTTCAAAGCAAATAAGTAAATTTTACTCTAGTTATGCAACGACAAAAAAAATCATTTTTTTTTTAAATTATTTTTTTCTAAAATATAATCAATAATAAATGATAAAAATTTAGAAAATTATAGTACTCAATATTCTTTTTAACCACAAAAATATTCATGTTAATATCTTTTTTCAATCTCGAAATTTACTATTTTCAAAAATTAACGTTTTTATCAATAACTTATGACAGAATATAGCTATCGACTTTTTTTTTTAAATGGAGAGAATTTTATCCTGCATAAAGTGCATTCATAGTATATTAAGAATATTAGTTCTAAATATTTAAAAATACGAAAATAAAAATTTTCAAAATTGAAAAATGGCTATAAAAAAAGAAAATCAAAATTAACAAAAATAGACTATTGACCCCAACTATGAAAGCAAAATGCAAAAAAATGATACCTCTCTGGTTAAAATCGATCGAGTAGATCATGAGATATCCGCGTACACACACACACACACGCACACACACACACAGACACACGCACACGCACGCACGCACGCACACACATCCATACGGACATTTTCTAAAACTAGTGTATTTCGATTCCAAATGTGCTGAACAATATTTGTAACACATTTTCTCCAAAACTTTTTTTTTACTATCACAAAGCTTCGTCTAGGAGGAAGCAAAATACATAACTTTTTTCAGGAGGGTTTGCCAATCTCGATCCAGAGCTTGGTTTCCAAGATATTTAATAAAGAATTCGAAAACATTTTGTCGAACAAAAAATATTCTGCGACACAATTTTTTTTTTAGATTAAGGTATACTAACAAGGAAAGTACCCGAACTGTCAAATTCAAAAAAATTCCAAACCCATATTAAAAAGTAGACCTCCATGCGAGATTCACGAAACCATTTTTTTTATCGGCTGAGAAGCGCTTTATAAGGGTTAAAATCACCCCTAAAATTTACCCCCAAGAAACGTTTTTTTGATATATCTCGGCTTCTACTTAACTTTGTTTAACGAAACAAAATGGAAAGAGTTTCTTATTAAAAAGCCAAGAAATCCGTGGTAGATGAACCTTAAGGGTTGCATCCCTTATCTTTTAGAGGGTGAAATTGTGTTTTTTTAAGAATAATTGCAATTATTTTTTTCCTTAAAATGGGTTCTTGAAGTCGTTAATCGGAATCCACAGTTAGATCCACAATAAAAATTTGAAAATAGTGGAATTCAATATGGCGAAAAATTTTTTAGAAATATTTTAAATTCCACGAAAAATAGTATGTAGACCCCCTAGCGGAAATTATATTATGTAAATAAGTGTATAATAATGTAACAATGTTTTGTTATGTTATTCTATTATTTATTATTTTTTTATCATACACTTGTTTATCGTACGATAAACAAGTGTATGATAATGTAGTTGTTTGTAAAAAAGTGTAAGAAAACGTAACAAATTGTACTTTTCTACTGGATTTCGGACGCTTTTACATTTTACCACAGTTTATACCATTTTTTAATAATTTCTTACTTTTCCTTACATTTGTCTACGTTTTATTACTTTTTTATTTGTACTCTTAATTCAAATTTTATAGGCATTCTTACACTTTCGTACATCTTTTTACATTTTATTATATATTTGTACTTTTAATTACATCTTTTTACGTTTATATACAAATTTTGATACACATTTTACATCGTATCACATATTTGTACACTTTTTTCAAATAGTTCATAATTATACTTTTATAATAATTTATAATTGTACTTTTATTTAAATAAAGCTATAAATAAAATATTTTCAAAGATTTAAAGAAAAAATACTAAAACGTAATAAAATGTAAATTATTATGTATCAGAAATATAATTAATATATGTTACAAAATGTAAGTTACTGTATAAAAGTTAAAATTTTTACAAATTCTTACAGATTTTTACAATTTATTATCTTCTAATACAAATTCTTATACAATTCTACCAATTTCTAAGCAGCACAACGACTAATTTTAAATCCTACGGGTCAGCCAACAGCAGACGGCAAGCTAGCTAATAATTATTCTGACGATCATGGATTATATGTTTTACAATAATGATATTCATGAAAAAAATGTTGTAAACATAGCCATTTTTTGCACCATGAACATGTTATAATCGCTCGTTTACCACAAATATCGCATGTAATAAAATTAGAATTGAAGCAAAAATTTTTTGGGTTTTCAATTTTTTCTGGCCTTTCATCAATGTAACCGGCGGCGTACCAAGCATATTTAAATAAATTTTGAAACCTGGGACTTGATAATTGATTATGTACTAATGAATGCATTTTGATTATATTATTTCTATCGTGTAAGTTGAGATCCTCATTTGTTAGAAATATCATATCCGAAAACGTTCGAACGAAGTTCTTCCACATTCGAAAACCGTAAATATCAAGCGGTTGAAGTTCACTTGTTGTTCTTTGTGGAATTTGTAGAATCGTTAAGGTTTTATGTTCCGGTTTTACTTTATAAATTATATCTAGGCAATGACCTCTCCATGAATCAAGCAATAGGGTACTTGTTATGGTAGTTGATGGAAAATATACATCTTGCGCCCAAGTTTCAACATGTTCTTTAGTCAATTTACCTGATTTCGATGCCATTACATAAACATTTTCTGCTGCAAATAAATTTTTTCTGACTACAGTTCCAAACTCTCCCTTTGGTTCTTGCATGACTAAAAAGAAGGGTGATAGAAGTTTTCCTTCAGCAGATACAGTAGGTTGGATAGTATAAGAATGAGTTGTCGAATGCACTGATTGCACTATACTCTCTACACTTTTATCTCCTCTAAGATTGAGGGTTCGACCACTGTGTATTTCGTAATTAAAACCACTTTGGTCGGAGTTATAAACACGTTTTGCATCATATTTTATGATGGCATTTTTTACTCTATTGCGAAATTCCTGTTTTTGTGCTGACCATTCTTCTGAATCATCTATAGATTTTTTAGTAATAATTTTTGTTATTTTTCGAGAAATGATATTAAATCGCCGTTTAAATTCATTTAACCAGTGTCTAGAAGCTTTAAATTCATTGAAGTTTAACTCTAATGCTTTTTCTTTTCCCATACGTCTTACATCAATGTCATGAATGGGTATTATATTCGATCTGGCTACGTTAAATTTTTGTAAACAATATTCCTCAATTTTTTTCAATTTATCGATCCTACTTCCTCCTATTGCCACTTGATCTCTCCATCTACACAGCTGACGTGCTGTTTTTAATTTTTTGAATCGATTTTGGACTGTTTCAAATTTTAACTTGTTTTTACTACTTAATCAATACTCCACAGCTTGCTTTTTGTAGTCAAAATTAATACTCTCTGATTCGGTCCTACATTGATTTTCAGTTTCGGGTGTTATCATATCTTCTGCATCGATATCTTCATGTAAATCATCTGCAGGTATGTCATCGTAAGGTTCGTAGGTATCATCATAATATAGAAATTCTTCCGTTTCTTCGTAAATACTACGATCATTTATACTTGATATTATAATATTATACACTATATTAGCAACATTTCTTTCAGCGTCATTAACAGGTAATTACTTTTCTTTATCTTGAAACATACTGTTTAAAATAAATAAAACATTCATCGCATTTACCAAATTCATATTTATGGAAAATATTTTCTTTCTTCTTTTAGATACGTTGAGTCGCAGTGTAAATCTGTAAAAGTTTTAGTTATTATAGCCTTTTTATAGCCATAACAGTATAGGAATGTACAATAGTATGAATGTACAGTAAGTGTAAAAAGTATTCGGACATCCAAAACTTTTGAGGAAAACATTTTACTAAATTCCTTTGTAAGTGCATGGGAATTCGTTATTGTTTGTCAATGTTTTGTCTACAAGATACACTATTTTATTAGCATTAAACAGTTGCTAAACGTTATTATTATAAATAAAGTACTACTTCTATTCACTCGTATGAATATTTTTTTACACTTAACTTAACTGATTAAATCGTCAGTATGTCATATTTTATATATTAGAATAACAGTAATGTAACAGTAATTCTAAAAATTAAAATCAAAACATAATTTTTACTATCATAAAATAATTCAATGCATGTATTAAGAGTAAAGTTTCACTATCAAAATATTTACAATTGGTACAATAAAGATTCTATAATAGATTTCTACTGAATTTGACTTTCTTAACTTCGGCCACTTGTTCAAAATTTATTGTATATTTTGACGAGTTTTATATTTAAAAATGCTGCATTTTATTTAACTTTTCAATATTATATCTATTATATCCTTCTATTAGAAATATTTTGAATAATTATGTAGAAGAAAGAAATTTCAATTATATGGTTACTTACGACTATTATTATTGTTGTTATCATTCAATTCAAATAGGATTTCGTACTCGTAAAATGTTTACTTGCCATTAAAAAATATGATGCAAGTACCTCCAGACACTTATATTTTCAATTAATACCCATAAAATAATGTTGACATTGAATATTAATTTAACAAGAGCGTAGAAAAACGTTCAGTAACGTATATTTGTTTTCGACTGACCGATGTTTCACTTATTTATGAATAAAAGAGGAGGAATCGGGAGATAAGCCATATCAATGCAAATGTACGTAATCTTGTATATTGCGCAATAACCATGAATTGCTATAATTATCATTATATTAAAAATCTTGTTCATATTAATTTATATTAATAAATCATAAATAAACTTTTCTTATTAAAACCTATCATAATTTCAACAAGCATGAAAATCTCTCCTAGCTGAAATTATAAAATATGAAAGAAAATAAGAAAATACTTATAAAATGGAATAAATTGTCGAAAAATGTAAGAAATCATACGATACTGGATTTCGGGCATATTTAACAAGTTGTTAAAGTTTCTTACATTTTCTTTCAATTCCTTACGTTTTCTAAATATTTCCTTGTGTAGCTTATTTTTATGAAATTATAAGGAAGCATTTGTTAGAAAAATCTGTAAGAATTAATTTGTTAGAAAAATCTGTAAGAATTTGTAAAAATTTAAACTTTTATACAGTAACTTACATTTTGTAACATATATTAATTATATTTCTGATACATAATAATTTACATTTTATTACGTTTTAGTATTTTTTCTTTAAATCTTTGAAAATATTTTATTTATAGCTTTATTTAAATAAAAGTACAATTATAAATTATTATAAAAGTATAATTATGAACTATTTGAAAAAAGTGTACAAATATGTGATACGATGTAAAATGTGTATCAAAATTTGTATATAAACGTAAAAAGATGTAATTAAAAGTACAAATATATAATAAAATGTAAAAAGATGTACGAAACTGTATGAATACCTATAAAATTTGAATTAAGAGTACAAATTAAAAAGTAATAAAACGTAGACAAATGTAAGGAAAAGTAAGAAATTATTAAAAAATGGTATAAACTGTGGTAAAATGTAAAAGCGTCCGAAATCCAGTAGAAAAGTACAATTTGTTACGTTTTCTTACACTTTTTTACAAACAACTACATTATCATACACTTGTTTATCGTACGATAAACAAGTGTATGATAAAAAAATAATAAATAATAGAATAACATAACAAAACATTGTTACATTATTATACACTTATTTACATAATATAATTTCCGCTAGGGGGTCTACATACTATTTTTCGTGGAATTTAAAATATTTCTAAAAAATTTTTCGCCATATTGAATTCACTATTTTCAAATTTTTATTGTGGATCTAACTGTGGATTCCGATTAACGACTTCAAGAACCCATTTTAAGGAAAAAAATAATTGCCAAAAAAATATACCTAATTCATTTGTGTTAGGGGTGGTTTACCACCTCTTAAGGGGTTGTTTCGCGAAGAATGCCCAAACACACCAACTGTTATTTATTGTAGTTGGCAAAAATAATGTTTTGACCTATTTTTAATTATTTTATGAATTCTCACAACAAAAATTATTCTTAAAAAAACACAATTTCACCCTCTAAAAAATAAGGGATGCAACCCTTAATGTTCATACTACCACGGATTTCTTGACTTTTTAATAAGAAACTCTTTCCATTTTGTTTCGTTAAAAAAAGTTAAGTAGAAGCCGAGATATATCAAAAAAACGTTTCTTGGGGGTAAACTTTAGGGGTGATTTTAACCCTTATAAAGCGCTTCTCAGCCGATAAAAAAAATGGTTTCGTGAATCTCGCATGGAGGTCTACTTTTTAATATGGGTTTGGAATTTTTTTGAATTTGACAGTTCGGGTACTTTCCTTGTAAGAATAACCAATCAGAGACTTTCAAAATGGATCATAAAATAAATATGGTCACATTCTACAAGTAAAATGCAGACTATTTTCCAATCAATGTGCTATACAAAAAGTTTCAGGATGTTTAGTAAAAAAATGACAAAAGTTGAGTTTTCACCTTAATTGCAAAATATAACAATTTTTCATGTAGAATACTTTTTGTATTTATTAAAATATGGGTCTAAAAATCTAGGAACATGTTTTTTTCAAAAACTGTTAACTCGCCCAACCTAAGCTATTTTAAAATTTTGAGCTGCTGACTTCATGTGAAATATCCCATACGCATAAAAAATAACTTTTTCTTATGAATGAACACTTGAAAACCAACAATTTGACTATTTCGGACTTTCCTATTCTGATAAGCAAGTAACCTAACAGCCACTGATTTCTTGATTTAATTTTGTCAATTTTATTTAATTTGTTCTATAATTTGTTTGCAAACTACTAAATCGGTTGATTAAAATATAATTTTCTCTTTTTATTCAAATATTTCTTCCGCTAAGGAACATGTTAAGAAGGTCTCTATAAATATTTACTTTATTTAGCATAGGTCTACGCCGCATCTCTAAAAATATTAAAAAAATTAATTTTGACATGATTGACTTTATAGTTTAGAAACTAGTCCTTTTTATTTAATAATCAACATTTTAGTTGCATTTTCTACTTATGTCAGCATACATATACTCTGAATTGACAACTTTAAATGCATACGCTGTTACAGTTACAGATGAATAATTAATCAAAAAAGAAATATCATTTTCATTAATAATCTTTGGATTGCTTTATTATCAATTTAGCTATAAATGAAAAACTTACCTGTTCTAAAATATAATAATATTACGTATTCATAAATTAGTCTGCTGCACTTGAATAATATTACTGCAATATGCCATTCAAGGGATTTATAGTGCATGTAACAAATTATACATAACGATTAAGAAAATTAAAATCTGTGAACAAGAAAAGTGCACAATCTTCACAATCACCATTCACGGGCATTGCGAGTAAAGGGGATATCAATATGTTTTGAATAAATTTACTTAGAGAGAAGATATATTTCAGGATATATAACACTGCTTTAAAGACTATCCGCTTGACATTAGCTGTGATCGAACCCTTTGAAAAGCTCATTTTAAGGCTCAAAATGGACAAAATCACCTTCAAACTTTTTCCAATGACTTTAAAATAATTTTTTTCTGAAAATTGAGAAAATATTTTTAATGTATTATGAATGCACTTTATGCAGGATAAAATTCTCTACACTAAAAAAAAAAGAAAAAAAGTCGATAGCTATATTCTGTCATAAGTTATTGATAAAAACGTCAATTTTTGAAAACAGGTTATATTTCGAAATTAAAAAAAGATATTGACATGAATATTTTTTTGGTTAGAAAGAATACTGAGTACTATAACTTTCTAAATTTTCACGTTTTTTTATTGATTATTTTTTTAGAAAAAAAAAAATAATTTAAGAAAAAAAGTGATTTTATTTGCCATTGCATAACTACAGTAACATTTACTTAATCGCTTTGAAATTTCGTGTAGGGGTAGATTTTGTAGACGAATCGAGTCCTTTCTTTGGGCAAAATGCGCTAAACGCCGTGAAATAGTGAGCCACTTAAGTCACGAGTATCGTATACTATTTTATAGCTCGTGTGACATAAATCCGCCATATTCTTATTTTATTTATTTATGCACAGTTAATTATTAAAATTATATTGATGTTTACATTTTTTACAATAACCATTACATGCGTAGATCACGTTGATCGCTACTGACTGTCACGATATGGTTTTTCTCTATGATAAGCGGACTGTCTCCATGTACGCGACGGCAGCCTTTATTTAATTATAGTTGATTATAGTTCTTTTGTATTTAAGATAATAAATAATAGTCGGAAGTTGTGTTTGAAAAAAAAAAACATGGTATACTTTGAGAAAAATGGCTTTCAATATTCAACTCGAGTTTTCGTCCGGAAGAACGCGTTTCGCAATAAAAACTCCCATATATGAATAATTATTTAAAAAATTGCATGTGAACTCGTCTCCATTTAAGTTTTATCCCGGTATACCTGCTTTTACCTTAATTAATCTACCTCCGACCCGTGTCGAGAATTGAACACGAAATATAACAAAATAAAATTAATACAATTTAAAAATGAATATTTAAAAAGCGCGCGGTTTGCTATCCGATAGCAGATAAATCTAACCTATAATATAGAGAAGCATTATTATCATCATTTTTATTTACTTTTTGTGGTTTATCAACTGTTCACAAAGTCGTACTTCTTATTCTGTTTATTCTTATACATGTAAATCCATACTTGAGAATAGTTTTGGTAGATAATTGTCGTTAATTACGTACTTGTGACTTAAGTGCGGATTTAGGTCACACAGTGCTATAAATATATTAAATGAAAATAGGAAAAGAAAATCTTGCAGAAGGTTAGGTGGCGACCCTCACTAATTAGTGCCCTCTATAATCCCGTGCGGTGCCTTCATAATAACTGAAGAAGACAACAGCTGTTTCCCATTAACGGGATTATTCGAGCACATGACCAATCGTAGCCCGTAACGTAAGCTCCCCCAAACTTATACTCAGGTATGCATTTCTACCAATAAGCAAGAAGCAGTGCTTCCCCGAAGCTTACTGCTTGTTGAGGCCCTCCCTAAACTCTAGCTATAAATAGCATACACAACGATCAGTCTCCACAGAAGGACGTAGGCCGCCAAACGAGTCAAACTACCTAGTGAACGTGAAGATGTCGGACCCACTGACCTTATTGCGCTAGTACAATGTTGACAAAAAGGAAATTATCGAGTATGAGGAACAAATTATATTCGGCGAGATTTATTGGTTGAAAAACGCCAAGACCAACTATCTCATCTGTGGGTAAGTTTTACGAAAATGATATTCTCTACGGGTTTTAATGCACTTCTTCGAGATCGTACATCAGCCTGTCCTTACAATCTGTTCTTAATGGAAGTTTTCCATCGTTCATGTTTGTGAACAACTATCGTTTGGATTTTGGACTTCTAATGAAATAATTTTTCTTTTACAGGTCAGGCAAATCTGGTGTACCAAATGAATATTATACACTTGAGTCTTTACTGTATCTTCTCAAACATAAGCAACTTAGACATGCAGCGTATGTGCGGCAAGCTACTGCAGAAAGAATCCCAGTGGTACGACGACCCGACAGAAAAGATGTTTTGGGCTACCTGAATGGGGAAAAAGATACATCAGTGTCTATAGTTAAGTATGCACCATTGGAAATGCCAACTCGAGTTAAACGAGTAGCAGAAGAATCTTTAGAACACGGGACTTTAAAAAAACCACGTCTTCAGGAGAGTGATGTGCACAAAATTAAAGAACAACTGGCAGCCAAATTAGACACCCCTGTAGAAACTGCTGTATCAGTAAAAGATGCTAATTCCCTCTTCGAAGCTATGAGTGTCGAAGTAGTGACTGCGATCAAAGCGAAACGTCTCGCAAAAAAACGTACCACTATTAACGATCATGATGACGTTGAGATGGATTCTGATTTACGGGTTATAACAGCTATGGAAGTTGATGGTGCAGAAAATATTGCAATAGAAAGATAATGGAGAACAAGGACTACTATATTGCAAAGTAGTGGAAAGGTATTTCATTTTTAATGCATACTTTTTATAAAATGCTCAAATCGATTTATAAAATAATACTCACGTTGTAATTGTTTGTAAATTTTAGATTTTTGCAGATAATATTTTTGCTATTTTAAAAAATATTGAAGCAAAAGAACATAGTCAGAAAAGATCTATAGTTCAAACACCAACAGTGACACCACGAAACATGCCAATGAGACCTTTACCACAGCCTGCCGTTTACAATCGTTACGGTCAAGAAAAATTCAATCGACAAGAAAAAGAAACAAAAGGTTTTAAAATTAATACTACGGCTACGTACCATGGTGTACCGTGGGCATCGATTACAGAGGGTGTAAATCCAGCAATAAGGAAATCTGCACAAGTACCCAGTAAGTATTTAATCGTACAACAAATTATATCTATTGGTAAATACAATTATCGAATTTTAAATTTTTATTACTAAAAATTACATATCTTAATTATATCTTCGAAATTTTCGTAATATAATTAGATTTCTTCTTGTATTAATTTATATGTATATAATATTTACTTAAATTTTTGGAAGATAATTCTAACTTTTACAATATTATTTGTAAATCAACAAGATCTAGTACTTTTAACACTCTTATTTAAATTTAATAATTTGCTTCTCAATTTTTAGAAGAAACCAATGCTACGTCTAGCGCATTACCAACATCTGCAGCTAAACTTACTCTTCAAGAACTAGCTCAAAGTAAGCGCCCATCCAGGACACCAATTATTATTATTCCTAGCACCAATACATCACTTATAACGATGTACAATGCTCAGGACATTTTACAAGATTTGATATTCAGATCTAACGAAGAAAAGATAGCATTGGGCTCAAAACGCGAAAAGGATATATTGTTGCAAAGACCCAAAGTTGGAGGCCTTACTGTGCCCTACAGAGTTATTGATAACCCTAAAAAATTAACAAAAGCAGATTGGGATAGAGTTGTAGCAGTATTTGTATTGGGTCCTACTTGGCAATTCAAGGGATGGCCTTTTGATGGTAATCCTGTCGAAATTTTCTCTAAAGGTAAGGACCTATCATAAAATATTATTTAATATCTTGAAGTAAAACATAGAAAATTATTAATTTTATCTTTCTCAAATATATTTTGATTATTTTAAATTAATATTCCAACTATAAAATTAAATAATTACTATATTTTATTTCGAGTATATTACTTTTCAATTCTAAAAACATTGTTCGATTTACTGACAAAATTGTTTTTATTTACAGTATGCGCATTTCACATCAAGTATGATGAGATGAAATTGGACAAAAATATCTCTCGATGGGATGTTACTGTAATCGAGTTGAGTAGAACAAAGAAACATTTAGACAGAGCATCTATAATGAGATTTTGGGAAGTCTTGGATAAGTAAGTATTTTTGATTTAAATATGTTTATATTTTTTAAATAATTCGTAACTAATAAAAATATTGTTTAATTTCAGACACTTGATTAAGAATAAAGCTCACTTGCGGTTTTGAATTGTAGTTCTGCATGGAGCAAAACGAAGAGGAGCGAAGTAAATAAACGATGGACAAACAAACGCATCTTACAGCGCAGCGTTTCGATCGATTACAACTGTCATTTATTAAGCTGTCAAGCACGTGCAGTTGTATGTACTTAGTTAGACAGATACAATTAACTTGCATTAATGTAATTTTTTTGACAATAAACATTGTAAATATTAATATATCTTCGTCTTATTCCATATACCTTTTATAAATTAATACTTACTAACTCATAATTTTAGAGTTGGTACATTTTCGAAATAGATTCTGTGTGAAAAATCTTTGGATCCTGCACTTCCATAACTTAGTATATTATCTAGCGGTTCTTATCAATGAATGTGGTTAATAAAGATTTATTCAAGTTAAATATATTCAGAAATATGAAATATAAGAAGGGGTCTATTCTAAACGAATAAAGACACATGTAAGCTTTACATCTACTCTTCATAACATTTTTGTTTGAAAAATCACGTTTTTTGCAATAACTAACGATTTTATGGTGAATCGTCGAACCCCCCCCCCCCCCCGCCCTGAATTTTAATCCCGCTGTCAATTTTCTTTGATTGGTAGTCCCTTCACACAATTTCTTCTCTCTGAATGCCTTTATGTA
Organism: Torymus aiolomorphi; assembly: GCA_036365515.1. NCBI lineage: Eukaryota > Metazoa > Arthropoda > Insecta > Hymenoptera > Torymidae > Torymus > Torymus aiolomorphi. The sequence continues at coordinate 187,189,707 of CM070875.1, forward strand.
ATGTATAAACGACTCTCTATCGTGTAATTATCATCGGTACCAAAAAATATTGAATGATTTTGTCACTGCCGAAACTTTTGGGTTATTTTAAGGAAAGAAGGTTCCCATTTTTTGCCAAAAATCGATTTTTGTTATCGTTTTAAACTATTTTGTAGTCATTTTTTAACCCAAAAACTTACTCCTAATGTCATTATTTTCATATAATTATTTAATTTGATTTATTTTAACATCTATCGTTAAAAACGCAATTTAGCGCTTTTTTTGCATTTTTTATAATACTTTTCTCTTTTTGACAAATCCAGTTCATGTACAATTACACCTCTCTACGTCGCTAATTTCCCTTTAAAACTACTATTCAATTACTATTCAATTTTGATATTTAAACTTAGTTTGCTCACATAATTTTATAAATAAATCATCCAGCTGTTATAATAAACACCATTTGAATCGAGCCATCTATATCGACCGTCTTATTGACTACGGCCCGTTCGTTACACGCAATAAGGAATAGGGAACAAGGTATAGTACATGGGTAGTATATCTATATACATAAGATTCAAGTGCTGTTCCTCATATACATATATAGATATAGTAACCTATGTAACTTGCTGTATCTGTTCCGTTCCTTTTTGTACATAGCGGGTCTAACTTCACGTTTATTGTGTTTCTGAGTTGATAAAAAAATCGTATATGTTATCCTCAAAAGTTTGTTTAGTTTTGCTGCAGCAAAATCGTAGTTAAAGCCATTGAAAAAGTTTAATAACACTTATCACAGAATATTAATATTTAATTAATAATTAAGTAATAATAAAAAATCATTATTAAGAAGTGTTTGCTTCTTGCAAATATTCAATTTTGTTTGGAAATGCACATTTTGTTCAGTAAGTGGCATGTGCCAAGTAGCAAATATGTTTCTAAAAAAAAGAAAAAACAAATGCAAATTATGGCGAATAAACGAAAAAATTGATAGCGATAGAGGCCCTGAAAAGACAGCGGTGAAAACAAGACTAAACAGCCCTGTTGATATAAGTAAAAGTGATGAATTCATTCTGGTTCACACAAGTTTCATTTGTAATTTTTAAAAAGAAACAATTTGCAGTGCTTGTTCCAGAAAATGTGATAGTGCTTCAATAACTGAGAGAAACAGGTTGTGTGTAAAACTAGTGTTATAGTGTAAAAATTGTGAAACTCTTATCAGATAAAATTTTACAAGTGCCGAATGGAATCTACAAATAATAAACAGCATTTGTGGTGAACCGAAAAGCTGTAGAATCTACCAATGATATCCAGAATATAACTTTTCCGCCCTTTAACCTCAAAATGCCATCTTAAATGTCATTTTGCGGCCTCGGACGGAAAAATACGTTACTGAAACGTGGACGTAAGAGAATTTTTACCTCATGCGACTTTTCGACGAAAAACGTCGCATGAGGTAAAGAATCCTCTTCCGCCCGCGTTAGTAATATACTATTTCTTACTCGCCCACCCGAAAGTAGGTACTTTCGGCCCGCATCTCCGGCTCGAAAGAGAAACTTTCGCATCCTATTTTAGACCAACCGCGCGCTCTGATTGGCTGCCAAAATTTCCTGACCCGCGGCGCTTCAGCGTCCGCGCGCATGTCCAAGGAAAGATGTTTATGCGGTGTGAAGGTTAGACACGTACGAAATAGACAGAGGAAAGTGCACGTGTGACAAGAAAAAAGAGTTAGTTGAAATAAAAAGTGGTGTTGTCTTTTTCTAATGAATGTGTTTCTGATGCCCGCCCCGACCAGCAAAACCTCGGCTTCGCCTCGGTCTTGCAAATGTCGGGCGGGCATTAGACCATCTGTACAATAGCGAAAGTAGCAGACGCCCAAAAAACCAGCTCTCTACGCCGGGCCGAAAGAAAAAACAGTCGGTAATATCGACCGAGCTACCCAAAGCGGCCGTCAGAGGCACTACTATCGAGCGGGCCGAAAGAAAAACTAACACTCAAACACAGCTAGCAGACGACAACGCAATTTTATCAATTATTTAACAATTACAGAACGTACTTTCGGCCGGGGAGTAAGAAAAATAGTATACAATACTTGGACCGGAAATTGGATGCCCTGGCCGTGCGTGGTATGACGCCCGAGGCGACGCCTCCTTTACTGCATGTACTTAACGCCTCGGGCGTCATACCACGCACGGCCCGGAAATCCAATTTCCGGCCCACGTATCGTAATATACTAATTTGGTTTGAAGCTGACAAGAGTAGTCAAGAGTGTAATACCAATTATGAGGGTGCTTCTGGTAGTATGGAAGTCCAGACTGCTGTGAACATTTGGAGTCGCTTAGTTTCAAAGAATGGTATGAGATATTTAACACTTCTGTCTGATGGAGATGCAAAAATTTGGACTCGGCTTAATAAAGTGACACCTTTTGGAAAATCTATTTTAATATAATAAGAAGAATGCATGAACTATGTACAAAAGTGAATGGGTAATTAAAGACCTCAGAGAATTTGCTACTAAAGAAAAGCTTGGTGGAAAGTCAGATGGAGCACTTACAGTTACTAAAATTAATGATTTGCAAAAATATTACAGAAGAGCAATTGTCAATAATATGTATGATTTGAAGAGTATGCAAGATGCCATCCAAACTAGTTTACACCATTGTTCGTCGACAGACCAAAGACCTGCAGCAGATGTCCAAAGGGTTCTTCACCATGGTGCTTTTTTAATAAGGAGAATGAAACAGATCAAAGAAAGTACTGGCATATTCCAAAATATCAGAGAAGCTTTATTGTACAGAGACAGCGAAACAAACCAAACGTACAGACTACAGATCTGGTGAACATTAACTGGTAAATAATTGTTTGATACATAATTTATATAATTTTTCATTAAAATATGTTTGCTTATGTTTAAAGTCATTTTTAAGCATGATCAGTTTTTGTAATTGTTTGTGTTGTTTTGCGCAACCAGTTTTGATGTACGGGTTTGGATTTTTGGGTTCATTTTCTAGAATATATTTACTGTAAAATTGCATTGAAACTTTTAGGTTAGACCTTAATTTTCAATTCCTGTTCCACCATAAAATCATTAAAAATACAAGTTTTTTAATAAATAAAAAGTAGCTTATGACTTATTAGCAATAGAAAAATAAAATCAGCCCTTGACTAATATTGCAATGTAAATTTCTTTATTTTGGTACCAAAATATGTATCTTCGAACTGGCACACATTGATCAAAAGCCATTGCACAGAATGCTATCTGAATATATAGCTTTTTTACAGGTGTTTTGGCCAGTGCAGCTTATAAAATCTCTAAAATTGGACCAACAGAGGTGGTTTTGAGCTACTTTTTGTATATATATGTATATATTTCAATAAAAAAAAAATTTCCCTGAATAATAAAAAAACTGGCTTCTCCTGTACCTTCTTCCCTTAACTAAACAAAAATAATTTTTATGTTTAAAAATTTCAGTAGCATTAACTATATTACTCTCTAAAGTTGAATTAGTGAAAAACTACTAATTACTAGTCACAATTGTTCCATTCAAGAAATTAGTGGAAAAACTACTAATTTGTTAGTGCATATTCACTACTTATGCACTAATAAATTAGTAGTTTTTTCCACTAATTTGGTGGGTAAAGCAATTTTCACTAATTCAACTTTAGAGAATAGAGAAAATAAAAGCAAAGTTTCCTATTTTTTATAGTTAAGTACATGCAGTAAAGGATAATGTAGTTAACGTTGTAATTAGTATTTTCCTATGATGAAGTACAGTTTCATATAAATTATTTTTTAGCTATATTTCAGAAAAAGAAATCACATAGTTAACTCATCAAGATTTGCCATAAATATTTAGCAAATTCGAAATTTCTTATTAAAACAAATCAAAGTTATAATTTATTACCGGTTTCTACTTTTATTCAGTAAAGAAACTATTTAATGTTATGCAAATTAACTAATTTTACCATTAAGGTTTTAAAATTATTAATACTTATTAATTCTATAAAAATATATTTTAAAATTCTGAAATATTATTAATTTTTTAATATAACGTAGTTAGTCTTACAAAGTTCTAGTTATTCATGGCTTTAGCAAATTTTCTTCAGTGCACAAATAGGGAAAATCGTTGTTGATATTTTCAGTGCACATATAAGAAAAATTTTTGTTGATATAAAAAATATAGTCAGTTAATTGAAATTATGCAACTTAATTTTATATTTGAAATTGCTTACATTATTAAGTTACACAATAAAATTGATAAGAAAAGGTTTTACTTGTAATTTCTTTGCATACTCAATACTAATAATAATATCAGTTATTAATAACACACGCATAGTATATTTTATATAGTATTAGTTATTATTAGTATTATACATAGAATCTGATGGATTCTACTTTCTGGATATTTTCTACGTAATTCTCAATTATTTATGGTTCAGACGCACGTAATCGTCCGAGCCGCTTTTTTTCGAACTGGCATCGTCAGTCTGAAGTGCGCCGTCGCGGTGCCGCCGAGTCGCGAGCGGCAGCCTTCACGCCTAGGGTGCCACCGCCGGCCATGTTGAAAGAATTTCTTACCCATCTCTAGCTCGGACTGGCGTAGAAGCATCGTTGTGAACTTCCTCCCTCGTTCGTCCATGCTCTCTCCATCTCCTCGTCCCCGGCATACGTGATTTCTTGTTCGGTCCACGTACTCTCTCCTTCGCCCCCGTCTGGGCCTCACTCTGGCTTATTTATTCACGTTATTCTTTTTAAGTGGGGGGGGGGGCGAATGTTCAATAGCTAACTCATCAATCGAACAGCCTTTCGACATCTTGACCCATACTATCGTGGGTCGATACTTTGCTAGCTGCTGACTTGCAGCTCACTTCTTCCGCGTGCCCAAACTCCGCGGGCGTCGGTATGTGGTGCAAATTGCCTCGTGATGTCTTCATTGACTACCCGTGACACTATACATTAATATGAGATATACATTAATATGAAAAACATCAACAAAAATTTTTTTAAAAATTTAAAACTTAATTTTTTCCGAAATAATATCAAACATATATAAGTAACATAAAAAGAGATACATAAAGAGTAACAGAAAAAGAGATCTAATCAAACTTTATAATCATAGAAATTTTTTCAAAGGAAATTGTTCTTCAAAAACTTACATTAATCAAGTTTTTTTCTTTGAAAAACGCTTGGCTCTTCGTGCACTTCATTTGAACATTTTTCACCGATAGACGGTGCCTCAGATAAACTCGGAAATTCCCAAGTCAGCAATCAGTTGTGATCGATCATCCGCGAATGTTTCGAGATACCTCAGGATACTACTCTTTGAATAGTTGCAAGGTGGTACAGTGGAGAAAAAAAGAGATGAAGAAGAAGTGTTTAGCAACACATGCATAAAAAGGTTATTTTATTTCCAGAAAAATCTTCTCAGTAAGAACAACGATTTTTTAATCATAATTTTTATAACATATCAACTTTACCCATACGAAAAAAAACCTCAATGTGTCCGAAATTATTCCTAATTGAGTGAAATTCGGACAATATATCGTAATAAACATTAGTGGATTAAATTGGACGTAAACACTTGAATGTTATTTCGTAAGGGCATAGCAAGATGTATAATTGTAATGTTGCCCTATCATTGTAAAGAAAAAAATTAAAAAATACTTTGCTTTTTAAAAATCTAGGCAAAGAGAACATAATATTTGTAATGGTTGCCTTTTTTAAAAATATAATCTTTTCAAGTGAAAGTCTTTTATATCACTTTAAACGAATAATAAAAACTTTTTTAGTTGGATTTAATTGATGTAAATGAGTACACACATTCAATATTAAATGTACAACGTTTCGATAACTTGATTGTTATCCTTTTCAAGTACTGAAATTTATTAAAGGAGTATTTTCTACAAGTCAATGATAATACATTCGTCACAAATAATAGTCTTACCTATATGAAATTCCATGGATTACATCGTCATAAATTTATAGCCTCGACATAAGAGTTTTTTTCCTTTTCTAAACATTAAGAAACAAAAATGAAGTTGATGTATGAATTGTTGCACAGAGATTAGCGCCAATTAAGTATAACTGATACCTTGTAGTCATTTATGGTTAAAAATCTAACATTGCACATACTCAATAAATTGGGACAGCAATCGAATAAATTAACAAATATAAAACAACACCAATAATAAGTTAACAGATAAAACAGCATATAATAAATTAACACAGAAACTAAACTAAAGCATTCAAGAGAGTAGAATAAAAGTAAACAAGTAACTGTCAATCTAATCACATTATGACAACAATGATACCACAGTTATGTTAGACCGTTATACTTAATTGTCATAGACTAAATATTATTTTCGTGATTTTAGTTTGTTGAGCAATTGCGAATAATAACTACTTAAGTTTTGTGTATCTTCTTTTATGTTTATCGGGTTACTTTGTAGTTTTATATTAATCATCTCTGATATTAATCTTTTTCTCCAATTTTCTTCATTATCTAATATTACAGTGTTCTGAAAATCGAAATAATGTTTGAAATTTTTTACGTGTTCGTTTATAACAAATTTTTTATCATCTTTTTTCATATTCGCAATGTGCTCCTTAATCCTTGTATCTAAAATCCGCTTACTTTCACCTACGTAACTAGCATCGCAGTCCTTACAGTTTATTCTATATACAATGTTAGTTCGTTCATTCATTTTTTGTCTATCTTTACCTCTTTTTATTATACTATTAAGATTATTTTTAATTTGCGGAACTGATCTAATACCAAACTTTCTTAGATTATTTGAGACCTTTTTCAAAGATATGCGGTATATACGGTAAACTTAGTATTACATTTCTTTTTACTGTTTTTCTATTGTTATCTTTACTATTATAGTTAAGCTTGTTTAGTCTTTCTTTGACATAGAAATCTATGAATCTTTCCGGATATTGGTTGTTTTTTAATAGGTTCTTAACTAAATTGATGTTTTTTTCCCAAAATTGCCTGTTAGATACTAAATCGCTCTATCGACTGGATTATAAACCATTGCTCTTTTTTGTGATGTTGAATGATTTGATTTAAAATTTAAAAATCTACCTGAGAAGGTAGGTTTATGATACCAATCTGTAATGATTTTGTTATTCTCTTTCATCAATAGTACTTCTAAGAAACTTATGGTATCACTTTGTTCTACTTCGTGTGTAAATTTAAGTCTACTATGATAAGAATTGAAATTTTCAAGGACTTGTTTTATTTTGTTTTTGGGAATACAAATAATAATGTCATCCACATATCTATAATAAAACACTGGTTTAAAATCTAGTTTTCTTATACATTCTTCTTCTAAATCTACCATTACCATATCTGCGAATAGAGGGCTTATAGGACTACCCATAGGTGATCCATAAATTTGTCTGTAATAGTTGCCATCAAATTGGAAAAAGGTGTTGTCCATTAAAAATTCTGATGCTTCAATTATTTTTGTTAATGGAATATTTTTGGATCTAATATGTTGATATCTTTTTTCTATACTATTAATTACAAGTTCTTTAGGAACATTTGTAAATAACGATGTCACATCCAGAGATATTATAGTGTGATCGTTTGGAATGACAATATCTTTAATCTTTTCTATTAGGTCTTGGCTATTTTTTATATAAGATTTTGATTTTGGAATGCTATTGCGAATAAGTGTCTAATGTTTTTGATATTTGGTATGTTGGACTACCAACACATGATACTATGGGTCTTAAAGGTGTATCTTTTTTGTGAATTTTTGGTAGTCCATATATCTTGGATAAAGTTGTATTAGTTTGAGTTAATTCGTTTTTATGGTATTTTTTATTCAGAAAATTATTGTCATTCCAATTGTTCAGTATTTTTTGTGCATTTTTTTGAAGTCTACGAATTAACTTGTAATTAATAGTATAGAAAAAAGATATCAACATATTAGATCCAAAAATATTCCATTAACAAAAATAATTGAAGCATCAGAATTTTTAATGGACAACACCTTTTTCCAATTTGATGGCAACTATTACAGACAAACTTATGGATCACCTATGGGTAGTCCTATAAGCCCTCTATTCGCAGATATGGTAATGGTAGATTTAGAAGAAGAATGTATAAGAAAACTAGATTTTAAACCAGTGTTTTATTATAGATATGTGGATGACATTATTATTTGTATTCCCAAAAACAAAATAAAACAAATCCTTGAAAATTTCAATTCTTATCATAGTAGACTTAAATTTACACACGAAGTAGAACAAAGTGATACCATAAGTTTCTTAGAAGTACTATTGATAAAAGAGAATAACAAAATCATTACAGATTGGTATCATAAACCTACCTTCTCAGGTAGATTTTTAAATTTTAAATCAAATCATTCAACATCACAAAAAAGAGCAATGGTTTATAATCCAGTCGATAGAGCGATTTAGTATCTAACAGGCAATTTTGGGAAAAAAACATCAATTTAGTTAAGAACCTATTAAAAAACAACCAATATCCGGAAAGATTCATAGATTTCTATGTCAAAGAAAGACTAAACAAGCTTAACTATAATAGTAAAGATAACAATAGAAAAACAGTAAAAAGAAATGTAATACTAAGTTTACCGTATATACCGCATATCTTTGAAAAAGGTCTCAAATAATCTAAGAAAGTTTGGTATTAGATCAGTTCCGCAAATTAAAAATAATCTTAATAGTATAATAAAAAGAGGTAAAGATAGACAAAAAATGAATGAACGAACTAACATTGTATATAGAATAAACTGTAAGGACTGCGATGCTAGTTACGTAGGTGAAAGTAAGCGGATTTTAGATACAAGGATTAAGGAGCACATTGCGAATATGAAAAAAGATGATAAAAAATTTGTTATAAACGAACACGTAAAAAATTTCAAACATTATTTCGATTTTCAGAACACTGTAATATTAGATAATGAAGAAAATTGGAGAAAAAGATTAATATCAGAGATGATTAATATAAAACTACAAAGTAACCCGATAAACATAAAAGAAGATACACAAAACTTAAGTAGTTATTATTCGCAATTGCTCAACAAACTAAAATCACGAAAATAATATTTAGTCTATGAAAATTAAGTATAACGGTCTAACATAACTGTGGTATCATTGTTGTCATAATGTGATTAGATTGACAGTTACTTGTTTACTTTTATTCTACTCTCTTGAATGCTTTAGTTTAGTTTCTGTGTTAATTTATTATATGCTGTTTTATCTGTTAACTTATTATTGGTGTTGTTTTATATTTGTTAATTTATTCGATTGCTGTCCCAATTTATTGAGTATGTGCAATGTTACATTTTTAACCATAAATGACTACAAGGTATCAGTTATACTTAATTGGCGCTAATCTCTGTGCAACAATTCAAACATCAACTTCATTTTTGTTTCTTAATGTTTAGAAAAGGAAAAAAACTCTTATGTCGAGGCTATAAATTTATGACGATGTAATCCATGGAATTTCATATAGGTAAGACTATTATTTGTGACGAATGTATTATCATTGACTTGTAGAAAATACTCCTTTAATAAATTTCAGTACTTGAAAAGGATAACAATCAAGTTATCGAAACGTTGTACATTTAATATTGAATGTGTGTACTCATTTACATCAATTAAATCCAACTAAAATATTAGATATGAGTGATAGAGACAGAACGAGAATTGAATAATAAAAACATTCATCGTATTTCCATATAATGTATCATGTACTTCTTATCAAATTTAGAAATGACGTAAGTCCGAGTCCAACAAATAAATAGAGAAATAGTAAATCGCTAGAAAGAGCGATAATAGTGGGCAGGTGTGGGCGAAAGAGTGGCGGCAAATTATATTCGACATCATTTCGAGGGTCCCGACTTCAAAGCATCGGCGTGCATGAAACCCTGGGGCCGTCATTATTTCCAACGCCGGATATTCCATTCAGTCACCCAATGCTTCGATCAATCTGAGCGTTTCCACAATCATTTTCAATTTATTCCGTAGAAACCCCGCCACGGCCTAGCAACGCTCCGAAAGAAGTCACGGCGAGCCCCTTTTCCGTGCCGATTGCGCGAACTTATCCGCCTCTAAATTAAATCTAGCATATCAGACACGTTTTATTTAATAAACGCTCGACTCGGCGGCTACAATTACCGAAGGGTGAACACTAAACGAGAGCGTCTCGCACAGATAAAAAATGCGTTCGTATTAATGTTGCATTTTCAAATAACCATAATTACTAAATGTATTACTAAATAACCATATAGCAGAGTACAAAGGTATATTTGTATTATTTTTATAAATTAATGTACTGTGCAACGTAAATGTTTTTCATTTTATATTCCTACTTAAACGTTATTCCATTAAGAATCATATAAAAACAGGGTTCAAAATCTATCGAAGATTGTGCAATAATAATTTTAAAACATAAGTATCTAAAGACTTTTTAATATATCGACTTGAGAAATTTCAAGAATTTGTTGAAAAACAGAGGTTTTTCAGAAAAAGGTTACATTCACCTTTTGATCAAAAATTTAATTCAACATCTTGTATGGCTCACTATAAAAACAGGCGCAACGTAAAACGGCAAAGTCACTTCAAGAGAGCAACATGATTAGACCAACGTCGTTAGTAGTAGTAGCAGCGCCGGCATACGCCAAGGCTCGCCTCGGCAATCTAGGAACACTCTCTCTCTCTCTCTCTCTCTCTGTCTCTCTGGCAGCAGCAGTGGCGGCGGCGGCAGCAGTAGCAGCGTCAAAGTGACCCGTTTCGCGGTTGTGCCCTCGTGAAAACAGTGTGCACTCGGGGCTGGGGAAATTCGCGATTTACAAAATTAACGTCCTTGGCTAATTACGTAGAAGACGGCGGCGGCGGCAGCGCCAGAGTATAGCTGGGGTACACGCTTGCACGTCCCTTTCAACCCACGAGGCAGAAGAAGACGAAGAAGTAGCGAGAACAAAACTGAACAAGCTTTGATGCGCCGCTGATAAAGCAGAGATTGCCCGCCCGTGGAATGGAGCGATCCTTATCTATGGATTTAACATTAACCGTATTCCTTTTAAGATTCCATAGACACTGACGCCGCCGACGACGACGACGACGAAGGTGGCGTCTTTCTACTTAAAGAGCATCCCGCAGGTAAGAAGCTCTTCGCGCGCAAAAGAGCCTGCAGGCTGTGTGTACTGTATCAACCGCCGTTCCAGCCCAGTCAATATAAGCAGAGGACTGAGACGCAGAGAGGAAGCGGGCGTACCTTTTGCGCGATATTTAATTACGCGAACGTCGGGCACAGTATTTGGCATTAGAATATTACGTTTGCAAGCGAAACGGATTGTGAATTCTCCTTCTACAGAAGTGTGCTGCTGCTACGCCCTTACTCTTTACATATACTTAAATTGCAATATCGACCAGTAAATTCATGGCAAAAATTACTCATTTGCTCAAAAATTATGTTAATGCTGAATGATCTTGCAGAATATTACTATTTTCATAAACATCGTTAAAAATAATTCGTAGTTTCGATAATTACCCTTTCAACGGTGCCTCAATGAAAACTTTAGTTTTTATTGTATTAATTAGAGTGAATTTAACAATTTATCAATCAGGTGGAAAGTTTAATACTCCTTTCTACAATAGTAATTCATTACTGTAATTTTATGCAGATGGAAATCAACGCAAAAACCAAAAACAAGCCCTTACCCCAACCCCTGATGGTGATTGATGAGCAAGACTTAAAGACACATTTCAAGCGCGCGAGCACATACATACCATATATTTGAGCTTTTCATTCTTCGCCGGTTCCGCATTTCTTCAATACCGTGTAGCACCGTGACTAATAATGATTTAGAGTAAATCTATAATGTACTCATAGAAAATATTTCATAATTTTTGTATATTATTGCACAGAGAAAGTAACATTTTCATTTCTTTAATGTTTGGAGAAGTCAAATGAATAAATCTTCACTTTCATTATATTTATGGAGTATTTTCTACATAAAGAAGGAATCCCTTACCAAATAAAAATTCTTAAAACAGATATACAAGCATAAATATATTATACAAAACGTTTTGCGGCAATCCACTCATCTGCTTTCCATATTTAATCGTGATGAAATTTAACGCTCATGTATAGTCTCAAAATGTTTTGTTTTTTTCAAGTACAATCGAAAACCCAGTGATGATTGTTGAAATTGAACATGGTGAATGTAATGTAACATCTAGAGTAAAGGAAGTTCACATCCGGATCCTTCATTACGAGTCTGCTGTCGGATTTTCAAAATTTCAAAAGAATCCGTAAAGCTCATAGATGTCACAAAATGTCACAATCTAAATCGCAAAAAAGCGAGCTCAAAAGTCACTGCATAAAGATTTTCACGAAGAAAAACAGCTGAACAGAAAAATGTGTCTTTCAAACTTTGCTTGTAAACTTTTCTTATTCTGGGTGTCACATTGGACCCTTCACATTATATTTTGAAAAGTACCTCCAGACTTGATAATATTTGGAAAAACAATAATTTTGGAACCTTGGATGTTAACGTGTTTTCGTTGCAATCAATTACAGGCAGAACGGTAACATTAAATCCCATATCTATATTTTTACTTTAAACTGACGTGAAACAATTTTACTTCGGTGAAAAACATGACGTTCTGGTATAGAAAGTAAAACAAAAGATATACATCTGTCGCTGTGCATATAAGGTGAATTTTATGGAGAAAAATATTTTCCGAGCTGGCAGACTGCTAAAAAAAATTTGATTGTAACAGGCACGAACGTAGTACTCAAATATTTGCCTTTTCCTTCGCGTAGCGCTATGTTTTTTCCTCCTATCCTTACTAAACAAGGCGAGAACTCAGGCTAAATAAATGAAACCCTACGCGCTCAGTTTGTATCCAACCTGTGCAGACGCCTGCGTTCGTTTCGACTCCCCGCAACTTAATTGACAGGCTCTTATCAACGAAACGGTTCAAGCGGGAGTATAAAGTTCATTCTCTCGACGAGAGAAGATGCACAACAGACCATAACATCGCGCAGTTTCGCGAGATAGCCGTGGGCCCTGCGACCGCAGGTAAATTTCTGGATAGCCAAGGCGCGAGCGAAAACGCACCGAGCACCGTTCGTAGCCGCAGCGCGCGCTTTATTTACGAGCAACAAAGGCGCCGTAACTGCGAGTGGGCGGGGGTACTTCACCGGCCATTTTCGATACTTAAAATAAAGCTCTCGAATTACCAGTCAATACGAGAAATTGTCATCTTATTCGCACGCTTGCTCTATCCGTTTTCCATTTACGAACCGTAATGGCTCTCGCGGTCGTTAAAATTTTGCCCTTCCAAAGTTTTAAGATTATTCAGTTTATTATCGAAATATTTTATAATATTATGCGAAGGTATGGTTTAACAAAATAATAATGTTTATTGTTGCTCTTTGACTCAAATTAATTATCCGCAAGAGTACATTAATTTCGAATCTTTAGAAATTCGTAGAGGATTTATCTATAAATTACACTTGAAAGGTTTTTCTTTGAAATATGTACCTTATTTTAAAGGAATAAATATGCTTCGACTAGAAATGGCATTTTTTCCTGGTAGACAGGAATCTTGCTCATAAAAATGGCCAAATAAATCATTTGAAAGGCGAGTCTACGTAAATTATAATCAAGGAAGCGTATCCGCCGGGAAACGGGCTTGAATTTAGTATTTGCAAGTTATGAAACGCAAAAGTACGCCTCGAAATACTCCCGCTTGCATCCTGTGAAAAATTCAGCGCACGGCCAAGTGACTCCGAAATTCAAAATAGCCACTTACTGCGCGACGTCTACTCCGTCAAAAGCTCTCGCGCGGAGCTTCGCCGCTCGAGTGTATACAGTGTGTGAGTGGGGGTGTGTGCGTGAGAGAGAAGGTACTACACCAACATCCGTGACGACGTGATCCCCTCGGTGACGAATTCCTCGGAAAACGGGTCGGTTTCATTATTGGATAAGCTCGCACTCGTCGAGACGCTTGTCGAGATTTAATATTTGCTGCTGCAACGGTAATGATTTTTCGAGGCGGCAGAATCTTTTCCAGAAATATTAAGATGTTGAAGTTTTTATTTTAAAATTCTTCTAATTATTTATTATTATTTTCCAATATTTTGCGTTACACTTTGTTTTAATATTACACGATTCCTTTATAAATATACCGTTCTAAAATATCAATAAAAATTCTTCATTCGTTATAATCTGATATCTTAACTATTATGTGTATTAGTTAAAGTTCTATTAAAAGCAAACGTCAAGAAAAACCACCGACATTAATTGGAAAAGAATCAATATGCATACCATGTTAGAAAAAATCTAACGATTATTTTTACGACGTGCTTGCAGAAAGTACTAAGGATGAACTCGTTTTCTCAAGAATGCATTAAAATTTCCGACAGAATTCCCGTCGGCACGTTATCTGGTAAACGTTATTATGCTAGACACATAATTCAGCGCAAGCTTGTGATTGCTTGTGCAGAAAGGTGCGAAGAGAAGGGCGAGTGATGTAATGAAATTAACTTGTTTTTTCTGTACTAGAAAATTCTAACTTTTAAGTAAATGCCTTTTATAATGTTTTCATCATTTTGTACGTTATTGATGTTGCACATTGCAAAGTATTTGCTTATATAAATAAATAATTCTTGCATTAAATAATCTAGGAACTCGAGAAAAATTATACAAAATATTAGATCAAACTTTTGAAAACTAGAAATATTACATGTGTTACGATTTCAATTTCAATTTAAAATATCTTATTTCGATTGTATAACAGTTTCCCGAACGTTCTTAGTATTTCCGAAAAGCCATGAATATAAAACATATAAAGTCATTTTCCGCACGAAAGAATAAAAAATATCGCGACCTATTTCCCGGCGCTACGTGTTCCTACAACTCTGCCGCCGAAGATTTCTCGGGCAATTAAAAGCGAAAAGATACGAGAGAATTAAAAGAAGCGTTCCCGGTTTAATCTCTCTCGCACTCTCTCTCCCTCTCTCTCTCTCTCTCTACTTTCTGCGATTGCAGCCGTGTCCGGGATACCGTATGACATAAGCATATTTCTAGCGGATGATCTCCGGCCGGGTTATCCGACGGTCCATTGGTCACCGCGGAAGAAAGAGGGGTCGGACGGTTTCTCTCGGCTGCCGATGTGAAATACTGCCTGGCCAGGCTCCAACCTCCGGCTCGTAACCCCGCACCTGCATTCGACCTCCTCGTCCACACACGCGTATCACGTGTACGTGTGCACGGAGGCCGGAAGAACTGTGCCAAATCTTACAATGAATTCTTTGTCTTCGTAACTCGAGAAAAAATAGCTGGAACTTTTGATTGCTGGTATCATTAATTTTTGAGATAAGATAGAATCCGTATGAGGAAGTAATCTAAGAGAATGTCTCGTGTAGTATAGCTTACGAGTTTACGGAAATATTGGCTCGTCTATAAGGATCAATAATTTATACTATAAAAAAAGTATAGTAATCGTAATTTTTTAGACACATTCCTTTAAAATATTTTCTCGAAACACTATTTAATATTATTCTAGTTTTCTGTAAAGTAACCACATTTTAGATGCATAAAAAAGCTCATTTACATTTCCACAAATTTATTCATAAAATACAGACTGAAAAAAGTATTATTATCATTTTAGCAAGTTTAATTTTAAGAGCCAGTCGTGATATTTTAATCCTGCAAACAAGTAAATTACATATCCCATTAAAGTGACAGCGCAGAAGACTCATGAACACTTGAGCTCCGACCTCTCTAGGCCCGTCCCGGCTGCCGCCAACGCCGAATTTTCTCTCGTCCCGGGATGTCCGGCACGTAAGTGGCCTGCGCAAAATGTGCAGAGGATGCACTTGCTGCATGAGTGATTCGCCGGGATTAACTTTTGGACCACACTTCAGGTCGCTATCGCGCTCAAGAGACTTACTGCCGCATTAGCAGATAAACGGCGAAAAAGGAAGTAAAGGGCAAAGCGACATGATGGCTTGTTAATTTTATATGAAATAATGAAGAAAGAGCATATTAAACATTTTAATATAGTTAGTTTATAAAAGAAATAAATATATAAGAAATATAAAAAAATAACAAAAAAAATTTTTGTATGTACTTATTAATGGAACCATTGCGCTCTTTTTGAAATTCACTTAATTTTCGTTGACTTTATTCGTACTCTTGCATTTAGTACTATTTTATTTATATTCTTTCAGTCAAACTTTTAGGATATCAAAATATTCTACTGAACATTTCAATTCAGTACATTCTAAATTGTTCTCTATAGAATGTACATCATTCATTGTTTAACTTTTTCATATTTAATCAAATTTGATGAAATACAACTGATATATTAAATGGAGAATTTCTACGTTGTGTACAAGTTGTAAAAACTATTGTATATCATGCAATTTGGGCAAACATTTCATTTATGCTTCATTCTGTGCAATAATTGATGACAATATTAGATTAAAATATTCATCAGAATAGAAGTTCATATTTAATTGTTTTAATAATTTTGTCATGTTATAATTTTCAATTAATCTTAAATTAATAAAAAGTATTATCATTGTTCTTATAAATACTTGTAATTTTCATGGTTACATTATAAAAGGAAATTAATCTCCGGGACCTGCAAAGGTATTCAATCAAATTTCTGATTGAATCAAGATTCAATTTCGCTGGTCACGTAGCGTGACCGTTCTAAAGGAATAGATTACCGTCACGTATACAATAGCACTTACTCTGATCATTGAAGTATATAGCACGCAATATTTTATTTTAAAGACTTTTTTTTCTTAAGGAAATAATTGGCTGTTGTCATAAATCACTTAAATGTCAAAATCTATAATACCACGATCGATGAGAAATAGTATTTGTATAACGATAAAATTTTATTATTGAACAATAACAATAAACTTTAGAATTTTTTAAAATAATAGTCTGGTAACATATAATTATACGCCTTTACTTTTGATTTAATCGATCACATCCTCTATATCTCTGGCTATGAAGGACAAAACCTTGCTTTTTCTCTTATCTCCTCATTCATCGTAAGTGGAACAAAAAAGCAAACAATGCAATAAATCGATCGTAGAGCAACTGTCGAACACGTCTTCGGGGCACATATACACCTGAGACGAGACTCCACGCGCGCATCATTGGACCGCAGCTGAGTGCGCGCTCGCAGAACAAAGGGGGAAGTGTCCCTGACGATGACGTTTATCATATTTTATTGCCCTTGCCCCCGCGAGTCTCATTGTTCGGCCGTCTGTTTGGTTTCCGGCTATTATTTGGTCGTGGCGCGGCGCGGCGCCGCCGCCATCGCCCCTGTCGCTGTTGCTCGCCCGTGTTGCTCGGTCAGGAGGAGAAGAGCTATAGCGCTCGTAAGAGCACCGACGTGAGAATAAAATCGAAATCGTACAAGATTTACGTTAAGTAAGGAGGAGATTGAATAGTCTAAATAAAAGGGAAACCTATATCTTCTTTTACATTTTAAATAATCTTAATATTTGAGAGCAGAGTTTTTTACTTTCAAAAAAAGTTACAATTACTTTCTCAAATGTATGTCAATAGTACTGCAAGAAAAAGATTCTTTTTATTTTGATACTTATAAAACTTGAGTTAGAATAACTTGTTTTAATTTACCATGATAATTACAATAAATATTTTCTAAAATGTGCAATAGCGAGACACAAAAACGGCATCATTGTATAATTAAATTCACTTGTAAAATCTCTAATAACGTCAAAACACTTCTATCCTAAATAAATATTTTTTTTAAAGAAAAAGCAATAGAAGACACTCGTAAAGAAGTAATTTCTTACCTTGTTCATTTGCTCAGCTTTTATTTTAATGAAATACATTTAACTTAAGTAAGTTAATACGAAAACTAAATGCACTTTAATTGAAATTATGAAATAAAATGCATCCAACGGATAAGTTATTGAACGTATTAAAAATCCAACAGTAATTTTGTATTTTAAAAACTCGTAGCTTAAAGGTACATGTACTACGTTTTCAAAGTCCACAGGTCAAAAATGAAGTTGTGCATTACTAATAAGAGTTAATACAATCTTGAAATTATCATTGTAAAGCGGCGACGTAACTTCTTCGCTGGTTTGCGAATTTCATGAGAATTGATGATGTAAGCCGAAACAATAGCGTTGGAAGAAAAGAAAGATGATAGAGGAAAATACAAAGAAGGGATACGAAAAGGATGAGAGGAGAAGGTGGTAACTGTAGCAGGGCGCGTGACCTTCTACGGGTGAACAAAACTGTCGCGGAGAGGCGCCAACCAACATATAATAGTGAAATTAATGAAGACTTGGTGACATTGCGCATAACCGTACTAGTTTTAAAAACATTTCATAATGGTAAATCAATCAATCTTCTTCAGGCACAGTTATTTACAGCTGGTAAAAAAGGAAATTTCATTTTACTATTCCGGACGAATTTCAAGATTTTAGAGCAGAAGCATTCGATATTTGCAATTGAATTTAATTAGTATGAATATTTATTATTTCGGCAATGATACTAATTAAACGATATTTTTCAAAATAGAAAACTATCTCTCAGAGTTGAACATTTACTTTATTAATGCCAGTAATAAAATAATACGATAAACATTGTTGATAATCAGTACAACTTAGATTTACAATTGCTTAAAATCACTGAAGGATATCGAATAGTATTGAGAATGATTTTCTTTTTCATAACACCAGAATATTGATGTAATAGCTTGAGAAGTATCGTTATTATACCTGCCCTACTATTGGTTTCTTTATGTCCCAGGATGTTTCTTAGGTCGAATATTTTTTTTTCCATCTCGCGTAAAGTGGAAATACTGCCATCACTTCGAGTATTTTCCACTGCTCGCATATTCGCTCTGGCATTTTCTCCCGACCGTTACGTATCTAGGTTTTTCACGGACTCTTACGTATCGCATCTATTTCACGCTGTAAATAAATCTCGAGTAAGTATTCTGCGAGCGCGCATTTCGCACGTGCGTCATCGTATCTCTCTTCTCCAAATGCAAATATAGTGCTTCGCGTAAACAGGAGAAACGCGTATTATATTTTTGACGTATGCGCGCGACGAAGTCGTGAATGGAAACGACTTATGCGAGCACGTCTGACTATATACAAGACTAAATTGCGGAATCAAAAGTATGTGCAAGGATCGAAAATGTATTTTCGCTGTTGTAAAAATACTAGTTTAATATTTTCCGGTTCAAGTTTTCCAAATAGGTCTTACGACACATTTTAAAGAAAACTTACAATGATGTCTTTCAAGAAAGTAGCACTATCGTAATATATTGTAGTAATTGTTGAGTATATCAAATTCCAATATTAATTATATAAATACAATATTTTATAATGCTAATAACAATACACCAATAGTGATTGAAGGGTAATTTAAACAAATAAATAAATAGCTATTAAAGAAATATTTTTCAGTATCAATAAAGTATCGTATAGAGAGAGTATCCCGACATTTGGCATTCATAAAAGGACTACTAATGCTGCTGCTTATATATTCTAAACACTATCGAATGACTACTTGGGTGCTGTGGAATCGTTCACGCTTTCGAGTCAATGGAGCGCGATGCGCTAAAACCCGCATGAATGGCTTCCTCATTTTTTTTGTCCCCACTATCTTCGTTCCCGGTCGATCGTGTATATATGTATATCGTGAGGCGGTGGCGGCGAACTCGGCAGAATGCCCAGTATTTAGTTTCACATAAGGTCATCTCAGCCCAGCTGGCGCGGAACAATGCCGCTGCACACACAGAATGTTACGCCGGAGCTTACATACAAGTCCTCTTCACGACAACAGCGCCTAACAAGATCCTTGTTTAGCTACTGCTGGCCGTGTGCGCCTTTAGTGCGAACCATGTTATGCGCGGGATTTTTTTTTCTTCTTGTAAAAATAGCCCTTTCACTCTTTTTGCGCGAAGCTTTTATCAATGGCTAAACAAAGTTTTAGTTCGTAAGATCTCAGTGCTATGTTGTGCAATGCATTTTGTTTTTAAGGTCGCTTACTTTGTATAATGAAATTGAAGTTTTGGTATATTTGACGACTAACTGTATCAATGAAAATTTTTCTATGATTAAAAAATGGTGTTCTTTCCAATGTTACGTTAATTTAAAGTTGAGTATAAAATATAGAAAATATCGTAAAAATTCAAACCTACGAATTTTTGCTAGCTATGAGTGTATTTTCGAGCTCGAATTTAAGTTTTCTGTAGTTCTATTTCTTTTCTTGAAAGTAGTAAGGTATTGTTCACGTATATAAGCATATCTAAAAATTCTATAACTTTGCGAGAATACAATTGTCATGAACTGAAAACTCTTTTTTAGTGAATTCCTCACTTCAGCTGCCACAATAAAATGAAAAAAGAACGCATGCTATTATAGCTATGGGACAATTTCTATAAAAATGTGAGGGCTTTCAGAAATTCCGTTTTCCATTTTTTTGTGAAATCCTCTGCAGATCGATATGCTGTAACATTGAATCCATTTCCGCAAGACTTTCCTCTTTTTTATTCTCGCTTTGCTGGCGCAATGCAATGGCAATTTTTCCATTTCCCTATGAAATCAAGAAGTTGCAGTTATGAGAACCATTTCGTAAAGTTCGTGAAACTCTGCGATACTTCGGAAATGACAAACCACAATGTTTATGCGTGTCGATGCGTAAATACACGAGCGTCTCAAGTTTACTTTCGTTTTATTCTTCAACGTCATCTTTATTGGGCATTGTCCCTATATAGTCGTGGCATCTTACAACCCATAAAATTTTTATTTTTTCCCCGCTATTTTGCTTTCTTGTTAAGACCCCCCTAACATTTTAAGATCCGCTATGTAGCGTTACCTTGGATAGTTTTATTACTGCATTCTATTCGCCAGTCTTGTGCTTTTGATAAAAACATTCACGGATATTTTTAATAAAATTTGAACATTACATTTTTTATGTTAAAATTAAACAATTAGTAAATAATTACAACTTTGTAAACGTTAGTCGGATATCCCATATTTTAAAACTTAAGGTACCAATTTTCTTAGTAATATGTAAAGTAATATGTTATGACTGATGCTTCAGAAACAAAATGATAATTATGATTTTATAATTTATTTAGGATTTACAAAAATAAACAATGTTAATTTCAGGAAATATGGAAAAACGGCAATACATTAATAATTCATTATGTAATTTTCAGAATTTAGGAAAAAGGCAGGAAGAAAGAGATGATGGATTGCCATACATAATGTGCATCATAACGCTTTCTTAGGAAGATAGAAAAGTAAAGTGTTGAGAAGCTCGAATACACTGGATCAGTTATGTAAGCAATCAGTCTTAATCAATCATAGCATGAGTAAACTTACGTTCGACAGTTCTTGCAATCGAAATGTACAAAAATAAAAGAGTCGCTAGATGGAAAGAAATTTAAATAACAGAAAACAAATTTTGCTGATGAAAACAAAGATTGATGGAGTATTGAGGAAAAAGATTGATCATAACTGAACAACGCTACTTCACTTAACGAGAAAAGAGATCAATGGTAAGAAATATAGAGACTAAAGAGAAAGTAAACTACAAAGGCATAAGAATTTAAAAAATGATAAGAGAACAGACCCTTCGTATCGATAAATAGAACTATCACGGGTTATACAGATAGTTTATCAAGTTCATTTGAAGTGTTAACATGCAAATTTTTGCACACCCACAATTTAAATAATATGATGATAAAGATTATTTATTTTCTCTCTGCACTTAGTGTGGTTTACAATACAAATAATATTTTTTTTCGCAACACCAAATCAAAAAAATTTCAAATTATTGAGGTATTAGCCCATGTCGTCTTATTAGTATTGTAAATGCAAACAATGTAATGGTTGGATGATTTCTAAATTTCTAACATCAAGAAGGCACAATAGTTTTTATAAATAATTACTTATGAGAAAAAATGTATTTTGATATTAGATTTTCGAATCCAATAAATAATGTATTATAATGCATAACATTTTTTAAATATATAATGATATGATAAACGAAACTTATAATCTCTGGCTATATTAGTCTGTAATTCAGGTTTATCTTATTTTGAATGTTTTTTTACATCTCTTTCCCCTTTCTTCATTTATTTCGTAATTTTTCTTTGAAATAGATGTATTTAAAGGTGATTGAACAACCACGTCACTACCTTGGCCCAAGGAAAAATAGTTGCTGTCGGCAATGCCACACATTATTTAAGAAGGTAGGCCGTTTTACGTTAAGTAAGGGTTTCTCGTTCAAGGTGATTCGATTTTTCTCGATTTACTCTTTTTTCACAGGATTTAGCACCCTTTCTCTTTCCTTTTTGATAATGGCGCTAATAACGACGGTGCGTTTGCCTCATGCCACGACTAAAACGCAACCTCTCCTCTGCCCCCTACTACACAACTTAATTATTATTTACCGGTCTGAAAGCAGTAGGAACAAAAAAAAGAGAGAGAACTCTTGGAAGAGTGGTATACGAGACGCACACATATATCTTATCTATACGAAAAAAGTTAGATGGATTAATTACTTCGGAACTGCAAGATTATAAGTCAGTGCAGCGGCGAGCCTGAAAGAGCGAGAGAGAGAGAGAGAGAGAGAGAGCGAGAGGGAGAGAGAGAGGATATGTATCGGTTACGTGAACGCAAGCCGAACGAAATCCTCTCAAGAGCGGAGAATAATCAACAGTTTCGCTTTGTGCGATAAAGGTCTGCCATTGAGAAGATTAAAGTTTTGTTGCAGAGGCTACCACATGAATATTTCGCCACATGCGAGCAGGACCGGCAACGAATATGTTTATCTTTGCCAGATACCATTTGAATTTTTTTTACATGATTTAGAAAAAATACAATTGAAAGAATAAAAATGGACATGATGTAGGAGTAATTGCCAAAAATTAGTTACAAAATTGTAAAGTTCACGCCGAAGATTATAATTTACAGATTGTGTTCTGCTGAAATAATTATACAATATTATATCCATACATATAACTTGATATTTGCAAATTTCAAAATAATTTACATACAGATTGTTATAAAAATAATAAAATAAAGTAAACCAGAGATACTGAAGTTAAGAAATTAATGGAAATAACACTATCGAAAGTTTAAGGGACTATATACTAGATTAATTCTGAAATTGACTGGGTAAACAGGTGAATCAAGTCTCGTCGGCAGCACTTTACACGCTATACCTACGCCTATGTATTCTGGGGCTTATACATACGGTCAGCGATGATGCGCAAAGTTTGTTATATGGATGACACATTAGGAGATGCCTCGCGCTCCGTATGCGTTTAATGCCCTTGTTCAACTGTAAATCACACGTAAATACAAGCTTGCCTGTCAACGGATGTACATCCTCAGTCCATAAATAATAAGCCGATCCATGACAGTGTTGATTATAAACATATGCATAATTTGCTTAACATCGATACGTTAAAGTCTTTTGGAAGCCAAGTTTATCATTTAAACTTTGATTGAGCCATAAACAAAAATGTTGATCCGTACTGCAAGTTCTACTACATAATAGTAAAAACCATAAAGTAATAAAAAAAAGAACTTTATGTAATCTGATTAAACCTTTTTTTGCATCTTCAAACTAGAGGTATTCAAAATTTAAATCTCAACTAATTGTAGACAGCATGTAACAAGTGCATAATTTAATTTAAAATACTGGTAACGTCATGTTGCGAAATACTCTTAGGATTCAAGATAATACAATATCTCTAAGTTAACTTGTATAGTATTTTACGTAAGTAATGTAGATGTATAATACTCTATTGCTCTGATGTTACAACTGTAGAAACGATGAATAGAAAAATATTGCGTAAAAGGCGTAGTAGGTATACAACGATCAAAAAGAATTGCTAGGGTCCGTATTTTCTCTTTACTGATTAAATATTAATAAAAGGAGAGCACGGGTAAGCACGTAAAAAGGCGTGTTTACGGACAGTAGTCCAATGAGTCGGCTAATAGCCTCCAACAGGAGTACAGTACGTAAGTTACCGAATTTAGGCGAGGTACAAGAGCAGTTATTTTATTGTTGTTATAGAACAAAATAATATTTCTAGAATTTAAGAAGGGGTCTTCGGTTTGAGAAACTCTTAGATGAGAGTATAATAACTATTTTAATAGTAGAAAAAAGGCACACTGCTCTGACTAAACCAACTTCACTTTCGATCCAATCTTGTCTATCAATTATATCTTCATTTTAAAGAATTCTCATTTTAATCTATTGAAAACGTCTGCGGGGGAAACATTGAACCTCGGAACTTCTTTTTCTTCCCCAAACTAGCAGCCCTAGAAACCCAAGCGATGTTCGCTTCCTCTCTTTCCCCCAGCTACCCGTATTGTCTTCCTCATAATAAGGTATTTTAATTGGCCGACAGTATATTACTACTTCGATCTTGGTGGGCTAGCGTTTCGCGCGCGCGCACGCGTATGTTATTCTCCGCTACCGTGAAAGGGGCGAATGAACGTTTGGTACGCGCGCGCGCGTGGGTCACGACACGGACCCCACACCGAGGCGCCATGTTCTCTCTCTCTCTCTCTCTCTCTCTCTCTCTCTCTCTCTCTCTCTCTCTCTCGACACCTAACACTAAATTCATTGCCCGGTAGCTTAGATTTATCGTCGCCCCGACAACTTTGAATGTGTCGGTCTTTATTTTGTATTTTTTACCTGCCTGCTGACTACACTAATTAAATATTTTAATGGGATGTTTTTGATACGAGAGAGTCTATGTTTCTTTGTGAGCAGTTTTCTTTAACCTTTGCACTGGCAGATTTCGGATATTTATTTACGTGGAAGAATACACTGAAAAAAATTTTAGGCTGCAGAAAGCATAGTTTCGATTTGTTGTACTAGCACTATTTATACTGATCATTTACCCTTACAGACGGCTGAAGCAGTCTATTTATTTGTATAATGTAACGGCACTATTGGTCAGATGCGCAAAATATATTTGTACAGCTCTGACAACGGTACAATGCGAAGCCAACGTTTATGTTATAACCTCAAAAAGTCATAAAATCCGCAGATCAACCGCGTGTTTGCAATCCGCTTTTGCGTATTTCATCTGTAATCCAGTGTATTTATCAATCGAGATTATTTTAATGAAAAATATGTACGTATGTCGAATCATAACCTATTTAATGCTTCGACAAAAGAACTTTATACATTAGTGCTTTCAGTATATCTTGTACGGCTCTCACAGCTGTACCGATACAATTACTGTACCTACAAAATTCAGCGAAAAGAAAATCAGCCAAAAAGTATCGTTGTCAGAGCCGTACTTTCAGTTCTCACAACGTAAATTTTTTTTCAGTGTATAAATGGATTTTTTATTAAGGTAGTAGGAACATTGAGTTTTAATCAAATAGAAAACTATTATATCGTTTTGGTAAATTAAACTGTCAAGTCAAACTTTTACTGTAAATCAACATCTTTAATTTGGTTTACGATTACTGTAAAAATTAAATTCTTTAGGTCGATACATTCAATAACATGTTATACATATGTAAACGTTATGGTAATCTTTTATTTGCTTTGTAAAAGTAACACACACTAAATTTTAATCAAACTTGAATACGTTTTACTTTTCATTTAACATGACAGCCATATATTTTATTAATATGTTACGAAACCATATAAACACTTTATTCCAAATTAATTTTAAAAATACTAACAAAGCAAAAGTGCGTTTTACATGCCTCTAGGAGTGGGTTGATGAACCTATCTGATTCTGGACGACGATGCTTAGAGCTTTTAATGTTATTTCTTAAAATATGTTTAAATATAGTTGTTCTTGCATATTATGTAACAGATTATGCAGTCAAATTTAGGTATTCAAGCAAAGCTTAAATTACAATCTAGTTTTAATTTACTCTACGAATACTTGATTGAATCTATATCAATTTAAAAAACAAGTGGATTTATTAAAAAATAATGCTTCTAATAGTGAAAATATAGATTTCCGCTATAGATTAGCGTAGTCATTTCAGTTTGAAAACGATTAAAGTAATAACGCTAAAGTTCTTTATGAATGTCAGAACGAGCTCCATGCTCTTCGAGCCTCATGAAATTCTCGGTGTCCACTTTCCAGTTTAACAATGAACTTTTGAGCAAACAAATCACGGCATCATTGGCAACGCTACAACGCGGAAGTATAATAGTCTCACGGGCGAGCGGCAACTCGTGAATATCACGGGTCACTCTAGTCTGGCTCGTAAAGCGCACGGAACCTCTTTGGGGAGGCGAAAATAGTCGAGCTCTCCCTCTCTCTCTTCTGCTAGCTCTCAAGCGGGAGAATGCAGGCATTCACATGGGGCCAAATTGACGAAGTTGTCGCCGTAGAATGGCCGAACGTGGGCAATCGACGCGGCCCCTGATGGACCGGACGGAGGCGATTCGCGGTCGTACCGAGGCCATTCTCTTCTCCGGCTCTATATACGCGCGGCTTGCCGAAACGAAGGTCCGCCACTCTCTCTCCATCTCTCTCTCTCTCTCTGCGAGGGGGTGAGAAAAGAGGCCCGTAAACCGCCTGCAGACGAAAGAGGAGCGACGTGTATACGTATGTACTTGCGCGGGGGGTGGCCGGTCGGCCGCAGGGAAAGGATCGAAGTGCTCCCGGGGAGATCGAGCCCTGGGAGTGGCGGCGACGCGGTCGCGAAGGAGAAAGAGAGAGGGAGAGAGAATGGCATAGGGTAGAGCTGCCGCCCATTTACGCGCGCGCGCGCTCCAACTTATGCGGGGAAATTTCATTTGACTCGCGTCGACCCACACGCGAAATAATCAATCTTATTGGGAAGCGTGAAAGGAGGCGCTAGAGTGTTTTGCGGCTGCGAAACTTTGCGGCTGATGCGGACGAGTACGAGATTTATCGATTAGTTAATGCTATGTAAATGATTGCCACTTGGGATTGGGCCCTGCCCTTGAGAGTGATGAATGGTCGAGGAAGAAAAAAAAACGTAAATTATTTTATCGCCTGATTGCTGAAATAATCCGAACACAATGGAAAGTTACTACGAGAGTTGCAAATTACGTATAAAATATCAGTTTACGGAATAAAAACATATTTATGTAATAATAAAATTAGAATACATAACAATTTTTGAGAACTAATTGATGTACAAAATGTAATAAATCTTCCTTAAATGGATGTATGTTCACTGTTATTGCTGTTGTGTTTGGCTGTAGGTCTCATCTCGGATCGCATATGCCGTATTAAACTTTGGTATGTATAATGTAATATTGAAGCTATGCGGAGCTTCCGGTGCAAGCCCGCGGGATCGGCTGATATGTGAGTAGTGCACTCAACACAATATATATACTCATCATCAAATTGTAGATCCAGCGCATTATGGGAGAATAGATTCAATCTTCTCCAAAGTTAGCTGGATACATTGTTGAAAATATTTTACAGTACTTGGACCGATGCAGATTCGAGCTCATATTACTAAGCAATGTTTATTTATCGACTCCAGTTTCCTACCATAAGTGTAACGCTTTTTCAATCTATTTTTTACCTTTATTGGCCGCAAAAATGGTCACAATTTAGTACAGTCTATTAATTTGGCATTTTAATGCCAGTTAAAATAGCTAACCGACGAAGCCAGTAAAAATCTAGTAACAAGCGATTTGTTATGGCGATGAGTGAGAGAGTCACGTGGCAAAATAACGATTTTGGTTTACATCTTATAAAATAAAGCTGTGAACAGTACAAAGACGATTATATTTTGTTTATATTCCGGTAAACTATCTCGACTATAAGTTTGAATAAATAAAAATATATGATTAAATTGTTATGAAATTTTAATGTGAAGATTTTGAGGTTAGAGCCATTCGATAAAATGGGAGATGTTGATAGAAAAAAGCGTTACACTTCTGTCTAATAATTAACCATTTCTAACGGACAGTTTCTGTTTTCCTGTCCACTTTTAATGGACTAATTTTTCTACCAGAGATATCTGTGGCAAAAATAAAAATCTGTGATAATATCTTTGAAACACTATATTTATTATATCTATACTATAATTTGCACTATTACCTTCAAGTTCAAATTACATATATTTACATAGAAAACGTTCCATTCTACTATAGAAAATTATTTCTTTAATTTGTAGTAAAATGGGAATAAAACACCAAATATATTTTACATTGTAATGTACAAAATACGTAACGCGAACGCAGAAGCCATCAAATCACTAGCTCGTTGCAGGTTTATACACGCGTCCTCCTCCCATCTTTGCATTCTCCATGCGTCGACGACTCCTTCGTCGTCATCCATTCCGCATTTTCGCACGTTCCTGACGCGTGCGAATTCGCGGACGCGCGCGCCAGGGTTGCGGCATAGAGAAAAGGACGAGGGCGCCACAGCTTTGGCCCGAGTGTGTGTATACACAACTGACATAAAGCACATATATATACGTATATATTTATACAGGGAGCCTATATACTCGGGTTTATACAGCGGAGGCCGTCGCGGTGGTTAAAGAGAGCGCGAGCTGACGACGAAGAGAGAGGGAGGGAGGGAGCGAATCTTGGTGGATGGAAAGGGTGGAGGCGGCGTGGGCACGCGCGCGGAGGGATGGGACATTCAATGGCACTTTAATGCCCGCGAGACACTATAAAACCGGAACTGCTTCCCCCCCTACTGCAGCATATATATACGGCGACGACGGTGGCGGCTGATGCATATATGCATTTATATAGATATGCGAGCGGGATCGGGGCGACGGTAAATTCAGTTTTACGATGACCGGTGTAAATTAGTTGCATGACAATCATCTGTCGCTAGCGTGCAAACGCTATATAGACTCTTCTTTTTGTGCGCGCGCGCGCAGGAGCTCAGCGCGCGAGATAATTAAAAGAACGGATGCGGCGAAAAGCGCGTCGTTTTTCCTTTACGAGGCTATATTTTCCCCTTTGCGCCATGATATTTGAATAAAAATATTGAGAGTGACACACGCGAGCGCGGTGATGAAAGAAAATTTAGTGCTCATTTTTGCATCTCAGAGGGAAGGTTATTATTTTCTCTGGAATATGTAAAAAGGTAAGTGGAATATAAAGATGAAATCATGATGTGCGTTGGTAAAAACAAAATTTTTATTTTAAATTTTCAACTTAAAATTCAGAATGTTTGAGGAGATGAAAAACAACAGTAATTCGGAACAGTGCTAAATAGCATCTAAAATTAAAATACAACATTCGCCCTTTAACTCTTTTTGTAAATGTTATTTCGAAGCATAAAGTTTCTGTTATTTTATTTGAAACATGCTAAAACAAAGGTAAATATTTTCTCCCAACTTTGTCATTCTGTTTGAATAAAAGTACGTAATCTAATAATAAAAGAAGTTGATAACATCATTAGTCGAGCCGATATGCAATTTTCTCTCAAGCCTTTCAGAACTTTTGCGCATATAACAAAGTTTCATTTATTTTCCAGTCAGCGAACGTAAAATAACAATAGCTTTTACGTTATTTCCAAACAGAATTTTCCTAGAAACACCAGCCACCGTTCTCACACGAAATCACGGGAGTGGGGCAGAGAGTACCGAAGTCTGCGTTCGCGCACACATACCA
This sequence comes from Torymus aiolomorphi, assembly GCA_036365515.1. Lineage (NCBI taxonomy): Eukaryota > Metazoa > Arthropoda > Insecta > Hymenoptera > Torymidae > Torymus > Torymus aiolomorphi. Next base: position 187,219,317 of record CM070875.1, read on the forward strand.
GCGCGCAGCTTTTCACCGTCAAGATATTTCCCGCGCGTGCGAGTGAGCGAGCAGCCTTTAAACAAATAAAAGTCCCGAAAGCACACGCAGGTATAACAAAAACAAAAAATTTTACTCTCGCCACTTTTGAACTCGGCGCGCGCTCCGGCTACCTCGCTGAAGTAATTACGCGCTCGGGTCCAGGGAAAGAGGGAGGGAGACAAAAGGTCGATCGTTGCCCTATGCGAGTTCCGCCACCCCCGGATCTTTTTTCCCCCCTCGATTCCTCTGCAGCGGCAGGCTTCCGTGCAGCGGCGCACACAGCGCACGCGCTCGCACCACGACAAAGTTTTTCGTCTGAATGCAATTTTGATCGTGAAAGCACTCGGGCCTGACAGGCACGTCATCGCCCCCGTGATAAAACACAGGCTCGCACGCGCGCGGGAGGCGGTGGAGAAAAAGCAAGAGGTACAGGGGAAATAGAGAGAGGCTTTTCCTCCGGAAAATTGCCTTCATCGGGGCATTGAAAAGAGTAACGAAGCGCGTTTCGAAAAGGAACGAGACGGCTAAAATAAATTTCCAGGGGGCGGCCCACCGTGTGCGTGCAGGCCGAGCAGAGAAGTTAATGAGAGACAGAGAGAGCGGCTGCTATATACGCGCTTGCGCATGCGTGTGTGAGAGTGAGCGCGCCAAGAGCCTACACATAAAAGGACACGCGCGGGGAGCCAGACGGCTCGTGAAACGTCGTTTTAGCGAAGCCGAGCCATTGAGGGTGCAAGTTGCCTCTCTCTCTCTTTCTCTCTCTCTCTTTTCCTCTCTCACTCTCTTGGTGCACGCCTGGACCAACTAAGCCCCTTTTTATTTATAAACGTCAAACGCCACGCGCGCACAGTTTATATATAAAGATACTCGCGTGCTAACCGGAAGAGAGAGAAAGAGAGAGGAAAAGAAAAGCGAATGAGTGTGCGGCATAGGTTTTTGTTTCCGGCGCTGAGGCTAGCTCTCGGGGCTTTAGCTTTCTCTCTTTCACTCTCGTCAGGCTCAATCGCACCGCGAAATTTCGTTGGCCAAACCTTATTCGCAGGATGTTGCGCTCGGATGTGTACCTCGAAGGAAAAAGAAAAGTCCACACGCATCGCGGCAGCGCGTTTGTCGGTATAGTGCACCACGGCACACGTCGCTGCTTTTGTCCGATTCGGAAAATTCGTTTTTACCACATGCACCAATGCGTGCGCACTCGGATGTGTCGTTAGCATCAATTCGTAAACGTTATTTCAGTTTGATGTATTAAACGTCAAAGCTAACGCGATTGAAGAACTCTGGAGAAATTTCGTAAAACACAATCGGCCACGGACATCAGAACAAATGTTTTTCCACGTGGGCGACGGCGAATATTTTTGAAATTCGAAAGTCTTTGTATTGTGTGACGGAGAACAACATATAGAAGACGAGAAACCGTCGATTCAGTAAAAGGACAACGAGCTCACAATGCTCTCGTAATGATATCGCGACGTTAGCTCCGTGGTTAATTAAGCATCTTTATTTTCCTACATGCGTAACAGTTGCAAATCGTATAAAATATTCTTTGTTGCAGGAAATATAAAATTCAGTTTTTACAGTAGAAATAATTGTCAAAGTAAATAACAACAATAGAGTTTCTTGATATAAATTCTGTGTACGTATTTGCAGAGCTACTGATTTTCAGTAAACATTTATTCGTAAAAGTTAATTGTTTAAAGACTTCAATAATTTTATTTGAAATAAAACATGAAATCTGAAATTATACTATATTACAGAATATACGTCAAATATTATATTTACGGGTGAAACGTCTTTAGTGTAAAAAATTTGAAAATTCAAGCTTTCATAAATAATTGAATGAAAGTATATCAGCGCTTTTTGCAGAAAATCAACTCTTAATTGGTCGAAAACAAGCTAAAAAGGGTCGACGTCCTATCGCGGAATAAACAGGTCAGAGCCATCCTCCCAAGTTTTTCGACTGACTTCACTCAAGACTGACGCGTCCTCGGCTTCTTATACGGCGCCTGCACCGACCAACAAAGTTACGAAGGGTCAGCGACCCCCGTTCGATATACAAGAGATCCGAAGGAGGTATAAGGGCTAATCGCGAGAGAGTTATACACTCGCCGCGTCCACGGCTATCTTATCCTGGCCTCGCTAGCTCGCTCGCTCTCTTTCTCTCTCACGCCGGTATATAGGAGACTCTCGTTTCCCGTCTTGGAAGGAAACCTAATGCACGTCGTCCTAAACGCATTAACGACTAATCTTGTTGTCTCTTGCGCGCGCGCACCATCTTATCCAAGAGGGCAGAGGCGATCCCCCTCGCACCTTCTTCCGCGCTCGCCTATCATTAAGTCGTTAACTGGTTGTCCTTGCGCGAAACCCACTTTTTCCCTCCTCACCCTATACCCCCGGCACTCTTGGGTAAGGCTATCCCGATCAAACGAAGATGTGCGCTTCCGTTCGGCAATAATGTCCAAAGTAGTTTGCCGTGCTATACGGATCGCTTTAAGTACTAAATGGAACGCTTTCCAAATGATACAGTTACTCCAGGAGAAATAAATTGAGGGAAGATAGTCAGGTTTGAGAAAGAAATAAATAAAAGAGCTTATGATCGTGTATAAATTACTTCCATGACATTAATTTCATTTAAATAAAATTCATATTTACGTATATTATAATTCTGCTAACCTTAAATTTATGCACGCTAATTATATTTAATTCGCAAGGTATGGTTGAAATCCTTTCTTTGACATGAAAGCTATTATCCCTGAATGTAAATTAAATTAAGGACGATACTATAAGCATAATGGGGTAATGAAATTAATAAAATTGAATTTAAATCACATTATGTTCCTCCATCAGGGTGGATTTTTAATCTTTCGCGTTATTAGGTTACTGCGAAACGACAAGTGATCGATTAACTTTGTGCAATGGAGACTTTGGGATGGAAAAGCAGGTCGTCTATCGTAATCGACCAATTTTCACCGTTTAACATCCAATTTGTTGCCATCCCACAATCTCTGATGAGCGGTAGACGCCGATAAACCGTTGGAAAGCCCTTTTCCCCGTAATAATCCCATCAAGTTTGATGGATTGGCCAGAAAATGTAGCGAAGAATATCTTTACTTAAATCTCAGCTAAGATGAAATTGTTTATAGATTTTCTATTTGGGAAGTTAATTCTCCAGAGGGTTTACCGCCTAATGAAACGTGAAAATGAACTCTTAAGAAAATTAATAATCTATCAACGAACCTTCGTATCCTTTAGAATACTTATTCTAAATAGAAATATAACAATGCACAAATTATAATTATTTAATATAAAAGCAGACTAAATACTATATAGATTATTAATGCGAATCTAATAGTTTATAGACATCGGGAATATAAAAACTATTTATTATACCACAATATATTAAGTTGTACTTATTGTGTAGCGGTTTGACTTACGTACGAGAATGGCATTCAGTATAAGCAGTACTGCAACTTACCTGAAACATAAAAAATAATTAATTAATAATTTTAACAATATCAAATTACAAACTTAAATATTTAGATTTTATTTCACAAAAAAATGCTGTTATGATATATAAATATCACATTTCCGTACCTCAATATTAAAAATAAAAATGTAATCGTTTCGGTAAATACATCTTTGACCTAATGAAATATTCTCCAGAACACATTGCCCGCGCCATAAAACGTCTTTTTCTCTATGAAAACTAATATTCAAAGCAGCCCTGCAAATCAAATTCTCAGTTAAGTAATTTCTCTCTCTCGCGCGCGCGTGCGCACATGACAGGCCTCGTATCTCAAAGAAGTGCATCTATTTGCCAGCCGACAGTTGCCCGACTGACTTTTACGGCAACGAGCTTGCGTCTGCAAAGCGCCTACCTACCTACTCGCTCGATATTCGACGTGTACGTGACGTCTTCATGCGCCGACGGGGGCCGCCCGCACAGACACGCGTCGTAAAGTTCACGCGATGTGGCACGTACCTACGGTATGCACACACGCACACAAGCTATGTAGTACGACAACGGCGCCTTGCGTTTATGCGTGCACGTGGACCTCTCCGCGCGCGGGGTGTAATTATCGCCAATAACGCGCGCACCTCATCAATGCAGCAGCCGCACGTCGCGTATGTGCGCGCGCGCGCTTTGCGAACTTGAAGTTATATGGTGATGAGGAAAGCTGCGCTCGTTCGATTTTCATTAAAGTATTTTCAATAGTCGTTGGGTTCGCCTTCGATTTAAAAATGGCGTTATGGACACTTATGGATTTATTCGCGCTTTTATGGAAAATCCAATGGACCTTTCAGCATTAAGACGATCACTTTTACGTGCGACGAATTTTAATGTAACGTACTTTGCTTATGTATCTACGAATACGTTGCGTAGTGCTGAAGCACATCTATTATATAATCAGTAGTTGACCTTTACAACGTTTCACGCTAATAAATATTTCTATAAATAAAATGTGATGTATGAATTCAACACTGTAGATAATTTGTTAAGGTGGTCTTATACCTAATGGCTCCTGAGGCCAAAATTACCTGAAAAAAATAAATTAAAATATAATCCTCTCTTAAAAAACGATGGCAGGATGTTGTGAAGCATTTAAAGAAGTGATGTGATTGGCTAATGAGTAAATATCCGGTTTGAATGGCGCCAAAATTTAAAACCTTCTCTGATATAAAATGACTATTTCGATTTAAATTAAGAAAGATTTTTGAATGTGCGTTTGAATAAATTGATAAAATAATCATTGAGTTATGGAATTAATTCAAAGTTCGTATTAGATAATTTATTTATAAAATAAATATTGTTTTTATTTATTTTCTAACCTCAAAAATGAGGAAGCATCATAATCGGTTATTTAGTGTATATACTTTCTGAGTGGGAATGTTCATTAAAGAAAAATGCAATCATGAAGTGGAAAATATTTGTTATTGAATATTATTATGTAAGAAAATTGGGCGCGCGAAGCGCGTATGGATTATGCTAGTTACTATAAAATAAAGGATATGTATCTTAAATACAGATCTCTTAATCCACTTTATGCAGAATTATATCATTTTAGAAAAATCAACTGGTGAGCAAGTTTTCTTGGCAATCACTCGATGGATTTTGACGAGAGAAGCCGCAAATTACGTGGAAAACATGTACATATAGCTCTGAAATAAAAATTTCGTGACTAAGTATTTTTTTTAATTCAAAATACTACGTTTTTTGTCTTAATTTTATCAATTTTTATGAATTTTTATCGTTTATTTCAGTTAAAAAAATACTTAGTCTCGATATTTTTCAATTCCAGAGCTTCATACCATAGATACATGTTTTCCAAGTAATTTGCGACTTCTCTCGTTAAAATCCATCGAATGATTGCCAAGAAAGCTTGCTCACCAGTTGATTTTTCTAAAATGACATAATTCTGCATAAAGTGGATTAAGAAACCTATCGCTTTAGTTTTTGTATTAGAAATAAGTTATATTAGTGATACATATACTTTATTTTATAGTCATTATATTTTTATTTATTTTTTCAGGTAATTTTAGACCCAGGAGCCATTAGGTATAAGACCGCCTTAAGTTTGTATCGTATAAAAGTTTATAACTATTTACTGCAACTGTAAAGTATTAAACAATTTTGTTTTTCCTACTTATTCTTTAAATCCGTTTTGTAATATAACTATAATCGTCTTAAACTTTTTTTATAAGTAAAGAACATTGTGCTTTTCTAAAATACCTTTATATAGTTCAACCCCCACGCAGGTCAAGAAGACGAATAAAACAATTTTTTCTTTCTGAATTTGTTCATCTCAGACAAACTCATTAGTTTTCCGATAAACAATTTCATAGAAACGTTAAATGAACAATTTCGAATGCAAGCACCTCGCTCTCGACGTCTGCACTTTCTCATCCCGTCACCCTGTCATTATCGATTTCCGTTCCCTTACAGACTTAATGAATTGCGCCGAATCATTCTCATTCACTGTTACGCATTGTAATTACTTTGCTTTTTGCACCATAATAAACCTTGCATTTTCCTTGCTAAGACAGTATATTTTTCCCCGTATAAAAAAGCGCAAATGGCATGTGTCAACTATAAAATGAGTCAAGAACATTCAAGTTAAACTTTGAATTATGTTTTAATTGAATTAATATACTTTTAGCGCGGTGTTCAATAAAGCAAACCGAAAAAGGACAATTTATCCACGCCATGGAAGGCGAAAAATCATCAGCAGATCCTTTGGGGTGCCGACGAAGGCTGTATAAGGGCGCCGCTGCGGCACCTTATCTCATAACCTAATCCAGCCTCCCCGGCCCTCGGGCACCTCCTCATTATATTATCCTCTACTTAAGAACTTCTGATGCGATCGGCGCTCGCGCGCGAAAATACTTAAAGGCGCGCTTGCGAGGCAAAAATAAAGGTCGAGAAGAGAGGAACCCGCAGCGTGCCGGATATATTCGCCGCGCGAGTTCGCGCTAGGCTTGTTAACATTCTCCGCGGAGGTGAACGCGCGCGCGGCTTATGGTCCCCTATACTGCTCATCGTCCTTTTTCGTCCTCGAGATTACGGACGTATATACGTATATATACACACACGTATGGAGCGACACGCAGCAGGCCAGGAGAGATGTACGGCGCGAACGCGCGGCGCGGCTATGTATATGTGCCCGTAAGGCATCCCACATCCGGCTTGCTGCAAGTTTCTTCCACCTTCTCGCGTATACGGTGTCCTTGAGAGTGGCACGGTAGCAGTAGTAGCAGTATAGCACCGTCTTCGCTCTTTATCTCGGACTTCGCGTATAACTTCGCGCGACGTCATAGCGCGAAGTCACGCGCGGTCGTGGCCGCGGGATTCGTTGCCACGAGGTGCAACTTCGCTGCCAAGGCGCGCGCGCGCTTATATGCATGCGCATTTCTCGGTTTAACGTCTGGCAGAGGAGAGTTTCGTATGAACGAGCGTGTTGACGGTCTTGCGCGTTATACCGTTCGTGTTGTTGAGTTGTTGTATACACGAAATCGTGAATTATATATCTTACAAAGATAATTGGTTAAAGCCTTTTCAAGAAGTGAATCAATTATTTCATTTTTTTATTGTAATTTCTCACGTAATTTAAAAAATTGGCAACACAATAATTATTCTATTACTGTCTTGCAAAAGGTGAAATCGCAATTTTATCATTTGAATTCTATTGTACGTTTTCCATTAATTAAAAAAAAATTGTAGTCAGTAAACGCAGATATTTCATTGAAATGTAAAAAATTGTTAATTAAAATTTCAATTTAGCGTACTGCTAGTAATGGCGCAGGCTTTCTCGTAATTTAATCAATCGTTAGGAAATTCCTGCGAATTCATGCACTTAGCAAATTGCGTTATCATTTTAACCAGAGATGGTCCAGCCTATATTTCTACAAATGCTTTTTGATTATGAAATGAAAACATCATACTATTTTTTTTTTTTATTTATTAAATCAGAGTAATGTACAATATATTACGGAATTACAAAATTTGTAACCATTGTACATGGGTTACATTACAAAAGTAATCCAGCAGAGGAAATGTAATTTCCTGTTCGCTGGTCCGGCCGACTTAAAGTTAACTTAAAACTATAAAACTAACTTAATTAATAATTAATTTATACTTGTATAATTTTTTAATTATTTTTCTTTCGAAAGAAATTTTTAATTTCGACTAGTTGTATTAGGTGTTCCCTCTTATCCATTGCTTTAGTTTTATTTTTTTGTTGTGTTTGTGTCTAATTGTTTTAAGTTCATTTGGTAGGTTATTGAAAAGGGTTATTGCCCTTATGTAAATGTTTTTGGTGCTGATGGTCAGGTATCTTCTTGGAATTAGTAAACTTCTTTTTCTGGTGATACTATTAGATTTGATAAAAGCTGTCTGTAATTCTTCGTAATGATACGACAGAGATTCATACGAAAAGATTTGATCTAAGCTCAATGGATTTTTATCGCCTGGAAATTTATTCCTGTTTATTATTTTAAGCAATCTGATCTGCAGTCTGTTGAGCAAGTTTTTACTATTAGCATAAGCGCCTCCCCAGGCTACAATTCCATAAGAAATAATGCAGTGAAAGAGGGCGTAATATATCATCCTTAAGGTTTCAGTAGTCATGAGTTTTGCCAGTTTATAAAATATAAAAATGAGATATTTGGTTTTGTTATAAATGTATTCAATGTGCTCATTCCATCTCATGTGGCTATCGATAATTATTCCCAAATATTTGGTACTATGTACTCTTTTGATTTTCCTACCTTGTATGTTTTTGTCTAAATTTTTTGGTGTGCTATTGACTTGATTTCCGAATTCAATGTAGACAGTTTTGTCCGTGTTTAATGAAAGCTTATTTAGAGCTAGCCATGAAGATATTGTATGCAGAGTTTTATTAATTTTGGTTTCAACTTCTTTCCAAGTTTTGGCTGTTGTTACTACTGATGTATCGTCTGCGTATGCTACTATCGTGTTTTCAGCGAAATCTTTAATAAGTCATTTATATAAAGTATGAATAGTAGAGATCCCAGAATAGTTCCTTGCGGAACACCCATATTGACTGATTGTAATTGGCTGGTTATATTATTTAGTTTTACTTTTTGTAGTCTATTTGTCAGATAACTTTTTAATAGGTTATAGGCACTTCCTCTAATTCCATAATTGTACAGTTTAATAATATTTGGTGGTTTACCGTATCAAACGCTTTGGTGAGATCCAGGAAAGTTATGGCTATAGGAGTACTCTTATCTAGATAATTATATATAACGTTTGATATTAGTGATAGAGCATCTTTTGTACCTTTATTTTTCCTGAAACCAAATTGATTTTTTGCTAGTATTTCGCACTTGTTGATAAAGATTGTAATTCTGTTATGTATAATTTTTTCTAATATTTTTGATGGATTTGAAATAAGTGATATGGGTCTGTAGTTCGTGGCGATATGCTTTTCTTTTGCTTTATATATTGGTATGACTTATGCTTTTTTAAGGGCATCTGGCCAAGTGGCTTTATCTATACAGAGGTTGAAAATGTATACTAGGGGTTCAGTATAAAAGCAATATTAGATTTATCAGTTATTGGGTCCCTCTCAATAGCTATTAATTATTCTCTCTTAAAAAAGTGATGGATGAAACCAGTCATCACAATACGACTGATTTGATTGGTTGTTAAATACAAGATCGCGATATGGCGTAGAAATTTGAAATTTAAAATTATGTTTTGTACTTTTGTTAAAAATGTAACCTTCAAATTTACTCCAAAAATCGAAATTTAAAAACGCCATACTTTTCAATAAACAAAAAAGGTTATATTTTTAACGTTTGATTTGAAAGCATTTTGGACAGAAAAATTAAGCGCGTGTGAATCTTGCTAGTATAAAAATATCAAGTGGCAAAAAAATTAACCAGCTCTGTTCACTTGCATTAACAATAATATTAAAATATCTTTTAAGTTCGTGATTAATTATTTCACGATTTTAAAGTCGATATTACTTGAACATAATCTTTTTACAAACGTCAATTCAAACTGCTAATTCCAGATTCCAGTTTTACACAAACGGTAGAAATACAGATAATTTCTACTAGAATTTTCATCTCCTCTATTCCTCCCCATTTAATAATAGCTAATTTCCTACTCATTCCATTAAACTCTCCGATGAACTCCGAAAACGATCTTTTTATTTTTGAATAAAAAAAAAACGAAAAGTAGCTCCAGATAGTCCACACTATGCGAGAGAAGGGGAAAGCATACCGCAGCGTTGATAAAAATTATCGTAATTCACTTTCGTCTGCGGTAGCACCACTCGCTCTCCTTGCCCCTTTCCTTCTTTACTTTTTGTCACACGCGACTGCTCACAAACACACAAACGTATACGCACTCCTCTACCACTGGACCGTCCCTTAGGGGGCACCGCGCCATTCGTTATCACCTCGCGACCTCCGGCGGAAGGGCAGTTGGATAGGAAGGAATCTCATAGAGCGAATCCAGCTTAGCGAAATGAAATTTCACATTCGCGAATGCGCCCAGATTACGACTTGAAATATGAAAAAGGAAGGCTCACGCGTGCGCGCGCCCCCACTGGGGTAACGAATCGCCGCGCCGAGCTCTTTTTATCAGCGCGCGACGGGGGGAGAGAGCGCGCGCTTGGTTGGTAAATAAATTTGTTACCCTTAAAATAATTAAATCGCCTTGTGTGTGTGTGTGTGTGCACGCCTGCGCCTCGCGTATACGCGAGCCACTGTCCCGTATGTAGATTTTTCGCTCTTTGGGGAATGCCTGCCACGGCGGCAGCGACTCCTGTGGGCTTCGCTTTCAGATATGCCTTGCCGCATGATTTATCCCGTATTTTTATTTGCATTTTCGTTTTGCACAGACGCGCTGTGCTTTTTTAAAAATACGCTCGTTTTTATTTACAGCCCAATATTTTCATTAATGTACCGTGAACCTCAAATTTCTATTTTTCATCTAGTTTATTATTTATTTCAACCCTTTATTGTTATACTTTGATATCTATAATACATACAAAACCAGGCTTGTACTAATTACCAATATAATAACAAGTATAAATACTTTCGACGAATTTTAAAAATCTCTCGTCGCGGGGTATCTCGACCCCGAGCGTGCGCGCTCTTAAACTTTACTCCGAGGCGTGCAACCTCGATGATCCGCAAACATCGCTCCGCAGCGGCGCGCCCATGCTGCAGCAGCATACAGGCAGCGCGGCGTTTATGCGGGGGCGAATTCAACGGGCAACAAAACGCCGAGCCGCGTACACGCGCTGAGAGTTTATGACGGGGTCGTTAAGATGCTGCCACCTAATCACCAGCGCGGCGCTACTCTTCCACTCCCTTCTATACGCGCGTTATTAAATATAGGTCTCCTCGTGTATATACGCGCATTTTCTTGTTGCGCGATAATATTCTCGGGAAATTCGCTCGCTTTCCGCAGCCCCTCTTTCTCGCGCGCGCGCTACGGGGTCGCCGTACGTTATAATTAGACGCGAGAGCGAGAGCGAGGGATTTTTAGAAATTTCGCGTCTACGACCGTGAAGAGGTGGTTTCTCCCCTGTGCCGCTCGACCGTTAACTTGGTTATTAGATTGCAGATTTCAATCTGTCGGAAAATTAGTAAGTCGCACGTTCTACTTTGAGAGCTGGTTATTAATTTGTAATAATAACACTCGCTCAATATAGTTGTAAAATTTTCGTCTTTTTTTTATACACTTGTTATAAGTTTATTGTGTCCGAAAATTATTTTGTTTTAGTAAATCTAGGTTAAATGATGTTTTTAAACTTAAACACCAATAATAATAATAATTGTATTAAATTGTTATACAAGTTATACAAGTTATTCATATATAATGCTTTAATTTATATAGACATTATTTGTTTATCTGTTGCATCAAGAAGTCATCTCTAATAAAAAAAATTATTATTAATTGTTACAAGTCAGTTTTGACATCGGATGTAAAATTAACTCGTAAAGTCAGTAATCCCTTGCAACGAAATTCTCGACTCGTATATTTCGAAAAAGAAAGACGTTATCCGTGCTCGACGAAGCCGAAGAATCCCCCTTCAAAATAATAGCGCGGCACATATCTGAAGGAGAGCGCGAAGAAAAAGAAGACATCTTGCACGCGCGCGCGAGGAGTAGCGGTAGCGCTCTCGAAATCCAGTGTGCAAGATGTTTATGGAAGAGATTCGCGCGAGCTGGGACAGAGAAAAATAAAATCCGATATATCGGGGGCCACGTTAGCGTGTGCCGCGCGGTAGGGCATTCATCTTCTCCGCGCTTTACATACGCGTATATAAACGCGCCAGCAGCTTTGTGCCGCGTGATCGAGCGAGAGAAGATGCGGAGAATGAGAGAGGAGCGCCGCGGCTGAGCCGCAGCTGGAGAGAAGGTAGGAGGGCGGTGGGCTGACTTGAAATCGAATATGAGGTGCGAGGGCTAAGCCGCGGCTGAGCTGGGTCCCCGCGGCAGCGGCAGCATGAGCTAAGGAGGCAAACGGTAGCCGCGCGTGGCGGCGGCGGCCCCCGAGGGAGATGGCGAACAGAGCGCGGGGGAGAATGGCTTCTCGGCGTCTTCGCGGCGGCAGGCCTGCCCATTAAACTCTCCGGCCGCGTGTAAGCGTATGCACGTATATAGTAGTAAGGAGGACCATCGACTGCCCGTAAAATCCGTGCGGAGGGCACGGCGTAAACTTCCAGCGAGTTTTCCTTAATCGAATTTCTCGCAGGAATTAATTAAGCTTCCCTGCGGCCGGGGCTTGCGCGAGCTTTCGCGGTCCTCTGGCGTTAGGTTAGATTTTTGTGCCGGAGAGTACAAGGGATTTTAGGATCTGATCCAGTGCAGCGCTTGATTGCTTTTGGCAAGTTATGTGAGAGGTAAGATGCGCGAAGTAAGATTGAAAGTGAGATTTCAGTCGGAATCTGATGTACGTGCAATGAGAGTTTTGTTCGGTTTTGAATTTTCTTTTTCGGGAAGGGAAAGATGTGCTGAAAGACTGGTGATTCAGATATTTTAATCGGTATAATATTCAAAATATAATGTTATTTAATTAACACTGGTAGAAATGCTAACCAACGGTTGGCGAACCGTTTGTCAATTTTTAAATTAAAGTCGTCACACCATTATTATGTTGCTATTGTCGACGAAGAATAACTATTTATGCATGTAAAAATATTATATTGTAGATGCTTTAAAATATAATCATAGTTTTAGATAGTCTTAATTAAATTTCGATGTTATCCTGCTGGAAATCGACTATTTTTCTTCCATTTGTGAAACAATTTTCGAATATTTTCTAGCCATTTTATGGCGATTTCGGGCAACTCGTCATAAAATGTCTAGAAAATGTTCGAAAAATCGTTTCACAAATGGGAGGAAAATGGACGATTTCCAACAGGGTAATCTTAAGTAGAGATGTCTCTATTTGATTAACATGTTAACCAACGAAGTTGGTTTATTTTCTACCAGGGCAGAATCACTATTTACTGTGTAAGATATATGTGGGAGTTTATGCGCTCTCGCCAGTTACGGTCTCCTATCTTTGAATGCTGGGGGCAGTAGCTATGGATATAAGTAATTATTATAGATGTGGTTTTATAAGTCAGTAAGAGATAAACCCATGATTCAAAGCTTATATTGGTATATTAAAATTTATGGTCTATTTTAATAAAATATGTTTGTTTTAATCTAAGGGAATGTAAGTATGTTTTAATTAATGAAATACATTTTGTAAAATGCAGAGCAGGAATGCAACAAATAATGTAAAATATTTTCATTAAAAATAACTAATCATAAATTAGATGAGGTAACATTATTACTTATAACGAATTTTGTTACGCTCCATTCCTCACGTAAATGAAAGCTTCATTCGCCGAATTCCTCAATTAACGTTGATGAATCTAAACTTAACCAAGTATGAAAATAAAAATATTCGGAAATTTGCTTCAAATTATTTCCTAGATACATTCTGGAAAGTATTTCATAAACCAACGGAAAAATTTCACGAACGCCGACGTATAATTTGCGCTTGAAAAATCAGCCGCATTCCTGACAAATTAATTATTAAATCCCCAACAACTATATGTATGCCCGCAGGAGCACGCACGCAGCAGCACTCGTGCTCGTGAAAGAATGAACGAAGGGTGGAGGGAAAAAAGGGGTATAGGCATGGAAACGAAGGAGAGCGAGCGAGACAGAAAAGCGCGTGCACCACGCTTGCCTCAATTCCGCGACGTAATTCATAATCCAGCCAGCAAGCGCGCTCGAGAGAAATTCCAGTGTCTCGGCCGCCGCTCTGCCGCCGTCCAGAGCTTGCAGCAGCAGCGCCACGCCGCTCATTACAGTGGCGCACGCCGTCGCCGTTCGCCGAAGAAAAGGGCTTCCCTCCCTCTACCAGTTCCTCTCTCTCTCTCCCTAGCTTCGTCTCTCTTTCTATCGTCTCTCGTTCTCGGTCTGTCTTACTCGCGCCCTCTCGACATCGTCCGCGGGAAAGCAGGCTAGTTTTATCTAACCCAGTCCGCGCGCACACTCCGTCTGTGTGTGCACTTCCGTGCGCGCGCCCGCGCACATGTGTGTGTGGGTTATTCGCTCGAGTTCGCTGTCGCCGTACAGTCCAATTACAAAGTATTTCAGAGCTCGAAGATCTCGGGACGTTAGTAATTATGTACAAGTGCCATTTTGGCCCTGTTTAAGCTCGTACGACTCTGCAAGTAACAATTCATGTAGTGAAATTAAAGATTTGTAATAATTGACCGAAGATTAATTTGTCGCAGAGAGTTACATCAGTATAAACAGTATCATAAGCAAGAATTTTTTTTATTAAACTTTAAAGTGCCGGAATGGTCCTTTCGGGGCTGGCTTCGAACTCGGAAACTTCTGATGTTTTCATATGTACATTCATTTTATGTAATGTTTTATGCCCACGACTCAAAAGGATGAAGGATCAAGGAGGATGGCAATAGAGTCCATCTTTCATTTTGAAAGGAATCTATGAAACCTGTACGAAAAAAAGATAGAAAATATGATCAGCTATGGTTATTAAAATTGATAAATTTAAAGACGATATACCGAATACAACAAGGAGTGAAAGCCGAGTTTAGTCAGACATTTATTTACAGTCGAATACTTCACAACTTTCTTATTTAGTGATTATCTCATATACCTTTTTAAATTCATTTTTTTTTATTTTCCAAATCATCGCACAGATTTCATGAGCGGCAATTATGAATAAAAATTAATTTTCAACAATATAAGAAATCAGTTTGCTAGTCTTTTTTGAATTTTTTTATCAATGCATTGTTAAATATCATTACCTGCAGATATATACCAAAAGTCCCATGCATTCTTTATTCTTCATTCAGAAATCGAAAATCTTTATTTACCAAGTAAAATGGTGGATTAGTAGAAACTATATATATTTCAGTAAACGGGATAGTTTGCATGATTGACGATGCAATTTTTAGATATACTTATTTTTCATTCTAAACCTGCATCATTGATACAGAGTCGAGAACTGCACCATTCTACGAAACTACAGTCCTACCTTTCACCCTCGACTGTACGTCCAGCAACAGCTTTAAGAGCCAACTCGCGGAAGACGAGTAACAACGAGAGATCCGCGCGCCTGTCTCTCCTTGCTGCTGTCGCTCGAAGGGGGCGGGGGGAGGAGGAAGATGCGAGCGCGTCGCTCTCTTCCACCCTCCTTCAGGCTTTCACAGCGACGTCGCGATGGTCGAGCGCCGTGTTGTGCATGCATCCAGCAGCAGCAGCCTGACTCCGGCTGCAACGCGCGCTGCAGTCGCCGCGCCGCGAGTCATACGACCGTAGCGCAGCGCGGCAGCGGCAACAACCACCCCCTCGGTCTGTCTAGACGCTCTCCTACTCTACTGCGACCCTCCACCCCCCGCCCCTTCAGCTTCCTCCTCATCTCGTTCCACACCTCCGGCCCTTTGACTACTCTCTCCTCCCTCCCACTTCCCTCTACAATTCGTTCTCTCTCTCTCTCGCTCGCTCGCTGGTGCACCGCTCGCACACTGACGACAGAGCGACGCGTGTGTGCAGTCTTAAATAGGCGCCGGCATGTGTGTGCGCACGTATGCACGAGGAAAGGTTTGCAGCCGCAGATGGAGGGGGAGAAACGAGGGACTGCGCGCCGGCGCTGCATCTAATGCATCAAACGTCGTTGCACCGAGCGAGCGAACGTCAGAACTCGCCTGTGAACGAAACACGCTCAGGCAGCATTTTCCAGAGAGGATTTTTACAAGATTTACAGAAGTTTTGCTTTCGCAGCATTGTTATCAAGTGTTTTTTGCCAATTTCTTGAATCATTGATTAATTTTGAACATATTATATTGCCAAGAAGTAGTTTGAAAATTTTTATATATATTATATAATATATATATATATATATTTTTATATATATTATAAATTTTTATAATCCAATCAAAGTCATTGAGAAAAATTATAATTAGGATTAGAAAACGTTTATATTTTTATTATTCGCATCTACACTGAGAAAAGGATTTGTTTACTGTTAACATGGCATTGTAACTGTTAACATGCGTATGTTTAAATATGACCAAATATAGGCATTGTAACAGTTATAATGCCGTGTTAACAGTTAAGTTACCGCATGTTCTCATAAACAATTTCAATATGTTACCTGAGAACATTGATATTGTAATAGTTACAATATGCTTATTGTAGTAGTTTTTTAATCTAATGGCCAATTTTTTACCAGGATGATGTTGTTTTATAACAAAAACGTTTGAAATAAAGATATCATTTATTTTTTTACTCCAACGTTTTGGATATTTTTATTGTTTATTCTGATGAGGGACATAAACAATAAAAATGTCCGAAACGTTGAACTAAAAAACTAAATGGAGTTTTTATTTCAAACATTTTTGTTATATAACAACATCATCCTGGTAGAAAATTGGCTATTAGATTTAAAAACTACAATTTACAAGACTTCTACCATCAGCTACTTTTAAATCTGAATATGTTATTAGTTAATATAGATATTGTAACTATTACAATATCACATGTTATACTTAAACATGTCAAATAGTTGTATTTCAAATAGATAAATATGGTAACAATAACAATATTCTTCTCTCAGTGTAAGAACACCAATTTTAAAGAAAATATTTTTATTTATTTGAGTTTCTTTGTTTACTAAAATAACAACAAATGTTAGGATAGCCATACAAATACATTGGGGTGCCAGCTTTTTTCGGAGTTCGAATTGGATACTCGATATATTCGAATATTAAAAAATAATGGGGATAGTCAACTTTTTCGGGTTGCCTGTCAAGCCCCTGAAAATTTTCGAGTAGTCTGAACCGACTCAAATATCACGGACCGGCTGTTTTTCGATATTTTTGGTAGCGGAACATTTCTAAAAATAACTACCTCGCCAATGGAATACGTGTACGCATGCATCGGAACTACATCGTACGCTCGGACATAAAAATTCTATCCAACGCGGTCGGCCGCCACAGTGAAGCCAGAAAAAAGGGGTGCGAAAGTGCAGGGCATGGGAGAGAGGGGAGGAGTGCAAGAGGGGGAGAAAAAAGCAACTGAGAGGAACGTTTCGCGAGTGTGCATTTGCGCAGCCCTGACCCCCCGACGATGACGCCGTTGACGACGGCAAGCCGATCGAAATTTAACCGCGTGTCCCCCTGAAAGGGTCGGTACAACGCGATCATGCATGCACATACTTCGCGGAGACACGTGTGTGTGTACACATGCGACGGCGACTGTCTGTCGTATACGTTTCCTTTCACTCACTCACTATGATCTTCAATTTTCCACATAGTCCTTAAATGGAGGCCGTCGTCGCCGAGCGCGCGCGGCTTTGTGAGAGGAGAGGAGACTCGTTAAAAAGACTCCGCGCTAACGAGTCGCCGTGTGTGTTCTTATTACTTTTAATAAGGTTGAGCGCCGCCAGTGTATGTGCGCGTGCGTGCGTGCGCATGCGTCTAGGAAAAAGGAAAAGCACTATTGTAGGAAAGCTGGAGTATATGAGCTTAACGTTATATAACTGCTGTATAAGAAATGCATGTTTCATTTAACGATTATACATATTATCAATCAAAATAAAAAGAATTGAGTTTCTAACGTTGTGAGTATAGGAATTCGTGTGTTTTGTGTATCTTATGAATGACATTTATATTCTTATTGTTATAATACTCTTTTTTTTTATAAAAATTACAATACTTCGTTGTCACTCATATAGAGTACTTACCTCCGGTCATTACGAAATGAATATAATTGTCAAGACTTCGAAAAGTGTTTTCTGATAATCGGAAATGGAACTCAGACTGAGACTCCTTAGTTTGATCTCGCAGGACCTTTCAACGATGTCAGCCTTTGAGAAACTCAATTTTTGATACGTGGAGACAAAGCAATTTAAGGCCTTTCCTTGCACTTCTATTTGCTTTCTCTTTAAAATTTTGTAGTTGAAATATTTACAGAGATGTTGAGAAAATAGTGATAACATTTTTATTATTGAAGTGCGCTTTTAAAACATTATAGTGTATTTCATATACGCACTCCCTGTTAGATACACACTGTTATAACGGAACTTGTAATAATATTCAGTAAGGAATTATCATCAGGCAAATATTTCATCATTGTGTGTTAATTAACAACATTAGTAACGCAAATAGTAATTTTCATACCAATTAGTAACTTTTCTCACAATTATACTACTGATTCGTGGACATATGAATTTCCAAACACTGAATGAGCATATGTGAAACAAACTACAGAATCTAGTATTTATTTCAGCAATGCACAACAACATTTTCGATAGGTTTTATGTGACCCCGCAAACATGCCCTGGATATTATGGTAACAAATGAATATTATGCAAAACGCAGAAGCTTTTGCATTAATCTTGCGTTCTCGCGCTTTTACTTTGAAGAATATATATATACCTCTCCGCACTCGATCTAAAGTACGCGAGAAGCTAAGAAACAAAAAGAAATTACGCAATCATCTCGATGGACTGAAAAGACCTTGGCGCAGCCTTTGTACAAAAGTGTGCATTAGCATGTCGAGCGGCGAGTGGCGGCAAGGACAAGGAAGAAAGTTCGCACTTGGCGCGCAGCTTGAAAGGGAGACGCGGGGCGACACTTAGCTCGTGTCTTCGCGCTCTCGCTGTTCGCGTTTGGTTTATTCATCGAGCAGCTTTCGTCTATGCATCAGAGACACGAGAGAGAAGTGAGAGCGAGAGTAACGCGTACGATAGAGAAAAGCGAAGACTGATTCTCCCCTCCCGCCTCGTCGATGATGTCATATGTTTCGCGCAAAATGTGAGCGCACACACACGTGCGAGCGCGAAACTTTTGTCGGACGGGCGCGATAGAGAGAGAGAGAGAGAGCAGTGCTCTCTCGCTCTCTACGCGAGGATATTGACGCCAGACGCGTCAAGCTCGTTTCCAAGGCGAGCATCTCTCTCCGTTCGCGCGCGCGCGCGCGCGCATGATGTACTTACCGGAGCAAAGGGAGTAAAGGGGTAAAGTACTTTGGGCAGGTGCCCGTTATTGAAGAAAGTTTCGCGCGCAGTTGACGTCGTTACACAATTGACTACGATTCCCTCTCGTGGTTCCTCCGCGAAATTAAACTGGCGAAAGTAGCTGTGCCACGCGCGGCTCTGTGTGAAGGTGAGCGAAGAAGAGCGAAAACTTTTTGCATTAGATTGAATATAAAGGTCAAGTGAATACGCTTTATCGAAGAAAGTGGAATATGAGGCTTATAATGCATAGCTTCTTGCTCAAATATAAAATGAAAGGCTGGAAATGGGAGAATGATATTTAGAAATACTTATAATTTTGTTGGTATATTGTAAATGGATTGCATAAACCACAATAAATCGTCATATTAGTTAGTGTTAAAAGTAATCCTTGTTTTACTCTAAAAATTGTATGGGTCTGAAGTTTGCAACGTTGTAGTCCAACGAAATAAAAAAATATTTGATTCATTGCTTCAAGTTTATAATAATTTATATCAATTTTGTGTCTAGATGTATTGTTTTATAGTATCAAATAACTTTATAACAAAGATTTAGATAAAATTTCTATTGCTTAATAACTTTAATCAATTGTAAAAAATTATTTCGTTGCACTCCAACGATGCAAACTTCAGACCCATGTAATTTTATCCTTCCAATTTGCAGGTTCAAGGAGGTTCTCTACTAGCTATAATAGTTAAAATGAGTACATTTCTTAATTTTTGTTTATTTCCGAGGTATATTTCATATTACACAGGTTGCATAAATAAATTTCCACCATGTAACGATTATACGTTCAAATTAAAAAATTCTATTAATCCTAATTATCAATAAGAAGTCCCGCCAAGAAGCTGATTTGATTCCTTTTTTGAGGTAAATTGCACCTCTTTGTATTCATTAATTTATTTATCAGTGTCACAGACCCTAAATGCATATTTTGAAGAGTGTTAAATTAATAATTGTTGAAAATTTTTCTATATTAAGTAAAACATTATCGCCCAAATCTTTGCGTTACTTACTGAAATATTATGAATCAAAGAGCGAAAAAAAATATGATTTTGCAAAAGAGCACGCAAAAAATGAAAATATTAATTTCTCCCTTCAGAACCATAATGTAGCTTTCTAAAATTTTATCTGAAGCTGTTTTATACACTAATCTAGCTATGTTCAAAGTTTCATCAAAATCGTAGCGTTATTTCTATTTACCCAAGAACCTCCTTAAGCAAAATATACGATCGACCAGACCATACTTCACGATAAAACAATAAGCCCTATATTGTCACAGCAAAGCAAAACGAGTTTCTCCAACGCTACATCGTAATTAAAAGTGAAGCTCGCCTCGCTCGGGCGGCAGGGCGCTCCTTCCATCAAAAATTAGCCCAGAAAACGCGAATAAGCCATAACGTGCAAAATTTACGCACGACGTGGGCGTAAGTGTACGTCGCGGAGGAGGGGCCGAGGGGGAGAGAGGCAGCAAAGTTGCCGACTTCCTGTCGCCGGGCCACTTCAGACAGGATCCGTCACGCACGACTGCAGCTGCTGCTGCATTGTTAATGCGCGCAGGCGAGCGCAGTGTGTGTAGGGCGGAACGAGTGCATGTGTGCATGCAGTACGCGGTAGTGCCGCGGAAAAAGGGGGAGTGAGTGAGGGAAGGGGGGATCAATCGCGCGAATCTTCTCCTCTACCTTGAGATGCATGTGCAAACACATGAGTATATAGGTTTTTCTTTGCTATGCAGCTTGTTGTGGTTGGCTTTGTTCTTTTCTCAAAAACCCAGGTACTGTTTTCGCAAGTGATTCAATTAGGCCGTCTGATAGACGTGGGATTATATTGTTGTATAATTTTAAATTTATGGGTTTATATCAGTTTTTGAGTTTTATTCATTAGTTGTCAATGACATTTAACACAAAACGAATGGCAACTTATTAATCGTAAGAATAATCATTGTCAAGAGCGAACAAACATTAACTAATTATTTTCGTTTTTCCATTTAATCTCAATTTCTAAATAAAAATTTTAATGAAATAATTGGTTAATTATTTCATTTCACAGTTATTGCACTCAGCAAAGAAAAATATTTTATTGTTTCATGAATAATTTTGAAAACAAAAATAAATTTTAATAAATATTGTTTTATTTAAAATGTAAATAACAATTTTTAGAAATATATCGCAGTTATAGAAAACCAATAAAGTATATTCAATAATGATATTTTCATAATTTTTGTATCAAGTATTTTACTACACGAAAAATCAACTCGTATCCCTTTACTCGGTGAGTATCCTCCGATTTCACGTAACAGCAAGTGCCCGTGCGATCTCCCACCTGTACGCTCTCTCGACTTTTTTGGGATTGCACGATAGGCGCGCGTGTGCTCTACCTATACCTTTAAACGAAATTCGCGCGGCGTGGCTTTGAGAGTTCTGTACTATGTCTCTATCGCGATCCTTCCCGATGCACACCACCCCACACCTATACTGCACGCCGGCCGCCCGCATCGGAAATTTTTCCGAATAAAGCTCGGGCGCGGCCACCTCGGGACACGTGTGCGTATGTGTGTAGGCGATCGCATCGCGAAAAGCTGACGCTGCTCGAGCTGACCACCGACGCCGCCGCCACCGCATCTGCTACATTTGCAATCAGAACTTTAGCAACTGGAAATTAGTGTTTGCGCCGGGCGCGGCTGCCAATCCGCGAGGTGTGGTGTGTGTGTGTGCCGCTCGCTCGGCCGCCGCCCGGGCCGACGGCGCGCGCGGGCTCCCTTTGCGAGAGGCGTGTGCACGCGCGCAACGCCGAAATTGGATTTCGGCTCTCCGAGGCTCGAGAACCGGTCGACTGGAAATTTGGCTGGCCGAGGCGCCGGCGAATCGATCAGCCCTGCGTGCGAGCGTAAGGTGAGGCACTCTTTCGCCTTTTTTGATAGAGTGGGAGAGGGAGTGCGTTGCGGCATTTCAAAATATTTTCTGAAGATGATTGCTGGGGGAGAACAGGTGTAGAGTTATGATTCGTATGAATTCATTTGCCAGGTGTGTTAAACATAATGTTCTCGTGATTTTGGTTTAGAATCATCATCGATTTCCATATTATTGGCTTTTTGGTTATTTTGGTATTATTTTGCGAATTTTTATTCTTTCAAATTATTTAATTGTAATGATTTAAAGTAAAGTGGATAATCTGAATGTAAAACAGTAACAGAATATCAGGTCGTTTGTACCTAATTAAGTAACTTTATGTAGATTTCAATTATTTTTGTTTCACTTTATAGAACATTTTTCGGTGATAAATTGAATTTCCACATCCCTGGTATGATACATTAACCAATAGTTTACAATCGGTTGACGGAATCGGAATGAGTTTGCTAATGGTTAAACCATAGTAGTAGGGGCAGTGCGGCTACTACGCCAGCGCGGCTACTACGCCACTTACCGACAGAGCAGACTTACCGACCGAGTAGCGATATAATAATCGTGTGATGGTAAAAATGGTTAAAATCTGAGCGCGTGTACGCCACTTATCGACCAAGCAAAGAATTACAAATTGATTAGTGATATGTTAACCCTGTGATGGTAAAAATGTTTTGTAACAGTGCGATTTTACCATCACGTTAATGACTTAGTAGCATGGCCAGACTATGGTACACCCATGGCTATAGTAAGAGCGTATAGTAGACCGATAAATCCGAAAGACACGGCCCGTGTCCCAGCGTGCAGGGAGCATAGGGCATATGTATGCGTCATTATGTTTAATTTCAATCGCATGGGGCATGGGACATGAGACATTCATGAGCAAAGATGTGGGGGTGAAATAAATAATATGATGTTTTTTTTCATGCATTTATTATCTTTTATAAGTTTATAATAATCTATTGAAATCTTTTATAATTATGTTTCTCAGGAAAGGAAGAAGTATTAGAAGAAAATTTATTAATAAAACTCTTCCACTGTGAGTCAAAGCTTACCTTGCGGCGAGATTGGTGACGTCACGACTTTTTATCTCATCAAGTGTATTTCGGCTGTAGCATGCTGAACTATCCCATCTCTTCTTTGTTCCGATATTCGTATAGAAGCCTTATCGCTATTAACTCTAAGAACTCCAGAGTATTTCTATTGTGTTCTCCTTATCCACGCTTTTTCGCCTCAGTTACAAAATTAAAAAATTTTTAAATTATTAATAAAAATTTACAACGTCATTGGACTCGTAAGAGGTGTTCTCGCAAGAGAATCAAAAGTCGATTATTTTTTCGATATACTTAAGGGAGTTCTATGGTAACTACACTAGTCAAAACAAGTACACATTTTATCTCTTGTTGATTTACTTTATTACAGATGTTGTTATTAATAAACTTACACTAAATACCAATAATATTTTCATTTTAGATAATTATATCTATTTTAAGAGTCTTAAATATCGATATAAAGTTCCATTAAGAAGTTGATTTGACTCATATTTTGATAAAAGTTAAAAAAAAAGTGGTGATAACATTTATGTTAAATGGTTAGGTTTTGATAATTCGCATAACAGTTGGATTAAAAAAATTGATATATGAATAAATAAAATTATATATAAAATATTATTCTATTATAGTTCTTATTTCTTTTATTTAATACCCATTTCCTTACATTTTTTTAAAAGTACTGGCATCAAAACTTTATGAGTCTTAGCGATTCTTCTTTTAAAACGCTCTCGATCACGAGCTATTTGCTCCCATTCTCCACAGCGAGCCTTATGATAGGCAAACTTATATACATACATTACATGGACTGTAGGCTTTTCTTTAAAATTTACTTGCTTTTTCCTACACGGAGAAAGTCTGAAACAATTAATTGCTACATTTAAATGTATAGAATATTTATTAAAATGTATACGTTTGAATGAAAAGATACATACCCATCACTTATTTTATAATGACCCCATGCTAAAGTATCTATATTGTTATCCTGAATGCATCTTTTATTATCGTATGGGTTCAAAGCAACCTTAAGTTGTTTTATAGTTTCTACATTATGCAATCGTGACCTTATAACATATTGCTCACGTTGTTGAATACATAAATGTTTTAAACAATTCTCGTAATCATCAAACGTTATGGTATTTTTAACGACAGAAGCTTTGATACCTTTTATCTTTTTCATAGAATCTTTACCATCTACACGAGTACTATACATCTTACTTCTTAAACCAATAAACTCAGTCAGAATTTGCCCTTTACATTCATCTTTCATAAGACCAACAACTTTTTTATTTACACGAGGCATATAAAACATGTTGCTATCAGCGTAATCAGAAGTATCAAACATATGAAGATTTTTTTTCATATCACTATAAAAATCCTCACATTTGATAATATAAATTAAACTATCTGTATCCGTATAAAGAAGTTTACAATTTTCTTTATAATTTTTTTTCATATAATCATAATGAAAATCATAAATAAGAGTCTTAGAAATATCTAAGACAGAGAGTCCAATGTAAATAGGTTTATCCAGTAGTACTTCAACTTTTTTAAGTTGAATAGCTACTAAATTTTCACTGAAAACCAAACTATTATTGAAAAGGGGACTTGATATTTGTGCTTCAATACCATATCTTCCATCCCACTTGGTGAGAAGTTTAACATCTACACGTTTTCTAACATTCTCCATTGTTTTACCGTACACAGCATTATTCATTAGTTTAAAAAGATTTTTTTCAAAATCATTTTTAGCTAAGGCTCTCATTTTACTATTCAACTCTATAGACGGCTTAAGCCATGGAGATTGTTTAAATCTTAATATTTTATGCATTTTTGTAAGGCAAAGGCCATTTTTCACAGCTTATTTTAGCGACCGATAATGTATAACATAATTTTTCTTAGATGAGAGCGTTGCTAGAAGTTTTTCTTGTTTAGATCCTGGAGGTTTTGCTTGCTCTGGGCAAAAAGGTAAGTCATTATGAATATCATGTATTTCAGATGGATATTCTAAATCCACTTCTAAAATATAACCGTAAGGTGCATCATCATCAATGAAAAAATTAAAATCTTCACAATTCTCAATCCATTCGAAGCCGTCATAAGGAAGGTATTGCGTCATAGCCCATCCATATAAATTATTAGCATCTAAGTACATGAGATAAACATTTTCATTATTTTCATTATATTTTTCACACATATACTTATGATTTGCAGCTGCATATCGATGAGAGCATTGACTTAAACCTCCCCTAATACCTCTTTCTACAAATAAAATCATATTAATATCAGTTAAGAGTTTTAATTTTATACCAGTATACTTCAGCATAGCATCCCATGCAAAGCCAGGCGTAGTATAGTAATGGGCAGGATCTAAATCATATGCTTTAATACTTTCATCACGAAAATTTTCAAATACATCAGCTAATAATTATACATCTGTTTTCAGATAATGATCTGAATATTCTCCAAGATTATGCCTTTTTATACTTTTTTATCATAGTGACACCTTTTATGTCTTAATGTACCCATTTTGTATAATAGTGACCCCTTTTAATACTTTTATGTCATAGAGTGACACCTTTTTTATGTCATAGAGTAACACCTTTTTTATGTCATAGAGTAACACTTTTTTTTATGTCATAGAGTGACATCTTTTTTATGTCATAGAGTGACACCTTTTTTATGTCATAGAGTAACACCTTTTTTATGTCATAGAGTAACACTTTTTTATGTTATAGAGTAACATCTTCTTTATGCTATAGAGTAACACCTTTTTTATGCTATAGAGTAACACCTTTTTAATATTATAGAATAACACCTTCTTTATGCTATAAAGTAACACTTCTTTACGCTATAGAGTAACACCTTTTTTATGTCATAGAGTGACATCTTTTTTTTATGTCATAGAGTGACACCTTTTTTATGTCATAGAGTAACACCTATTTTATGTCATAGAGTGACACCTTTTTTATGTCATAGAGTAGCACCTTTTTTATGTCATAGAGTAACACCTTTTTTATGCCATAGAGTAACACCTTTTTTATGCTATAGAGTAACACCTTTTTTATTCCATAGAGTAACACCTTTTTTATGCTCTAGAGTATATGCGCTGCCCATCACTACAGAGACTCAAGTTTGATGTGTTGAAGCAACTATGTCCACATCATAGACTTGCTTGCACATAAGAATATACTATTGTTCATAAAACGTTATCATTATAATAAGTTATCGCTGGAGCGATCCACCTTTATGAAGAGATTGTATACAATATATGCTTAATGCTAATATAATATGAAAAACTTACACGAAACTTGTAAAAATTATGTTCAATAAACTTTATGAATATCCTATATTACGTGAAACTTATAAAAATTATGTTTAATAAACTTCATGAATATTCTACATAACTCCATTACTTTCTTTTACCCATATCTCGCTAAGGGATAAAGATAAGAAGCGATTATAGGGACTGTCGCAAATCACATTCATGCCTATAACAGTATTTTTAATCTCGATTTTTCAACTTGTCAGCCACTTTTATAATTTAAGAATTATAGATTGTATTACTCTATATTAAATTTTAAGTTTCTTTTTTCTTTTTAAAATGATCAGTTTAAATTTTTAATAGTTATTTTTTTATAATAAATATCTTATAAAATTTCAAATCATATTAAAAATAAGGCATACATCAATTTCATAGTTGTAACAGTATTTTTTTATCTCGATTTTAAGATAATATTAAACATGTATTAGTTTTAAGTCTTCTTATTTATTTTTTGAGAATCAAACTTGTCCGTCACTTTATAATGTAAGACTCATATGTTATATTATTACATTGTATTAGTTTTCAAGTTTTTATTTTTTAAATAAACATTTAATGTAATAAAATTTGTTAATCTTAATATTCCTGAAATCCCTTCTTCAAATCCATTCATTTACCTCCATCTTATTTTTTACAACTTTAAATTTGAGTAACAGTCACATCATACAAGCTACCTCGACCCCCCCCCCCTCTCTCTCTCTCACTCTCTCTCTCTCTCTCTTTCTCTCTCTTCTCTTTCGCTCTCTCTCTCTCTCTTCTCTCTCGCTCTCTCTCTCTCTCTGATAAAAAAATACTGTTACAACTATGAAATTGATGTATGCCTTATTTTTAATATGATTTGAAATTTTATAAGATATTTATTATAAAAAAATAACTATTAAAAATTTAAACTGATCATTTTAAAAAGAAAAAAAAAACTTAAAATTTAATATAGAGTAATACAATCTATAATTCTTAAATTATAAAAGTGGCTGACAAGTTGAAAAATCGAGATTAAAAATACTGTTATAGGCATGAATGTGATTTGCGACAGTCCCTATAATCGCTTCTTATCTTTATCCCTTAGCGAGGTATGGGTAAAAGAAAGTAATGGAGTTACGTAGAATATTCATGAAGTTTATTAAACATAATTTTTATAAGTTTCACGTAATATAGGATATTCATAAAGTTTATTGAACATAATTTTTACAAGTTTCGTGTAAGTTTTTCATATTATATTAGCATTAAGCGTATATTGTATACAATCTCTTCTTAAAGGTGGATCGCTCCAGCGATGACTTATTATAATGATAACATTTTATGAACAATAGTATATTCTTATGTGCACAATTTTCCTTGTAAGCAAGTCTATGATGTGGACATAGTTGCTTCAACACATCAAACTTGAGTCTCTGTAGTGATGGGCAGCGCATATACTCTATAGCATAAAAAAGGTGTTACTCTATGGCATAAAAAAGGTGTTACTCTATGACATAAAAAAGGTGTTACTCTATGACATAAAAAAGGTGTCACTCTATGACATAAAATAGGTGTTACTCTATGACATAAAAAAGGTGTCACTCTATGACATAAAAAAAAGATGTCACTCTATGACATAAAAAAGGTGTTACTCTATAGCGTAAAGAAGTGTTACTTTATAGCATAAAGAAGGTGTTACTCTATAATATTAAAAAGGTGTTACTCTATAGCATAAAAAAGGCAAAATGAGTGTATATATAATTATATGCCCGTGAACCATAAACGTTTAAACTTCAAAATATTTATCTCAAAATTGAGTGAGGGTAATTCATACTATATTCACTTCTTACATCGTGACTATTCGAAAAATTAGTTCCAACAAGTTTAAACTTTAGAATTTGTATCTCAAAATTGAGTGAGGGTAATTCTTACTATATTCACTTCTTAAATCGCGATTATTCGAAAAATTAGTTCACACTCAAATATAATTTAAGGTAGTTCCCCAGGAAATTGATTTTCTTTAAATTTTCTTAAAAATTAGTGTACACCTGACAGAAGTTGATTCTTTCTAAACGTGCCTAGTCAATTTTAAAATCCTGCAATCTCATTGGACGATTCCAATTTACTTTTTTAATGATTTAATAATTTACTAATACTTGTAAATTTCATATTTTTTTCTTATTATTTAAATTTTTTGTTATTTCACACTTATTTTATTCAATTTGTTTAAGACACAAATAATTATTTTTAGTATTAATGATTTTAACATGTTCAGCCGATAAAACAGGATTAATGATAAAGTATGAGTATTACACCATCTTCATAAAGACAAAAGCAAATAAAATATTATGTAAACACAAATATCAGTGACAGTTAATAAAAACATTTACATAAATTTCTAAAGGCAAAATGAGTGTATATAAAATTATATGCCCATGAACCATAATCGTTTCAACTTTAAAATTTTTATCTCAAAATTGGGAGAGGGTAATTCTTGCTATATTCACTTCTTAAATCGTGATTCATTCGAAAAAATTAGTTCAAACAAGTTTAAACTTTAAAATTTGTATCTCAAAATTAAGAGAGGGTAATTCTTACTATATTCACTTCAAATCGCGATTATTCGAAAAATTAATTCAAACTCAAAATAATTGGTCAGCGTATCTGACTAATTTCATGTTTCTGCAGAGCTCGCTTTACATTAACCTCAATAAAAAACAAAAGCAAGTAAACACGCACGCGTATCGTGCGTCATTTCCATTTTCTAGTAACATATACATAAAACCGTTCCCGAAAAATTACGATTTGAAAAGAGGGCTAAAACAGTTTTAACCTCAAATATCTCTGAAATTTATAAACTAATTCTTTTACTTTAACAATTCATGTAATAAATAATATACAAAGTCTACACCTCCATCAAATCTAGATCTCCATCAAATTTCAAAGTAATTAAATTTTACTCTAGTTATTGCCATTTCCAGAAATACCAAAATTTTAAATATCAAATATCTCAAAAACTAACCATATAATCTGGATGAAATTTTACATAGGTACTGCCTATATCGCATACAAAATAATCTATAAATTTCAAACTGATACATTAAATCGTCATTGAGAAATTTCGATTTTGAAAAATACGTAAAAAAATTTAACCTTAAATATCTCTAAAAATTATAAGACAATTCTTTTACCTAAAGGACTTATACGATAAACATAAAAACTCTACATCTCCACAATATTTCAACATAATTAAACAAATTTTTTTTCTCTAGTTATCATGCGACAAAGAAAATAACTTTGCAAAATATGAAAATTTTAAATATCAAATATCTCAAAAAGTAATCAAACGATCTTGATGAAAACTCGCACATATATTATCTATATTACACACAAAATTGTCTATAAATTTGGAGCTGATTCATCGAACCGTTCTCGAGAAATTACGATTTCAAAAAAAGGTCAAGAAAACTTTAACCTCAAATATCTCTGAAATTTATTGACCAATCATTTAGCCCGAAGAACTTAGTCGAGAGCTATCCAAAATATACCTCGAGTAGGAATTTAAAAGCGATTAAGTCAATTAAAAAAAGTAAACGTGCTTCATTCAAAACGCATTTTTTTCATTTTTTAATTTTTTTCTCAAAAATTAGTCGACAGATTAAAATTTTTACATATTATAAATATTTATATTCTGCATTATCATGATTTTTTTTTCAAAAAACTTGACCGTTTATTTTTGGAGTTATAAGGTTTAAAAAAACACGTTTTTGTTAATAAAAAAGAACCACAACAGCTAATATAATTTTTTTTTTTAATATTGGTTTTTTTATGATTCTAATGCTATCTGTCCGATTCAAATATCTCAATGTTATCATTAAATAAAAACGCAAAAATGAATTTTGCGAAAATCGAAAATTCGAAATAAAACAAAAATGCATCGGCTAATCAAAAAGAGGATTTTCTTCTCCCATTTACATAAAAAAAAAAAACAACAAAAGTGAGACCTCTCCGGTCAAAATCGATCCAGTAGAAGCTGAGATCCAGGTGCGCGCGCGCACACACACACACACACACACACACACACACACACACACACACACACACACACACACACACACACACACACACACACACACACACACACTTTCGAACTTCTATCACCACTATTCGTAGTTCTAGAGCGATTTAACAAAACTTAAAATTTTACTATTACAAAGCTTCCTTTAGGAGGAAACAAAAAAATCATTAAAATCCATTAATTAGTTGTTGAAAAAAGCTAAATTTTTTCGCGTATGTCATTTTGAACATACCAATTCAGATTTGACGTAGCTCGCGGTCGGACGATAGCGTCAATTACCTTTTTTTAAAGTCATTTTTCACAGCTTTAAACTAAAAAAAGTTATATATACTTCTTAAGTAGGAATTAAAGTACAACGCTTTACGAAGAGAATGAGCTTTACCCCATGTCCGTGCGACCTCTCACTCATGTAGAAATTAATTTTTAAATAAAAGTATTTTTATATTTATTTATTGATTCTAATGACAGACTTGTTATAAGTTAAGAAAATTTGAAGCTAATGGCCAAGCTGTCAATGTAAACTCTAAGATGTTATTTTTTCTCTAATATTCTCAGTGCCGAGTATGTATATATCCACAATATATCACTATCTAAATGTTTCGTCAACTCTCGGAGAATTTTTTTGTAAGAGAAAAGAGTTTTAAATGAAAATTACAAGTTTTGGAAAATCAAATGCTTTTACTTTAAACGATATCTTATTAAAATGTAGAAATATAGAAAAGGGTTTCGCCCTCGGCACTGTCTGTTGGGCTCGTCAGGAGGACGCAGACAGGCCTTGCCTCGACACACGTGATAAAATTTTTTAGAAATCGTATCACAAAATCTTAGTGACACTGGAGTATCTTATATATTCTAAATGCAAAATTTTTGTTACAATTTGACAGGCTCCATCTATTGGGAAAATAGATAAAGTTCTATCGGACCGCTGTAATTAGGCCAAAGCGGTTTAATTATATTTATTTATTGATTCTAATGACAGACTTGTTATAAGTTAAGAAAATTTGAAGCTAATGGCCAAGCTGTCAATGTAAACTCTAAGATGTTATTTTTTCCCTAATATTCTCAGTCCCGAGCATGTATATATCCACAATATATCACTATCTAAATGTTTCGTCAACTCTCGGAGAATTTCCAAAACTTGTAATTTTCATTTAAAACTCTTTTCTCTTACAAAAAAATTCTCCGAGAGTTGACGAAACATTTAGATAGTGATATATTGTGGATATATACATGCTCGGGACTGAGAATATTAGGGAAAAAATAACATCTTAGAGTTTACATTGACAGCTTGGCCATTAGCTTCAAATTTTCTTAAAAGTATTTTTAGTTGCATAATTGATTTTAGTAATAAATAATTAAGTTATCGCAATCAGCAAAACGGCATTTTATTCGTCTTGAAAAGACCTATTAAAAAATGTCAACTTTTAATTAATAACTATAATACAAAATTTTTTATAGCAAAAAACGAAAATCTTAATTTTAACAGTTTTATTCAATTTGCGACGTAAATAATCGACCAATCTTAATGAACAGAAGCTAGTTTTGTAGGTATTTTTAATACCTACAACTTCTTCTATACATTGAATTTTATCCGAGCAGTAGTTTTTTAGCAAAATGCAAAAAATCATTTTTTGTACCTTTAAACAACGATATAAACAATTCCGCGAGGAGTTGCGAGGTTTATTATTTACAGTAGCTCTGTATTGGCGTACTGAACAAGAAAAACCAAGTCCCATCCTACTATTAATTTTGTTTTAAAAGAAGTCTAATTTGACTCGACTATATATATGATTACGCATTTCTGAGGATGAAGCACAATCAATTTTTGCCACCTTTGTTGTTTTATGTGTTCTTATTATAAATTAAATATACTGTTACGTCAAGATTACTCATCTCAATGGGAAAATAATATTTGAGCAGGCACTGAGCATGCCTATGCCGGCTCTGATCCCTATCTTTTCGCCAACGCTCGAAAACGTTATGCATTACCTGGACGTAGTAATCACGGAATAAACCCAATTTAAAATTTAATAATTAAAAGTGATCTGATTGGTACTTATTTATCTATTTACGATTTTTACAGTAATTTTGCAATTTATTAGAAACTATAGATTGTGATGTCCAGAATTAAGGAAAAGACAAATAATAATTGTCATTTAAATATTTATTTATTTACTATTACCAATAGATCTGATGTACAATGGATCCTTGATTTTATGTACACGGAGAGAAATTTTAGAGTAAAAATTACCAAGGTGCCTTGGCAGCGCATGGATAGACGGTCAAAAGCCGTGATATTCCCAGGTTTCTAATACAATTTATAAGTTTCCCAGGAAAAACTACCGTAACCACTTAAAAAAAATACCAAATTATCTGAATAAAAATTACCAGACACACTAGTAAAAATTGAGGTCTAGTCATTTTTACAAGGTAACCTAAAAATTTTTACTAAGAAAACTGATAAATTTTACCAAATAACCTGGTATTTGTGTACTCGCGCATGCGCACTGCGCATTATTGTGTTTCAGAAGATTGATACTAGAGGCGTGCGCGACGTTAAAATGAAAACAATACACATATTTTCAGTAAGTAATAACGGCGATTCAAATGACTGTTGGTAACAGCTTCCATGGCGCAGTCGGTAGAACATCGGACTCTCAACCCAAAGATCGTCGGATCGAATCCCGCTTCCGTAAAAATTTTTTTCAGTTTAATGTTTTTTCATTCTTGTTTCTGTTTCTATTTCTATATTAAAATGCTATATATCCATCAATATGGATAAAAAAAATTAATTTTTTTAATTTAAATTAACTAAAAAAATTTTACCAAGGCACTTTGGTAAAAAGTTTGAAATTGTCAGTCTGTCCATCCATTACCATAGAAACTGGTAATTTTGTCTCGAATATTTGTAATTTTCACTACAAAATTTCTCTCCGTGTATAATCTCGCTGTATAATCGCTTGTTGAATTTCTCTTCTTATATGTGTATAATTCAATGTGTATTCTTATATGTATATAATTCAATAAATTATGCCCTCGTATGTCGTCTGGGGCAGACGGATTTAGCGATCGGTTTAGTTCTCCACGCTGTAACTGACCCGTGCGGGCGCACCTCGCTCTTTATGACAGAAATAAATTGAGTTAAAGATCATTTTGACGATGAGTCGAGATCATCTTTTTAAACAAATTAAATGAGCGCAAGCCGTATGTAGTTCGATTTCAATATTGGCAGAAGCCTGACTACAGGAAATTTTGCTGAGCACGTCGTTGCGTCGCGATGCCGCGCTTTGGACGTTGTCGAAATTCGCATGTATATCGAAAAAATAACTGATAAGAGTAATCTAATTTAAATGATACGTCACAGGACGTAACAAGATAATAATACGCGATTTTTCTACCAACAATACGCTTTTCACACCTATTACTTAACGTAAAGTAGGTGTATGTAAATTTGGCGTGACTCTGATCGTTAGCTTTGGTCTACACAACTTCCAGATCGTGTGGGGCATTCCACAGCTATATCTGTCTAAACTTGTAGACCATTAACGACGGGAGGCTCCCGCCAACAACACTAGTAACCATTTTCAACATGATAATACCTTGAGCCGGCGATTTATAACACTGTATTCTAAATATGGTGGTTGCAATAGGTCGGTAATAAAACTAATTACAGAGATTTAAAAATTCGGGCACTCGGGTTCATGGCAATATAGCACATTACGATGCAAGGGTCTTATGTGACAGTGTCTGGCAGGGTGAGTTACGCCCGAGCGCAGCGAGAAAAAAATTATACACGAAAATTTATTATACGAGAATTTGTAAAATGATACAATTTTAAATAAAGATTTTATGTTACAATTATCGCAAAATTTAGAAATCTATTAATTTGCAATATGAATAATTTCTTTATTATTTTTATTATTTGATTTAATATTATGTTGTTTCGGGCAGTTGCAAATATTATATGTTAAGAATTGTTATTTATAAGTAAAACTACAAATATGGAAAGTGATTTAGTATGAATGTTGAGGTTTTATGCCTTAAATAAATAAAAATATCTTATAAAGAACTGCATTAAGTCTAGCTACACTTGTAAACTAACAATTTTAATTGTTTAATTTTTTAAAAGTAAAATAACTGTCAAAATATCACCTATTTTTGGTATTATTATCCACATGATATCTCCATTTATAGTTGAATAGTTGGCAAATATCATATAGATATATGTACATTATGAGTGTAATTAATAAATATACAGACACGTTCATTTAAAATTGCAATAATAAATGAAATGTAATAAAAGTAGATATTGAGTGCTTAAAGAAGGCTAATATAGCTCGCCCTTGTGCGCCATCGGGCGCCCCCCACCCTCGTGCTAAGGACTGCTTCGGGCATCCTCACTCATAAAACCTGTGCTGACCTGCTCACGAGATCAGTTTCAACAGAGCAGCCGTGAGAGTAGGATCTACTCACAGTAAGTTACAGCAGCCGAAGCAGTACATCAGATGTAAACTCCTCGCCTACGATCACTGACACAGTGTACGAGTTTACTTCAACGCACACGCATCGATACAGTGATTTGACATCGATTCGTTTTTCAATCCAAAATTTTTGGAAAGCAGCAGTACAACAACAGTATCTTAGATTCAGTTTTTGTCTAAGTTTCCACTGTTCAACCTCCACAACGGTGCTGACGAGAAATTTGGATAAGTTGGACGGCAACATGGAGGAAAAATCGATTTCGTTGGATGTTCAGAATGATGTACACCTGATCGCCACCTTACAGAACCCAAGGGTAGGCAAGCGGCTGACTCGGGCATACTCTATTGTAGAAAAGAATGACGCGATTACACGCGTACGCAGAGGCGAGAGCAGAGCCTCGGTTGCCCGAGACATGGGCGTACCAGAATCTACTTTTCGCGGCTGGTGCAATGGAGAAACAAAAATTCTTGATGAGTATGCTCGCCACGTAGCGTCGACCCAAAGGAACTCCAAGTCAGATGAACCACTGAGCACCTCTTGTGTTTGGCAAAGAAATAACGATGACAACAAAATAAAGGATACGAAAGAGTTTGTTAAAGACTTCGTTGTAAGTATAAAAGATCTCTTGGTTTTACGCCCGGACAACGAAAGGTGGCACCGGAATGCCCTGGCTAAAATAAATTTGAAGAAGAGCCTGCCGGATGCTGCCAAATTTCCCGCCACTCCGGTATCAGCATCACTAAAACAGACCAACTAGCTATTTTTCAGTTATCCTTATAGCTAAAAATGAACATTTTATAATTATGTACCAATCCGAAGTAAATTGTGGTATTTACACTTCATAAAATATGTATTTTAAGTAATAGTAATTCTTGTAGGTAAATTATATTATTTTTGCATTATGATTTTTGCTAAAAATGCTTCCATTTAATTAATATGGTAGCTATAAAATAGGATTAATTTTCTACTAGGGTATATTTTAAATAGTAATTTAAGTGCGAACTGCTAAAAAAACCTTTATGCTATAATTACAATTGTAATTTTTGTTCTATATATTTGACTGGAAATTTTTGTATTTACTTATTTTTGTAATGAGAATAAAAAGATACAGTATAAATGACAAATTTTGAATTATTATTTAATACTTTTGACCGATTTTACCTATCCCATTGTCACCTGCACTTACTGCATATGATTTAATACAGCATATACTGTTACGAGTGAGCAACTTTTAATAATAAAAAGTGACGGTCGCTAGGATTGAACCAGAGCCGCCGACTCGCGAGTCAGAAACACTACCAACTAGCCACGGCAGCCACCGCTCGGCTTTCTGCTAATCGGCATCATATTGTAATCGAACACCTTGCTTATTTCGTTCTTTCATATTCGTGTGTATCCACACGTAACAATCTAAACCGTTTTTATTGTGTAAATGCATGCTTGCACATTTATTAAAATTTACTTTTTTTATTTTCACCAGATTATTACTTTACTTTTAATGTATAAAGCTTTAATTTATTTTATTCCCATCTCAACAAATATGGCCACTTTTTTCCCTGAAAAGCGGGACAAAAGTTTGTTTCCCTCTTTCAACAAATTTAAAGTTTGCGGGAAATATAACGATATTATAACGATAATATCTCTGAAATTTATTGACCAATCATTTAGCCCGAAGAACTTAGTCGAGAGCTATCCAAAATATACCTCTAGTAGGAATTTAAAAGCGATTAAGTCAATTAAAAAAAGTAAACGTGCTTCATTCAAAACGCATTTTTTTCATTTTTTAATTTTTTTCTCAAAAATTAGTCGACAGATTAAAATTTTTACATATTATAACTATTTATATTCTGCATTATCATGATTTTTTTTTCAAAAAACTTGACCGTTTATTTTTGGAGTTATAAGGTTTAAAAAAACACGTTTTTGTTAATTAAAAAGAACCACAATAGCTAATATAATTTTTTTTTTAATATTGGTTTTTTTATGATTCTAATGCTATCTGTCCGATTCAAATATCTCAATGTTATCATTAAATAAAAACGCAAAAATGAATTTTGCGAAAATCGAAAATTCGAAATAAAACAAAAATGCATCGGCTAATCAAAAAGAGGATTTTCTTCTCCCATTTACATAAAAAAAAAAAACAACAAAAGTGAGACCTCTCCGGTCAAAATCGATCCAGTAGAAGCTGAGATCCAGGTGCGCGCGCACACACACACACACACACACACACACACACACACACTTTCGAACTTCTATCACCACTATTCGTAGTTCTAGAGCGATTTAACAAAACTTAAAATTTTACTATTACAAAGCTTCCTTTAGGAGGAAACAAAAAAATCATTAAAATCCATTAATTAGTTGTTGAAAAAAGCTAAATTTTTTCGCGTATGTCATTTTGAACATACCAATTCAGATTTGACGTAGCTCGCGGTCGGACGATAGCGTCAATTACCTTTTTTTAAAGTCATTTTTCACAGCTTTAAACTAAAAAAAGTTATATATACTTCTTAAGTAGGAATTAAAGTACAACGCTTTACGAAGAGAATGAGCTTTACCCCATGTCCGTGCGACCTCTCACTCATGTAGAAATTAATTTTTAAATAAAAGTATTTTTATATTTATTTATTGATTCTAATGACAGACTTGTTATAAGTTAAGAAAATTTGAAGCTAATGGCCAAGCTGTCAATGTAAACTCTAAGATGTTATTTTTTCTCTAATATTCTCAGTGCCGAGTATGTATATATCCACAATATATCACTATCTAAATGTTTCGTCAACTCTCGGAGAATTTTTTTGTAAGAGAAAAGAGTTTTAAATGAAAATTACAAGTTTTGGAAAATCAAATGCTTTTACTTTAAACGATATCTTATTAAAATGTAGAAATATAGAAAAGGGTTTCGCCCTCGGCACTGTCTGTTGGGCTCGTCAGGAGGACGCAGACAGGCCTTGCCTCGACACACGTGATAAAATTTTTTAGAAATCGTATCACAAAATCTTAGTGACACTGGAGTATCTTATATATTCTAAATGCAAAATTTTTGTTACAATTTGACAGGCTCCATCTATTGGGAAAATAGATAAAGTTCTATCGGACCGCTGTAATTAGGCCAAAGCGGTTTAATTATATTTATTTATTGATTCTAATGACAGACTTGTTATAAGTTAAGAAAATTTGAAGCTAATGGCCAAGCTGTCAATGTAAACTCTAAGATGTTATTTTTCCCTAATATTCTCAGTCCCGAGCATGTATATATCCACAATATATCACTATCTAAATGTTTCGTCAACTCTCGGAGAATTTCCAAAACTTGTAATTTTCATTTAAAACTCTTTTCTCTTACAAAAAAATTCTCCGAGAGTTGACGAAACATTTAGATAGTGATATATTGTGGATATATACATGCTCGGGACTGAGAATATTAGGGAAAAAATAACATCTTAGAGTTTACATTGACAGCTTGGCCATTAGCTTCAAATTTTCTTAAAAGTATTTTTAGTTGCATAATTGATTTTAGTAATAAATAATTAAGTTATCGCAATCAGCAAAACGGCATTTTATTCGTCTTGAAAAGACCTATTAAAAAATGTCAACTTTTAATTAATAACTATAATACAAAATTTTTTATAGCAAAAAACGAAAATCTTAATTTTAACAGTTTTATTCAATTTGCGACGTAAATAATCGACCAATCTTAATGAACAGAAGCTAGTTTTGTAGGTATTTTTAATACCTACAACTTCTTCTATACATTGAATTTTATCCGAGCAGTAGTTTTTTAGCAAAATGCAAAAAATCATTTTTTGTACCTTTAAACAACGATATAAACAATTCCGCGAGGAGTTGCGAGGTTTATTATTTACAGTAGCTCTGTATTGGCGTACTGAACAAGAAAAACCAAGTCCCATCCTACTATTAATTTTGTTTTAAAAGAAGTCTAATTTGACTCGACTATATATATGATTAAGCATTTTTGAGGATGAAGCACAATCAATTTTTGCCACCTTTGTTGTTTTATGTGTTCTTATTATAAATTAAATATACTGTTACGTCAAGATTACTCATCTCAATGGGAAAATAATATTTGAGCAGGCACTGAGCATGCCTATGCCGGCCCTGATCCCTATCTTTTCGCCAACGCTCGAAAACGTTATGCATTACCTGGACGTAGTAATCACGGAATAAACCCAATTTAAAATTTAATAATTAAAAGTGATCTGATTGGTACTTATTTATCTATTTACGATTTTTACAGTAATTTTGCAATTTATTAGAAGCTATAGATTGTGATGTCCAGAATTAAGGAAAAGACAAATAATAATTGTCATTTAAATATTTATTTATTTACTATTACCAATAGATCTGATGTACAATGGATCCTTGATTTTATGTACACGGAGAGAAATTTTAGAGTAAAAATTACCAAGGTGCCTTGGCAGCGCATGGATAGACGGTCAAAAGCCGTGATATTCCCAGGTTTCTAATACAATTTATAAGTTTCCCAGGAAAAACTACCATAACCACTTAAAAAAAATACCAAATTATCTGAATAAAAATTACCAGACACACTAGTAAAAATTGAGGTCTAGTCATTTTTACAAGGTAACCTAAAAATTTTTACTAAGAAAACTGATAAATTTTACCAAATAACCTGGTATTTGTGTACTCGCGCATGCGCACTGCGCATTATTGTGTTTCAGAAGATTGATACTAGAGGCGTGCGCGACGTTAAAATGAAAACAATACACATATTTTCAGTAAGTAATAACGGCAATTCAAATGACTGTTGGTAACAGCTTCCATGGCGCAGTCGGTAGAACATCGGACTCTCAACCCAAAGATCGTCGGATCGAATCCCGCTTCCGTAAAAATTTTTTTCAATCTCTTCTTAAAGGTGGATCGCTCCAGCGATGACTTATTATAATGATAACATTTTATGAACAATAGTATATTCTTATGTGCACAATTTTCCTTGTAAGCAAGTCTATGATGTGGACATAGTTGCTTCAACACATCAAACTTGAGTCTCTGTAGTGATGGGCAGCGCATATACTCTATAGCATAAAAAAGGTGTTACTCTATGGCATAAAAAAGGTGTTACTCTATGACATAAAAAAGGTGTTACTCTATGACATAAAAAAGGTGTCACTCTATGACATAAAATAGGTGTTACTCTATGACATAAAAAAGGTGTCACTCTATGACATAAAAAAAAGATGTCACTCTATGACATAAAAAAGGTGTTACTCTATAGCGTAAAGAAGTGTTACTTTATAGAATAAAGAAGGTGTTACTCTATAATATTAAAAAGGTGTTACTCTATAGCATAAAAAAGGTGTTACTCTATAGCACAAAGAAGATGTTACTCTATAACATAAAAAAGTGTTACTCTATGACATAAAAAAGGTGTTACTCTATGACATAAAAAAGGTGTCACTCTATGACATAAAAAAGATGTCACTCTATGATATAAAAAAAAGTGTTACTCTATGACATAAAAAAGGTGTTACTCTATGACAAAGTATTAAAGCATATGATTTAGATCCTGCCCATTACTATACTACGCCTGGCTTTGCATGGGATGCTATGCTGAAGTATACTGGTATAAAATTAAAACTCTTAAGGGGGTGTCAAACTCAATTTTTACCGACCGAGCAAAAAATATATTGTTTTTAGTAGAAAAAAAGAATATAACGATATATGAAAAATCATGAGTGCATTGCCCTCCGTAATTACATGATTAATCATTCTGCAAAATGCCAAGTTAATATTCAAAAGCGTCTAAGAATGGCATTTGAACGAAATTTTCGTTCAAATGCCATTCTTAGATGCCTTAAAATATCGACGTAAAACTTTGCACAATGATTCATAATGTCATTACGGAGGGCAATGCACTTATGATTTTGCATAACATTTAAAAAAAAAAAATAGATTTTTGTATCATCGCGATATTCGGTAGTTGGCGACGGCAGCGACGGCAGGGGCGAAGGAGGGGCCAGCGGCCAGCGGCCTTGCCCGTGTGTCTGTACGCGCATGCGCTGTAGGCTGCCGCACAGCTGAGCACTGAGCTGCGTCGACGTGTCGTCGAGTGTTCATACGTTACATCGCGTCGCGGTCGCGAACTGTCGTACATCTTAACCCCAGACTAACGTAGTACGTCAACACCCGGTCGTCCTGCCGACGATCCCTCCTGGGGTGGGTTCGTCGTTCCTGTGCCTGCCTGCGAACTGTTTCTTTCTCCCCCGTCTCCAATCGTTCACTCTCTGCTCCGGAAAAAGCTATAGTCGGGTTAGGTTATAGCTTTCGCGTATGGACTAACGACGTATGTTTGTGCGTGGATTTGTTGGCATGCTAATGGGTAGGTGTTTATAATTCTTATTTTTTCAAAGTCAATGAGATTGAGATATGGAAAAAGGATTGAATGAAGACTATTTTTTTTCAGTTTGCATAAAGATAAGGATTTGAAGAAGTATTTGACATTTTTTGAGAGATAAAACAAGAGAGAGCTCCAACATGTCAATAAATAGGAGCACTTGTGATGTTCTATTATCTGTAGTAGATGACATAGAATTAATAGCTAAGAAGCTGATTGAGAATATTATAGCCCAGAAGCACATGAAACTTTCTACCACCGAACACACGAATCTCATAGAACTACGTGTTAGGAAGGACAAGGAGTTTAAGACAATTTTGGTTAAGGCTGATGAGCAAGCCAAAATTAATTTGAAAATGGAAGCATTGAAAGCAGAAGTAGATCGTCAAGATCAGGATATTCAACAGTTGCAGCGTCAGCTCAAGGAAGCTGAACAGATACTTGCTACTGTGATCTATCAAGCTAAACAGAAACTGTCATCCATTGTAAGGGCAAACAAAAGACCTGTGGCTTCCGAAGAGCTTATCAAGTTTGCTCATAGAATAAGTGCATCAAATGCCATATGTGCGCCACTTGCTTGGCAACAGGGTGATCCTAGAAGGCCATATCCTACAGACATTGAGATGAAACTAGGTTGTCTTGCTCGTTTGAATGATCTCCCTCTGAATGCACAGATGGTGGGGCCTCATTCCAACCTTTCAAAAGATTTGCAATAGAGTCCCTCCTGGAGCAGCAGCACCGGCTGCACGAGGAGCGTATGTGCATGTGCTTCAGGCTGCAGAACACCTGCGTCGTCGATGTAACACAAATAGAGGATGCACTTGCATTATGGGAGAAATTAAAAACAGTGCAAACAAGACACCAGATCAAGGAGAAGAGGTCGAGGACTCACTAGGCAATGTTGTAAATAGGAAAACATGAGGATTCAGAGACGAGGTCTTCTGTAAAAGGGTTTTTATTTTTTTTTATTCCTTTATAGTTTATGAATATTATGGAGTCTTAATTTGTAATCTTACAAAATACTTTTTGTGCATGAAATTGAAAAAAAACAAAAATATAGTTTTTGTAAAGTATGGTTATGTTTACAAAATAAGTCTCCTTTCAATAGGGATTCTAAAATTATCATTCTGATAAAGAAACTTATAAAATTGTTTTTGGGAAGGCATTTTGTACACTTTTGAATTTTTTTTAATTCAAATGTGAAAAATAACATGGTGCGATTACTAATTTTTTTGGTGCGAACTTAATTTTTTATCTTGAGTTATCTAGATCAAGAAGCAATGTACACTTATAAATAGATTTCTCACTTTTGACA
This sequence comes from Torymus aiolomorphi, assembly GCA_036365515.1. NCBI lineage: Eukaryota > Metazoa > Arthropoda > Insecta > Hymenoptera > Torymidae > Torymus > Torymus aiolomorphi. The sequence goes on from CM070875.1 coordinate 187,261,851, forward strand.
GCTTCTTTTTGCACTATGTATTTAGTATGAAATTTCTAGTAGAGCTAGCCTCACCTTAAGCAGTGTCTTTATTCATCAATAAATTTTTTGTATGGGAAGTCGGATATCTGAAATTGATTGAGAAACCCCATATAAAGAAGTTTGAAATCATGATTACTACTTATGTGATGACAGCTGTGTTAATATTGATGCTAGCATTCAGTTATGTATAGATATTATTTATATATAGTTTATGGTTATGGTATCTGTACATAGGTTCGTTTCTATTTTTGTCGTAATTTCTATTTTTGTCTTGTTTTCCCGGCAAAAGATACCAGGTTGATAGAAAATTTTCTGATTTTCCTTTTTTTCTACACTTGTCAGGGTGTTCAAATATAAAATAACCACCATAATTTACTAAACCAAATTTTTTTTCTCAGTACAGTTCTTCATCATCCAATAAAACAGGAGCTATTTTAATTAAATAGCACCAAATGGGGAACTACAATTTTCAACAACGGCATCACAGTGGGTAACCTTGAGTGAAGGGCTTCCTGAGACACGCAGCTTGACAGCGTCATCTTCTTGCAGATTATCCATGGAACCTGATCTGTAGTAGGTATTTATTTTAATATACTGTAACGACTTTGTGGCCTGTTGTTAGAGAAATTGTTTTTTCAGTAATCTACCTTTCGACAATTGCTACAACTTCATTTTTTTGTTGTTTCAGGGTTTTCATTATCCTTCGAGAAAAAGCAGCACCTATATAGAGCCCACCTGTCAGATTTAACAGGTGTACTCATTATTCAGTGTTGTTGATGTTTATTTTGAGGTGCTGTGTTTTAGTACTTAATTTAAAAAAGAATGAGAATCATAGAAATCCGCTTCTATAATGCATTTCAGACATCGCATGTTTAAAGCTGATTTCATCTTTCTGTAAGTAGGAATAATTTAAAGAAAAAAAAAATTTAGTTATGCAATTTTTAGGATTTAGTTGAGGCACTGTTTGTGTATTTCTTAGAATTGTCAGACTGAAAAGTTACATATTTTCATTTTTTTATAAATTATATTATGTATATTTTTAGAAAGATAATCAACTAAAAAATACATGCGATGTCTGCGATGCATTAATGAAGCGGATTTTTATCATTCTTACAGTCTTTTCGATTAAGTACGGACACATCATCTGAAAGTAAATATCGATTACATTGAATGGCCAATACACCTGCTATATCTGATAAGTGGCTTTTTTATCGTAGGAACAAGATGACTTTTCTTTTCGAGTTCTAAATTTTGGCCTTATAGTGTAGTGTAGTGTAGTGAGTGTTGTCAAAAGATCTATAAATCTATGCTCAGGCCTGCTGTAACAGATATGTTCACAAAATGCAAGGCATCCAATATTTAAATTAAGATTGCATAGTTGAGCAATAAATTTAAGAACAGGTACAAATTGTGAAAAAGTTATTTTAACCTGTGAAATTCAGTTTGATTTGTAGTAATTAATGAATAATTAGGTGGCTTACCTATTATCAACTACCACCAAGTTCAGATTTCATAAGAGAAAATACATTTAATTAAATTTGCTGAATTTACAACTTGAAAAGACAAATTAATCCTGTTCCTATAATATAAAAGCCACCAGTTAGATTTAGCAGGTGAACTCATTATTCAGTGTAGTTGATATTTACTGTAAGGTGCTGTGTTTTACTACTTCATTAAAAAAAGTATGAGAATGATAGAAATACGCTTCTATAATGCATTTCAGGCATCGCATGTATTTTTAAGCTGATTTCATCTTTCTGTAAGTAGGTATATAATTTAATGAAAAAAAAAATTTAGTTATGCAATTTTCCAGATTTAGTTGATGCACTGCTTGTGTATTCCTCAGAAGTGGCAGATTGAAAAGTTACATATTTTCATTTTTTTATTAAATTATATTATGTATACTTTAAAAAAGATAAAGTCAACTAAAAATTTCTCTGTCCTTTGACAGGAACGTAGCTTCTCTGTTCTCTCTCCGCTACCAATTTATTCATGTTTTAATTCTTCTTTATATTGCCTAGGACGAAGAGCTCCTGTAGACGATATCACGACGTCTTGAGCTGTGGCTGTTACCGGATTTTTTTTATTGGGACCACGTGGGGGGGTATGTTTTTACATGGACATCGGCAACCTCTGAAGTTTTTGAAAAAATTTTCCGGTGAGTAGTTTCCTATAAGAAGGTTTACCGGTTTAGTTTACAGCTAGCATCTATCCTGCAACTATTCCCTTCCCTTTCACGGGAGCGTGGCTTCTCTGTGCTTCTTCCGCTACTAATTTATTTATGTTTTAATTCTGCTTTATTTTGCCTAGGGCGAAGAGCTCCTGTAGACGACATCACGACGTCTCAAACTGTTGCTGTTACCGGATTTTTTTTTTTTTTTTTTTTATTGGGATCAGGTGGTGGAGGCATCTTTTTTATCTGGACATGGGCAACCTCTGAAGATTTTGGAAATATTTTCTGGTAAGTAGTTTGCTGTAAAAAGGTTTTCATCATACCCCGGCCGAAAGTGCTCCAAAACATGCGCGTTTTGCGGCCGGGAAGTTGCACATTACAGTCACATGTTTTTAGCATACGACGTGACTATAACCTGTAAATTCCCGGCTGCAAAACATACATATTTCGGCGCCCTTTCGAGCCAGGGTATGATGAAAAATAGTATACGCACCTCGGCCGGAAAGTAGAATATCATATTCGCGTGTTTGCCGTCCTCGGCTTCGCCTCGGACGGCAATCTACACGCGAATGTAATATCCTACTTCCCGGCCTAGGAACGTAATATACTATTACTGCTTTACTTTACAGTTGGTATCTATCCTGCCACTATTCCCTTCCCTTTCACAGGAGCGTGGCTTCTCTATGCTTCTTCCGCTACTCATTTATTCATGTTTTAATTCTTCTTTATATTGCCTAGGGCGAAGAGCTCCTGTAGACGACATCACGACGTCTTGAGCTGTTATTGTTACCGGATTCTTTTTACTGGGATCAGATGGTGGAGGTATGTGTTTTATGTGGACATCGGCAACCTCTGAAGTTTTTGGAAAAATTTTCTGGTGAGTAGTTTGCTGTAAGAAGGTTTACGCTTTACTTTATAGCTGGCATCTATCCTGCAACTATTCCCTTCCCTTTCACAGGAGCGTGGCTTCTCTGTGCTCCTTCCGCTACAAATTTATTCATGTTTTAATTATACTTTATTATTGCCTAGGGCGAAAATCCCCACTATACCACATCACGACGTCTTGAGCTGCTGCTATCGCGGTTTTGCTATATCATCGGCCGCGTTCACTTGCCGCTTTCTATAGTAAGGAGGTGGGATTCTGTGAGGGGTACGGCACATTCTTCAAGTACGAAATTAATTAGTCGCATCTTGTCACAAAAACCAACGGAGCGCATCATCTAGACTCCATTATCGGTCACCTGGAACGCGAAGACCTCACATCCGATCTGTGCCGATACCTGGACACAAAAATCTACAGAGCGCATCACCTACACCATCATCAGCCGCCTGGAACAGCTAGACCTGGTAATCGAGCTGTCCCGTCACCTGGCCACAAAAACCTACGGAGTGTGCACTACCCGAACTCCATAATAAGACGCCTGGAAAAGCTAGAACTCGTAATCGAGCCGTCCTGCCATCTGTATACAAATATACACAAAATTTTTTATAAAAGACAATGCGTATAGGTGAAATACGCACAATTATTTGTAATAAAAATGCGTATAAACGAAATACGCATAATTATTTATAAAAGAAATACACACAAAATTTGTTATACAAGACGATGCGTATAGGCAAAATACGCACAATTATTTGTAATAAAAATGCGTATATGTGAAATACGCACTATTAATAACAATAAAAAATTCGTATATGCAAAATACGCATCATTATTTATAATAGGAAATACGTATACGCGAAATACGTACAATTGTTTATAATAAAAAATGCGTATAGGCGAAATACGTAAATACTGATTTGAACAATAGAAAATACAGATAGATGTGTATTACTATTACAGTATAATAATACTACAGATGTTTAATATTCTTGAAATATGTAGCGCCATCTATGTTAAAATCTATTACGATTTTCCAGAGATGGCGCTTGTGTCATATTTCATGAATAGTATGTATTTCCTACTTTACCGACCTATGGGTCGGTCAAGTCGCAGAATTGAGTTTGACACCCCCTTAACTGATATTAATATGATTTTATTTGTAGAAAGAGGTATTAGGGGAGGTTTAAGTCAATGCTCACATCGATATGCAGCTACAAATCATAAGTATATGTGTGAAAAATATAATGAAAATAATGAAAATGTTTATCTCATGTACTTAGATGCTAATAATTTATATGGATGGGCTATGACGCAATACCTTCCTTATGACGGCTTCGAATGGATTGAGAATTGTGAAGATTTTAATTTTTTCATTGATGATGATGCACCTTATGGTTATATTTTAGAAGTGGATTTAGAATATCCATCTGAAATACATGATATTCATAATGATTTACCTTTTTGCCCAGAGCAAGTAAAACCTCCAGGATCTAAACAAGAAAAACTTCTAGCAACGCTCTCATCTAAGAAAAATTATGTTATACATTATCGGTCGCTAAAATAAGCTGTGAAAAATGGCCTTTGCCTTACAAAAATGCATAAAATATTAAGATTTAAACAATCTCCATGGCTTAAGCCGTATATAGAGTTGAATAGTAAAATGAGAGCCTTAGCTAAAAATGATTTTGAAAAAAATCTTTTTAAACTAATGAATAATGCTGTGTACGGTAAAACAATGGAGAATGTTAGAAAACGTGTAGATGTTAAACTTCTCACCAAGTGGGATGGAAGATATGGTATTGAAGCACAAATATCAAGTCCCCTTTTCAATAATAGTTTGGTTTTCAGTGAAAATTTAGTAGCTATTCAACTTAAAAAAGTTGAAGTACTACTGGATAAACCTATTTACATTGGACTCTCTGTCTTAGATATTTCTAAGACTCTTATTTATGATTTTCATTATGATTATATGAAAAAAAAATTATAAAGAAAATTGTAAACTTCTTTATACGGATACAGATAGTTTAATTTATATTATCAAATGTGAGGATTTTTATAGTGATATGAAAAAAAATCTTCATATGTTTGATACTTCTGATTACGCTGATAGCAACATGTTTTATATGCCTCGTGTAAATAAAAAAGTTGTTAGTCTTATGAAAGATGAATGTCAAGGGCAAATTCTGACTGAGTTTATTGGTTTAAGAAGTAAGATGTATAGTATTCGTGTAGATGGTAAAGATTCTATGAAAAAGATAAAAGGTATCAAAGCTTCTGTCGTTAAAAATACCATAACGTTTGATGATTACGAGAATTGTTTAAAACATTTATGTATTCAACAACGTGAGCAATATGTTATAAGGTCACGATTGCATAATGTAGAAACTATAAAACAACTTAAGGTTGCTTTGAACCCATACGATAATAAAAGATGCATTCAGGATAACAATATAGATACTTTAGCATGGGGTCATTATAAAATAAGTGATGGGTATGTATCTTTTCATTCAAACGTATACATTTTAATAAATATTCTATACATTTAAATGTAGCAATTAATTGTTTCAGACTTTCTCCGTGTAGGAAAAAGCAAGTAAATTTTAAAGAAAAGCCTACAGTCCATGTAATGTATGTATATAAGTTTGCCTATCATAAGGCTCGCTGTGGAGAATGGGAGCAAATAGCTCGTGATCGAGAGCGTTTTAAAAGAAGAATCGCTAAGACTCATAAAGTTTTGATGCCAATACTTTTAAAAAAATGTAAGGAAATGGGTATTAAATAAAAGAAATAAGAACTATAATAGAATAATATTTTATATATAATTTTATTTATTCATATATCAACTTTTTTAATCCAACTGTTATGCGAATTATCAAAACCTAACCATTTAACATAAATGTTATCACCACTTTTTTTTAAATTTTATCAAAATATGAGTCAAATCAACTTCTTAATGGAACTTTATATCGATATTTAAGACTATTAAAATAGATATAATTATCTAAAATGAAAATATTAGTGATATTTAGTGTAAGTTTATTAGTAACAACATCTGTAATAAAGTAAATCAACAAGAGATAAAATGTGTAGTTGTTTTGACTAGTGTAGTTACCATAGAACTCCCTTAAGTATATCGAAAAAATAATCGACTTTTGATTCTCTTGCGAGAACACCTCTTACGAGTCCAATGACGTTGTAAATTTTTATTAATAATTTAAAAATTTTTTAATTTTGTAACTGAGGCGAAAAAGCGTGGATAAGGAGAACACAATAGAAATACTCTGGAGTTCTTAGAGTTAATAGCGATAAGGCTTCTATACGAATATCGGAACATAGAAGAGATGCGATAGTTCAGCATGCTACAGCCGAAATACACTTGATGAGATAAAAAGTCGTGACGTCACCAATCTCGCCGCAAGGTAAGCTTTGACTCACAGTGGAAGAGTTTTATTAATAAATTTTCTTCTAATACTTCTTCCTTTCCTGAGAAACATAATTATAAAAGATTTCAATAGATTATTATAAACTTATAAAAGATAATAAATGAATGAAAAAAAACATCATATTATTTATTTCACCCCCACATCTTTGCTCATGAATGTCTCATGCCCCATGCCCCATGCGATTGAAATTAAACATAATGACGCATACATATGCCCTATGCTCCCTGCACGCTGGGACACGGGCCGTGTCTTTCGGATTTATCGGTCTACTATACGCTCTTACTATAGCCATGGGTGTACCATAGTCTGGCCATGCTACTGAGTCATTAACGTGATGGTAAAATCGCACTGTTACAAAACATTTTTACCATCACAGGGTTAACATATCACTAATCAATTTGTAATTCTTTGCTTGGTCGATAAGTGGCGTACACGCGCTCAGATTTTAACCATTTTTACCATCACACGATTATTATATCGCTACTCGGTCGGTAAGTCTGCTCTGTCGGTAAGTGGCGTAGTAGCCGTGCTGGCGTAGTAGCCGCGCTGCCCCTACTACTAACCAATTCTTGCTTTAAAATACTACTAACTTCGTCACAAAATGATGGTTCGTTTAGCCAACAGTTGAACCAATCGTTGGTTTAAAAAGCCTATAAATTTATATACTGAGTTAACAAGCCGTTGACCTACAGATCCTTAATTTTCAAAATTACTAAAATAATAAATTATTCATTTGGTATACCTACAAAAAAAATAATCAAATTAATAATAATAATGCTATACCGACAGTGGGAAAAAAATATTTTTATGGTAAATGAATGTTTTATACATATTAAGAGATTAAACATTTTGAGGTTAATATATTTTTGTAAAAATGTTTATATTATAAATGACACTTCTTTTAATTTTGAAATGTTATAATCACTCTTTTTTCGAACCGTTATTTAATCGTTGGCTTACACTTGTTGTAACCGCTGGCTACAAAAATTACCGTACAATTATTTTATCAGCCATTTTCGTTAGCTTATTTTCTACCAGGGATGATACACACACACACACGCACGCACGCACGCACGCACGCACACACACACATACACACGCGCACACACGCGCACACACACGCACACACACACACACACACAGATAAAGAGAACATTTAAAAACTTACCTTAGTTGCCCTCACACACACACACGCGCACGCACACGCGCACACACACACACACACACACTAGACGCACACACACACACACAGATAAAGAGAACATTTAAAAACTTACCTTAGTTGCCCTCACACACACACACACACACACACACACACACACGCATACACACCGTTGCTGCAGTTTAAATGTAAGAGCATATTTTAATTTGTTTTAAAAAATTCTTCATTATATTGTTTTGACACACTAAGAAAAAAGATATCTAAGTCTCTTTTTTTTAATTTTAGAAAAATTTCTTCAATGTATGGTAATTTTTTTTATGTTTAGAGTCTACGGTAACTTTAAAACGCTGATGCATAGTCATTATATTGTAAGACTATTTTTAATTTTTAGACAACTTTTTTTTAGTGCAGTTAAACTTGAAAATTTGAATTTCATACTTCAAATTACTAAAATATGCAGGATCTTGCACGAATTCTCCGAAAAAGTGATACACCTTGCTACTGACATAATATTCCTCTCATCCATTTTTAATTTTCAATTTCTTTTTCTTAAAATTTTTAATCTAAAAGCCTTTTACTCGTAAACGAAAAATTCAATTTCGAGATATTAAACTGAAATTTGGAACGCATAAAAGTTGAAAAAAATTTCTATAACATTTTTACTTTGCCACGCTTCCTATAATCGATTTTCAAATAACTTGAGAACGTTAAAAACGTAGACGAACTCTCGCGATTTTATGAAAGAATTCTAATTTCAGAGGCGGCACAGCCAGCAAATGCCTGCGCTCGTCACTCCATCGCGGCAAAAGCGGCAAACTGATCGTCGAATTACGCTAATGAAACGCGCCGAAAGCTCCCGCACACGCCACGGTGAGCGGTGGCGGCGAAATGAAGTGGCCGCGAGTCGAATTTCCATTTATCCGCGCGCCCGCACGCGCGGTGCGGCCCCCCTCCGGTTATTGCATTTTATGATACGTCTGCTAAAATCTACGCGCGAACGAATTAACCTTTTTTTAACACGGCCGACTCTTCGGCGACTTTTTGTTCGCACTCTCAGGCCGCCTGTGCGTGGTATACATACTGAGATTTAATTAAATTTTGGATGATGAAACATTTTTTGATAATGATAGCGCGTATAATTTAAATATTTCAGGCGCACTGTGCTTCATGATAGAGTCAGTGCTACTATATTTTATCTCTATTATCTACTGATTTTCAAATAATTTAAAAACGAATAAAGTATAAAACGGACAATGCACTTAGCAGTTGAAAATAAAATCAAGAGTTAGGTAATTATAGGATGAGCGCAGATTGGAATCTATTTGCATGAAAAATAATCATCTAGTTTGAATAATATCCGCAACCATTAAAATATTAAAAGTCATCGCTGACTAATAAGTTCATTCGATCTGACAGTAACAACCATATAAAATTTTTATTGCACTAAAAAAGTTCTCTATCTTAATAAAACGTATATAGCCGCGGCGGGTCGCGCGTCGCCTGCGCCAATTGAATCGCGTGTCGTGCAAAGATCGCGTTCATAAATGGGCCGTCATTAAAGGCAATTACGCGAGCGAGACAAAGTAGTCCTGTGTGCGCGTGCGCGTGTGTGTGCACCTGCTCATTTGGCTCGATTCGATAAGAGGGTCTTGCGCGCCCGAGCTATACACACTGCGAGCCCTTTCATTTCGACGATATGGAAAGCGCCTCGCGGAAATCAGTATATCGCGGATCTACGCCCGCGCGCGGCACAACCATGCGTCGATTCCCTGTACGTATAACCTATATGTATATACAATGTATACATGCAGCGACTTTCAATGAGTTGTGCGCGCGCGACTAACCGTGCGTAAAACACGTTATCACTCGGCAATTAAAGCATCGCTTAGCCGCGACGAGTAAATCACGCTGCATCGGGGAGGAGAGGAAGAGAAAGACTGCAGCGAGACGAGGGAAGGAGACGCGCGCCTGCGTTTACCGCCAACCCTTAATTACGTTATCTGGCTGTAACGCATCGTTAACAAATTATTCATCAAAGCCCCCCCCTGCCCCGCCACCCACTTTTTCCGCCCTCTTTCCCTGACTTTTTCGACAGATAAGGAAGAATTATGACGTGCAGATAACGGTCGCGACCCTGTGATTTTACACTTGATGGCCACGGCGCGCCAAGTAAACCGTCGCTGCATTTTTCTCTACTTGCTATGCGCTCGAAAAATTATAACAGCTACGATGCACTAATAATTAGTTGTTTCGTTACTTTGGTAATTATATTCAATTTGAAATTATGTCACGCGACTGCTTTACGAGTAAATTCATGTTTCCTATTCTGTGTAATATGGATTCGTCGTATCTGCCACGAATCATTTGTATTACCGTAAAAGTTTGTTTTTCTATAGGGGTATAATACGTCTGTTTATGTTTATGATGTATATACATACTTACCTGTAGTTACATTTTACTATATAATTTTGAAATTAGTTCGTTCGTCTCATTATTTTCCACAATACAGTTAATTTTCCCTGTATCCAAGTAACTTTGATGAAATTTAAAAATTCTACTGTCTCTCTCTCTCCCCCTCTTGGGCCATATTTTACCGTATTTTTCTCTCTCCCGTCGAGTATAACTTTGTTTCTCCCAGTGAGCATTTCCCTTTATATACCCACCGAATTTCAGACACTAGCGCCTCAGTTATACTTTCGAGCTGCCTGCGGACTTTTCAGATCGACATAATGCCGAGGGAAGTGCCACTGTGCGCCGCATCGCTGTATAGCGATGCGCGTCACTGCCACGAAAAATTACACCCGCCAACTCGAAACGAGCATCGACTTTAGCTTCGCGCTACGTGCTATTTTATAAACAGTTCCTCGACTCGCGTGCGCGAGAGAAATTACTTTTTAGCGCTTTTGACCGCCAAAGTGCGTACGCGAAAATGACCAGAGTAATTCGCTATATTGCACAAACGAGTTTTACGTCTTTGCTGTGACAAATTAAAAAATTGCACTTTTCGTGCTCTACCTATGAGTGGTAAGGTTTCCCCTTTGTAGTTTTAAATGAAAATTCTTCATACTTCTGGCGATTGCATATTTAATGTTTACATTAAACAAATATATATTGAAAACAAATAAAATAGATAATTAATGATCTTTTTGAGAGCTGTGTTAACTTGAACTAAACATCGAACAGATTTTATTACACACATAGATTTATTATAGAATGAAACATAATTTTAATAGTATCTAGTTTAGAATTGTTCTCACAGATAATAGTTACTCCAATATAACGACTACTTGTATGGTAAGATAGGGGAGTAAATAGTAACTTGATAGTAGACTGCACTCACATCCACACAGGAAATATTACTCACAATTAACGGGGTGGCATAGTCCTGCCATTACCGACCGAGCAATTGACACAGTTTCAAGCTTATTAAAAATAAAATACGTAGAATCACAAAAAATCAAGAGAACACCCTTCTGTGGTTTTGAACGTTCTATCACCCAGTAAAAATTTGAAGTTAAAATATCAAATGGTTTTTGCAAAAACTTTGAACGAAACCGAATTTTGTTTTGTTCAAAGTTTTTGCAAAAACCACTTGATATTTCGACTTCAAACTTTTACTGGATGATAGAACTTTCAAAACCGCAGAAGTGTGTTCTCTTGATTTTTTGTAATTCTACGTATTTTATTTTTAATAAGCTTGAAACTGTGCCAATTGCTCAGTCGGTAATGATACGGCTATGGCACCCCCTTAAGAGCGCATGCTATTGAGCAAGTAATTACTACTTGCTGATACCGAATCGACTTAAAAAAAATGAAAGGATGAATAATAAAACGCTATAACAAGTCTATAAGTTCTCGTTTCCCGTATGATAAATGAGCTATTTGCACTGTAAAATTATTTGTTTTTGATTCTTGTTAACGCGTTAGAAGCCAGTTCTATTAATTCCGATTTTTATACAAACAAAAAACAGGGGAAAAAAGTTTATTTTTCTGCGAATTCATAAAAATTTTATTATTTTTTCAGTATTATTTTCACTGCTGATACGGTTTTGGAAAGGTCGACGAACATACTAGGAAAAGTAAAACACACTCTACATCAAACACATATGTGAACAAACCCTCAAAAACTATATTTTTCAGTCAAACATTATGCTCCAGCAATAAAAACATAAATTACATGTTATTTAAATACTTTATAAACGTTAAAAAGAAAAACATCACTTAATAGAAAATTGGAAAACTTGTAGTTCATAGGAAACTCAAGTAAAGCAACAAAATAAACTTCTGGAAAAAGGGGAAAAAAACAACACAGTATAGGTGCCAAATTGTCGAGGGGCCAATGTACGACTAAAACGAACAAAAGCTTGAGGCTGATCGACAAAAAAGTGAAGAAGCACACCAGCAGTAGCAGCAACAACAGCAGTTCTCTCTCCCCCCCTTTCTCTCTCTCTCGCCCTTCCTGATCCTAATAGCAGTAGCGTCGTCCTGTCGCCCGCGAATCTTGTACGGCTCCTTGAGCACGTCCTTAACCGGCTCGGAAATCCTTATGGTAGCGCGCGTGCGCGGTTAAGGAGAGACGCTGCACAGAGGTAACCCGAGGCGTTATCCGAACGTTAGCTAGAGCCAAGGTCTAAAGTGAAACTCTATCCCAAAACTCTCTCTCTCTCTCTCGCTGCTGCAGCAGCAGCATCGACATACCCGCGCAGGCAAGGGGGAAGGGATGCAAGGGGGCGAAGGATACTAAAGAGGGAGAATCGAGCCACGGCGAATGAGACTAACAAAATTAAAGAAAGCGTTTGAAAGGAGGGGCGAGGGAATTGCTAAGCTTCTTTATTTAGAGTATCGATCCTAAGTGTTTTAAATTACTTCAGTAAATTTGGAATCAAGTGCAGTGGCAAGTGATCTTTTTATGTATTCCCACGTTTATTTTATTTGCATCGTTGAAAAAATTCAAAGATTCTTAATGCTAATAAAACTTGAAATTAGAGATGGCAAAATATGCCCTTTACATACCTCAAAAAGTATTCGAAATAATTTGTTTGCACGCTATTGACCACACCACCAAATGTTGATCTTTCGACGACGCGACGGAAAAGAGCTCGTTATTATTCGGAAACCATACAATAATAAAATTCACTTTGAATAAAGCATACTTCAATAATAATTATTGACAATCACTGACAATTATTGTTGATATAGTCATGACTAAAAATGCTTTTATCACCAATGTAATAAAAGGCTATTTTAGAAGGCTTTTGTAATATAATATATAAATATTGTAATATAGTATATAAAAATATTGTTAATTTTACAAAAAACATTTCAATTTGAAAATAAAAGAGCACTTTGTACTGCAGAAGTATGAAGAATTTAATCTGAGATATTTTATTTGAGCGATTCTGCGTAACAAGTAGAAGTACCAATTTTGCCCCTGTTTTAACCTACACAAGACTCGGTTAATAGAAGTATGCCCCATCGCTGAGTGCTTCGGTTCCATCAATGGAACACTTTCTTCCCGGCAACCGAACGACAGCGTAAAGGAAAAAAGGTGATGAAAGTCCGAGAGATGGAAGAAAGAATAAAGAAAAGTACAAGGGAGAAGAAGAGAGCGAGAGATAGAGAAGAGCAGAAGAGCTCGAACGCAGCCTCATAAAAGAAGATGGGAGAGAGAATAAGCGGCGTTATCCATGGACTATCTGGTTATATTGTGCGCGCACGCGGTAGCGTCTTAAGACTTCAGCGGTAAACAGAGAGGGTTGCCGCAGCAACAGCAGCCGCGTGACTGCGTGGCACAGAGACACGCGCCGCGCCAGAGGAGACCAAGAGAAGATATTCACGCGCCATAAAGTCGCAAGTTGCGTGCGCCGGTGTCTCTCTTCTTTTCCACGGAAACGCCGCTGCTGGCGTCTTCCATCCCTGATTCCTACCGTTACGTATATAATGGCCATCGGAAATGAAAATAAACGGCATGACGGATTTCACAAGGAGGGTTAGCGCGAGAGGAGCGCTGCTCCTCTGCGCTTTTATCGTCTAACGTGTAAACTTTCGCGGCCACTTTATTACGACCATTCGCGTACGCGAATGGCGGCATTGTTGACATCTCGTGAGTATGCGTACTTCCTTGTTCTAAAAGTTTGTCGTACATAAAGGCGGGCATGCTGTATGCCTTACAAGCTGCAAACAATGTTATTCCGTAAAAAAATAATAACTATGCGTGCATAAGGCTCTGGATAATCCATCCATTAGGATCTAAGTGATTTTAAGGTGTGGGGTTTAAGTTAGCTCACGTTATCTCTTTGAATTGCTAGTTTACAATGTTATAAACATAATGAAATCATCGAGTCAGCGAACGCATTTTTCTATAAATAGATAGTATGAAGAGGCAAATAAAGCGGAAAAAAATAAAATAAGAGTACTATATATTCATTATAAAAAGATAAAAAGAAAATTTATCAATTGGAATTATAAACAAAATACTATAGACGACTCATCGCAAACTGAAGTTGTTTGTTTTAGTGTGACTGTGCAGTATTATTATCTTTCAGTTAAAAATAGATTTGATAATGATATTTTCCTTTACGCTGGTTAGATAAACATAACGTACTTGTTCATCAAGAAATAAACTTATTCAACTATCACGATAAAGTTATGCAAATTATAATAACAACTCTGTACGAGGTACAGAATGAACTATCAAAAAGAAAAGAATCAATTGTTTATCAGCGACTACATAGTCACAACGTCAGGCAAGATCCGTGAAGGCAGAAAAGCTCTCGGTCAGCCGACGCGACCCCTGAAACATTCCGATTTCTACCAATGCAAACACGAGTTGAGTTCCGCAGGGCAGCGAGCACAGTAGAGCACAGGACGGTGTGGTATATATGTTCGCCGAACGTATAAGAGAGGGTGAGGGAGATGGGGAGATGGAGAGAGAAACCAAGAGCGAGCTTCGAGCCCGTGTTACAAGGTTGTTGCGGCATGTTCCTACAACGTCGAATGCGCGTTATCAGATTGAAGCTACGCGCGGCCGCGAGTTCCCTAGAGCCCCGGGTATCATGGTGAAAAGCTCTCGGTTCATCTGACGACGAACTGTGGCACGCGTGTACCTTTCGAAAAGACGAAGGGTCAACGCTACACTGCAGTATGTGTTTAATCACGCTTCGCCAGTACGTGTACTACAAAATTCTGCAATTTCTCAATGCGCTGGATTGTGAAAGAAATATATTTTCAACAATTTAGGGAATTTAGAGAAATAATTATGTAAAGAAATTACAAAGGGGGTTATTGAAGACTAGCATTATTGATTTTCACTTTTTTCAGGTTTACATTTATTTTCGACTTGATATATAAAATGTGTACATTGGAAAACGGGTATAACAAAAATAATTAACTTCTACAATAATCATTATAGTCTTTTTTGTTTATCTTTATCTACATATTAAAGCATATATTTGTAAACATAGATTGGGTAAAACAACAAATTCGATCAAAATACGGAGCATTTATATATATACTTACAACTTAATAGTTAATTAATAGGAAAATTAAAATTACGTAATTTCAAATATGAAACGAAATTAATCTATGATTGTGTAGTCCCGCACAAAATTATTAATTACCTTACGGAACATTGTAAAAATTTGTAAAAAATATATTATATCACATTTCATTTAGGAAAATCTTTATTTTTCATCTTGTTAATTATTTTAATTCAACTTTTCCAGTTTCGTCCACATACCACCTTTATTGTACGTCAGTATCGAGGTGGGTTCCATTTCGAAAGGCTCTCGATTTTTGGATGAAGGTTCTACAGAAAATTTCATCAGCAGCGTTACAACCGCTAATTTTACAACCATCTGTGCTAATCTCATACCGACACACATTCTAGGACCAATTCCAAATGGAATAAAGGTGCATTTGTTGCGATCAGCTTGAGCTTCTTCATTTTCTAAATTAAATCTCTCTGGATCGAAAACGTCTGGATTTTTCCAATATTTAGGATCATGATGCAAACCCCACAGTGGAATGAAAACAGGATTTCCTGGTTGAAGGTGCACACTCAAACCATCAGATCCAGTGAGAGTGATTTCATTTGTACATACTTTTTGTAATCTGCCAGCTGGCGGACTTATACGCAAACTCTCATTTAATACTTGATCTAGGTAGTTCATACTTTTTATATTTTCGTAAGTAATGTCACCACCCGTGGATTCTAATACAGATTTAATGTGAGATCGCAGTTTCCCTTGTACATCTTTATTTTTAGACAGATTAAGAAATAGCCAGGCTAAAGTTGTACTCGATGTCTCGAATACGTCAGCATAAAAAACGAGGATATCTGCAATAATACTATTTATATCTGAATCGCCATTTGACTCCCGAACGAATTGCAAAAAATCATTTGGTGGACTTTCCATTTGTTGTCTTTGTTTTAGAATGATCTTCATATTTTTTCTTAAATATTTATCAACCTTGCTGTCTAAAAAACCTATTCTCAAAATATTTGCAATGTTCGGAAAATAAAAAATCAATGATATTTTTAGTCCATTAATGAATGTCGGTTCAAATACCGACTTCACTATATTTGCAAATGACATTGGATTAGGATTGTCATCATAACTTTGACCTTCAATAGCAAATGCAGAATTAGCTACGAACTCACCGGTATATTTTACAAAATAATCTTTCATTTCTATTTCAAACGTTCCACCACTTTCCTTTATTTTTCGTTCAGTATAAGCTGACATTTTGTTACTCACTTCTTGTAAAATGACAAAAAGTTTGTTAAGCTTTCTACCTGCAAGGTGGTTTACAATACGATTTCTTGAGATCTTCCATCCCTCCAAATCTGATGCAAAAAATGGGTTTCTTGCAAATACTGGATCTGTTTTCTCATTAAGCTGCAGCAAATTACTGTGAAAACTTGTAAAATTAGTTATCAAAACACTTTTAACTAATTCTGGATCTCGCACAATTATTGCTGGTCGTTGCATATAATAAATTCCAACCACACTGGTATCAAATTTTCTATATATTCTATCGATAACAAAGCCAAGCTCTTCTTTAAGAGTGATAACTGGAAGTAAATGTCCAAATAGAGGAGCTGGATTGGGCCAATACGGCACATTCTGCTTTTGCCAGTGATTGTAATTTCTAGTGAAAAACCAATATCCTACTGTCAAACTCAAAATCAGAGCCAGAAACAGACACGTTATATCCATCTCGTGACTGTAAAGATACTGATGCTTTGCACTCCCTTTCAGAGCAGCTTGTTTCAATAAAGCGTAAACGTGTATCAGTCAATGACGTAACACTTAATATAGAACAAGGTCAATATCAAGTCAGAAAGCAGCTGCGCAATAACGCCTCCAATTTAATCTTTAAAACCGCTGCTAACTGCTTTAGCAGAATGCTTTTTCAAAGAGAATTGATAAATTACATAAAATCATTTTTTTAAATGTATATTTTAATATAAAATTTCATTCTTTCTACATATCTGATTTTCCATAACTACAATTATTCAAAATGATCAAGAAAATTATATTTGAAATAGGTATGTAGTAATTATTAAATTGCAAATTAAACAGTTTAAGGTATTATTACATGCTATTTATTGAATTTATAAATTAATTGCATTTCTTCGAAATTTCTTCGGCATTTTCTTCAAAAACCTGCTACTCGGCGTTTGCTTCAAAACACCGCCAACTTAGCGAAGACTTCGAAAATCCACCAACTCATAAAGTGGTTTCAAAAACGATATAACGCGAAGGTTTCAAATATCCTTTAACTCAAGCGCGATTTTTTTTTCTTTAATTTTGTAGTGGTAACTCTAGGATGTTAAAGTACAATTTCTGTATAGCGGTGAAAAATAGTACATTACGCTACCAGTGCGGGAAAGTAGATTTTCGTCTCGCGTGACGTTTACACCCGAGCGAAGCGAGCTGCTGACGTTACTGACGTGAGACTGTTGTGCTTAAGAATTGAGCTGATTGACTAAAACTAAACTGTGTATAAAACGACCTGTGATGTAGTCTTCTGTAGATAATGTACCGTATTTTGTGACAGTATCATATATTCTGTTTCACTATTGTCAAATCCTCGCATAAAGAAGTGATGACCGTAAAGATCATACACGATTAGTTAAAAGTGGGCGGAATTTTTAAATATTTAAACTTTGATTTAAAAAAATAGTTGATGTGAAATACCGACATAATTTGAAAACAAGTACATCATATGCAAATACTAATTTAAGAATCGCTCAAAAAATTTTCTGAGTGCAGTATTTACACATACGGAGGGCATGACATCCGTATTTAAAAAACAAAATATTTAAAAATTATTTAATTTTAAATAAATAATTTTATTATAATTTTTTTTATTTTATTTTTGACAGTACGGTTTTTATTTATAAAAACCGTATTGTCAATAAATAGGAATCTGCTTTTTATCGTTTTACCTAATTTGCAAACAAGTACATCTTATAAACATATTAACCCATTTCGTCCCAAATGTCCAAGATTTTCGTTGAGTTTTCAACGTTCTAACTTTTTATGAGTCGTTTCACGTCATCTCCCCCAGCGCGGCGCGCGAGCTCGAAATCTTGCTATTTCCAATTCATATTTATGATACTTAAATGTACTTTAAAAAATTGTTTTATAAGCGTTTCCGACGTATTTTTTCCTCAGCTTTCTAATGATGTAGGCAGTTTTTCCAAAATTTTCCATTTTCACCTTTAAAAACTACAAAACATCTTATATCTCAAAAAGTATATTTTTAATATTTTTGTTACCACTTAAATCGAAAGCTGAGCATTTTTTACATAGGAAATGATTTTTTTCAAAATTTGCTCAAGATGTTTTCTTCGAGAAATAGAGACCAAAAGAGTAGATGCAACGTCTTTCCTGCGCTCTGTACCGCGCGGTATGTCGCGTGGACTAGATCTGTTTCGCTACTTAATAACGTTTAATCATAATCTTTACCTGTTCTTTCGAATTCTTTATAATGCATTAATAATATTTTATTGGTTATTTTATAAAAAAATAGAGTTTCATAACGAACAGCAATATAGTAATTATACCAACGCTTCTTTCTCAGTGCAGATAATTTTTCTTTGTTTTTTCTAACAGTTATTCTAGGGAAGATTTGACATTTAGAACTTAAAAATGGTTTTTTGAACTTTAATGTACACTCAGAAAAAAATATGGTATATTTTCACATAAAAGTACTATCAAATATAGTGGTATTTGTTACAATACAATACTATTATTCTAATAGATGAAAATACACTGAGGAAAACGGTGTTTGTACTGTGTGCATAGTAAAACTGAATATTATTGTCTTTACTATATATTTTTTTAAATCAACTATAATATGTTAATAATAAATATATTCATATAATCCAAACAACTAAACAGTTATAATAACTCAATTATTGTCATATCCATATAATTCAAACAACTATACAGTTATAGTAACTGAATTATTGTATTTAACTAAATTTCCATTAAAGATTACTATATTTATTTAGTATAATACAATATTTCCATTCGAAATCTTCAGGTATTTTAAATTTTACTATCTAACATAATACCCAATAACGAAGTTTTAGATATCTTTGCCATAATTTTGTTGTTTTTATCACTATAAAATGTATATGTAGCCAAATACCACTATACTTTTTATAGTACTTTTATATGAAAATATACTATATTTTGTTCTCAGTGTACATTAAAATTCAAAAAACCATTTTTAAGTTCTGAATATCATATCTTCCCGAGAATAACTGTTAGAAAAAACAAAGAAAAATTATCTGCATTGAGAAAGAAGCGTTGGTATAATTACTATATTGCTGTTAGTTATGAAACTCTGTTTATAAAATAACCAATAAAATATTATTAATGCATTATTAAGAATTTGAAAGGACAGGTAAAGATTATGATTAAAGGTTATTAAGTCGCGAGACAGGCCTAGTCCACGCAACGTACTGCGCGATACCGGGCGTAGGAAAGACGTTGTGTCTACTCTTTTGGATTCTATTTCTCGAAGAAAACATCTTGAGCAAATTTTGAAAAAAATCATTTCCTATGTAAAAAATGCTCAGCTTTCGATTTAAATAGTAAAAAAAAATATACTTTTTGAGATATAAGATGTTTTATAGTTTTTAAGGTGAAAATGGAAAATTTCGGCAAAACTGCCTAATCATTAGAAAGCTGAGGAAAAATACGTTGGAAATGCTTATCAAACAATTTTTTAAAGTAGGGTAAGTGTGGGTACTACGGCGGTATTTTTTTCAGGTTAGTTTCAAACGAATATATTTCGTTTCCATGCAAAAAAATTATGCTGATTCTTTTTGATAACGGAACTTAGGTATCATATCTATCGATTAAAGTACAATTTTAGAACAAAAATTGATAAATAAATGTATAAAATGACTTTGAAAACAACATCTCTCTGCTGGTGTTACTGCGAAGCTGCTGCAACTACTGCGTTGGTATTACGGTGCCATGTTAAATCGTAGGGAGAGCGCTGGCGCATGCGCAGAACCCCAAAAAGTACGTCGCTGGTATTACTGCGATTTTCCATAAGATTCTACAGCAGTAATACATACACAATAATACCGACGTCCGCAGTAGTACCCACACTTACCCTACATTTAAGTATCATAAACATGAGTTGGAAATAGCAAGATTTCGAGCTCGCGCGCCGCGCTAGGAGAGTTGACGTGAAATTCCTCATATGCACATAGGTGTGCATAGTCTATGCTATTGTTTA
Source organism: Torymus aiolomorphi (assembly GCA_036365515.1). Taxonomy (NCBI): domain Eukaryota; kingdom Metazoa; phylum Arthropoda; class Insecta; order Hymenoptera; family Torymidae; genus Torymus; species Torymus aiolomorphi. The sequence continues at coordinate 187,282,304 of CM070875.1, forward strand.
TTATAATATCTTGGAAAATATGCAAGATAGCCAAATTTTACAAGAGGCAAAAAAATTTCTAAATGTAAAAATATATATTTTGGCGTGAATTTTATTTTTCAATATTAATTAATAAAAAAAGTTATAGCGTTATAAACAATTAAATTGTTAATAACAAATTAGCAACAATTTTTTCGAAAAAATAAATTGCATATTCAAAATCAGCGGAAAAAAGTACATGGAATTAAGGGGGGGGGTATGGTTAATTCGTAAAAAAATGGGTCATTTTTAATGATTTTTATATTCGCTCTAGTAAATGAAAATTTATTTTAATAAAAAGTATACGATTCAGTAACTATTGTACAATATTCTGTGAAATTTTCATTGAAAAATATTAAAAATTAAGCAGTTGGCAGAAATTCTGCGGAGGTGCCTTGACAAAATGTTGTTTTGCGGTGGACAGCATATCTCAGCACTGGATCGTCTGAAATTAAAAATTGAAACAGATATCGTTAGATTAGCACATTCTCGAGGTAACAACGGGAGCTTTTTTTTTTTTTTAATTATTAACAATTTTACAGTAACAAATATGTCAATTTTTTTTAGCAAAAATCGGTGTTTTTATGTCAAAGTTTTGTTTTTATGTCACCAAAAATTGAAAAATCGAAAAAAAAAAATCCCTCTCGTTGTTACCTCGAGAATGTGCTTATCTAACGATATCTGTTTCAATTTTTAATTTCAGACGATCCAGTGCTGAGATATGCTGTCCACCGCAAAACAACATTTTGTCAAGGCACCTTCGCAGAATTGCTGCCAACGGCTTAATTTTTAATATTTTTCAATGAAAATTTCACAGAATATTGTACAATAGTTACTGAATCGTATACTTTTTATTAAAATAAATTTTCATTTACTGGAGCGAATATAAAAATCATTAAAAATGACCCATTTTTTTACGAATTAACCATACCCCCCCCCCCCCCCAACTACACACTTTCCATGGAAAAAAACTTGAAACAAAAATTGAAGTCGGCGTAAAACGTCTTTACACACTGTTTTGTAGATTTTGAGCGCTATCTTGACGTCGCCATCTTAAATTTGGAAAAATTTCAAATGGATTTTGACAAGCAAATAATATTGTTGTCATTTATGCTCATTGCAATGATCAAGCATAGTTTTTTCGTATAAAAAATATGATATTTTTGCAAAGTTTGCATTTTTAAAAATTTTTCCTACGCTTAGGGAGTCCCGCCATCTTGAATTTAAAAAAAAAATTCAACGGGGTTGCTAGGTTACAAAAACAAAAATACCGCGAAGTTTCGCTAATATTACGGCGCGCGAGCGCGCTTAGAGATGACTATATAGTTTATTGAACAATGCATTCGGGCTAATTTTGGACTTCACATCGCCTTGAAGTTTCTAACCTCAAAATTTAATATTCTTAAATATCATTGCTGAGGTTAATATTATTCGTTAATCAAAATATAAGAATTTAATTCTTTTCAATTAATAAATAACCATTAATAATCGTGCGAAGCGCGCGTGTTCTTGCTAGTAAAGAAAACAAACATATATTTATAGTTACTATGATTATTTCGATTCGGTGTTATACATATTCCGAAATAAGAAGAAATTATTGGGCGATTCTACTGAAATTCACTAACACTGCTCACGCAGCCAGTTGCGTAGGTTTCTTACATTAACAGGTTCTTCGTTGACAAATATTTAACATTTCAATGAAATTCTCGGAAAGTCATTCTTTTTGGGTCTGAAGTTTGCATCGTTAGAATGCAACGAAATAATTTTTTACGATTGATTAAAGTTATTTAACAATAGAAATTTTATCTAAACCTTTGTTATAAAGTTATTTTATATTATAAAACAAAAAATCTACATTCAAAATTAATATTCTTCAGTATAAACGTGAAGTAAAATAAATTATTTTTTTATTTCGTTGCACTCCAACGTTGCAAACTTCAGACTCATCATTCTTTACGGTACACTGTCACCAACTCAATAAGTACGTATCAAACGTTATTTCATCCCAATTGAACTTATAAACTCACCGTATACTACCATTTTCTAAAATAATTTCTCTTGCGCTCTCTCTCGCTTGTCATAACATCATCATACATTCTTGGCGTCTGATTGCGCGGCACAATGCCGTCTTCTATTAACGCGCCGTTACCGTACGTCAAGCTATCGGAGGCGAGCGCCGAGTGCAGCCGCGCGAGCGATCGATAATACAGATAGCGCATCGGCCGGCCGTCTCCGATATGCATTACGTGGGTAATTATCGGAAGGTGGTCGGAATATATATACTCACGCACCCGTGTGCACATGCCTATAAATGGATATATATATACGCGCATCTCGTAATTCCTGGCGAAAATCTATATCCACCACTATAGCTGCTACCGTGAATACATACACAGTGTGCTGTGCACACATTCACGCGCGCATACTTATATACCTGGGCGTCGGAGAGACGCAATATAATTCCTATTAATAATAACGAGCTCGAGTTCACACGGTTACGCGCCTGCGCGCTGAATCCCCGCCCCTCTCACTCTCGGACGTATTCGAGTACAAGCAATTGCAGCAACAGTACCAGCTTTATACGGGCCACTGGCTCCTGGACTTTAATGCTTTTATAATTGCAGTGCGCGCGCACTCTCGCGCTACGCAGACGCGCGGCGAGAGAGCTGTAAGTGTGTCGCACTCACGCGCGCCACATATTATAAGCGTGCGGGAGGTACAGCAGTATTAATAAATAAAATGAAACTTGAAAATTGCAGCTGAGGGGTGGGTGCGACGACGACGACGAGATGCGGGTAGTGGTTGAGCAAATCGCTTGATGAATTCCGAGGATGGAATTGTTAAAGCGCGCTAATTATTACCGTAATATCCATTCGAGGGTAAAGTGCTAGTGGTTTTACACCTCGTTTCATTACCATTCCGACGTAATTAAAAATTTCAACGGAAAAATTACAAGATTAAGGTATGTGGGCTTGAACATTTTTGCGAAGCAAGACAACGTGCGTGGAACAAAACATGAGTGGTACTATAATTCCGAATTAATTATACAAAACACATTAATAATACTTGTAAATTTTATTTAATTGATAAAAATGGATTCATTTAGCTACATCGGATTTTATTTTCACAAAAAGAATGACTTGCAGTAATATTTAACGATATCACATTATTACATTGGTATAATAAGAAATCAAGGAGTAACTTTTTTTATCGCGCAATATAAACTTTAGAAGTTCATTAAAAAAAAGTATCATTGCAGGTATTCCAACGTTTTCAAATACGCGACTGTTCCTTTAAACGTGGCAAGGCAACGCGAAAGCTGAATTTCCAGACACGACAGGTCCCAAAATCGCATGCTCAAAGCAAAAAAAAAGCTCGACGCGCGAGGAGAGAACCACATTCATCTTATGCACGTCTCATAAAACTACACGCTCGCGCAGAAGCGGGCGCACGCCTAGACAAGAATAAAAGAAAAGCCCTTTAAAACTAAAAATCAGAAGCGAAAGCTCGCGAGCACGATGCATAAAGTCAAAAGAGCATGCCGTTATTTTTTTTCCGGTTTCCCTCTCGTGTGTGCATCGCGCCGCCGTCGTCGTCGTCGTCGCATCACGTCACACGGCAGACGACACACTCTCCCTTCCTCTCACTCTCTTTCTCGCTCGCTGCCGAGTCATCGATGCGACGACGTTGCCGCCGCCGTCGTCTGGTGTGCTCGCTGCACTGCACACACGCCCGCGTATGCCGCGGAGGAGAGGGGGCGGGAAAAAAGGGGTTGACGCTCGAGGCGCGCACCTTCCCCTCGACCTCGCGGCTGGCGTGCGCACTTGGTGTATCGTCCGTCGCCAGTGGATGTCAATGACTCGGATGACTCGGCGAGCGCTTGCGCCAGAAACCGTCTGCTGCTGCCACCACGCCGTCGTCACTGCCGCCGCGCCTACTGGAAAATCGATTCTCAGCCCGCTCTCTTTTCTCGCTCTCGCTCTCTCTCTCTTTTCTCGTCTCGCTTGTACCTTCTCTCGTGCGGTGCAAGATGACGGCTTTTTTTTAGAGCTCCAGATAAAGCAGGCGGCGCGCGCGCTCGCATGCACGGAGAAAGTGCACCAGAGCGAATTCGAGCCTTCGATTATCGGACGATTTATTGCGTGCGAGCGATGGAATTTTCGTGCCCGTTCAACCCAGTTACAAGATTTGTCTGCGAATTTCCGATCGAATGGTCAACTGTACTTGATGTGACCAGATGGCAAAAAAGTGCCAACGAAATCGTTAGTTTTTAATGGGATATTTTACTCTCCATGCGATAAGTTTTTCTAGTATGTAACGATTTATTACAATAATTCACAAATTGGAAAGGTCTTTTATAATATTTATTTCATAGAAGAGAGTTATGATTCACATGATTTTAGTTTAGATATATATTATGTATATATCAATCGCAATAATTTAAACAACGTCGATAATCTAATTACCATGCGTTTGTACAATCAATTTCAAAGATCGGCTATAAAAATCAATTAATAATAGAAATGTTGTTACCTCACAAATTTTCATGATGTGTTAAGAATAAAAACACTCTTAGTCCAATGGTAGATTACTTACCTGTAACAAAAAGACAAATAACAATTAAATATACATTTTCTATATTTAAAACTGTATATATATATGTTAGTAGCACGTAATATTATTGATATAAACTTGATTGCAATAAATATTTACACAGTAAATTCTGATAATAAATATATACCAAATACACATCACTATGACATAACTATGTTTGCAGTTGAATGCTACCCAATGTAAATATTTCTCAACAAAAAAGAAACAAGCAAATCAGGAGGCAAGAAAATTCACGTCAGCCCAGCACACCCGCTAATTACTGGCGAACCATCGCTGATACACATGTATAATTACAAACCGTTAATGCAACAAGCTCAAATTACAACTTATTAATGCATTCGCGCGCGCACGCAAAACAAAAAAGCAAACCGGGCCGTATAACGCTATGAAATTTAATTTCGAGCTTCGCGCATGTTATTCGCGTCCTGCGCCCCGAAAAAAAGGAGTACGATGGGAGTGGGAGAACCAGTAACATCGCAGATTGCATTCGCTAATCGCGATTAACAGTCCGAGTGCGAGCGCGCGCAGCGAGAATTAAACGGCAAAAAGTTCGGTATAATCGGGACTCGTGCAGCGGAGCGGCGCGACTTTTCCGTTAATTAATCCGAGAGAGAGAAAGAGAAAGATAGAGAGTCGTGGGTCGGGGCCAGATGTATATATGCATAGGCCCTTCCTTCTCTCGACGTCATCGTCGGCGCTTGCGCGCGAGTTTGTATTATGAACAACTTTCATAATTAAGCCGCGAAGAAAACTTTCGGACGCTGGCTGCCGCCGTCGCTGCAGTCTCGCCTCCCCCAATATATACGGATCCCCGAGAAATTCGCCTGCGCGCCTGACTTTTCATTTTCTAACTAATTTTACCTCACTTGGCTTTCGACTCTTTTCCTAGGCCTTGCGTTTATTCATTCTCCAGAAAGGAATTCTAGGATTAAATTGTGCTCTTCGCAAGACATGGTCGTGTCACGGCATGGAAAAACAAATGTTACGATAATATCTTGGGCTGAGTATGTATGATGTATGCATATTGGCTTGTTTGTCGTCGACACACAGAATAAAGAACTAAACCGAAGAAGGCAAATAAGTAATATATTTGATATCGGTATTTTCTTCTCTACTGTATTATGTATCAGTTGTTACACATAAGGAATGCTTATTTACTGTCTTGCGTACATAAATATATAGGTGATTCTCTGTAAAAGTGCACATTCTGTCGTCTATCGTTCGTGGATATTTTATAAAGTAAAATCTTCAATTTTTTCGAAAAATGAATTTTTTATAAAAAATAAAACGTAAATTATTTTAGAATATCAGTGAAATTGAAAATGGCGAGATGTCCATTATTAGTCAGTGATAGAAAATTATTTACTACCACGGAGATTACATGTAGAAATGTGCACTTTTGCGGAGAATCACCCATATATAATAATGTATAATTTATGATAAAATAATATTTTTTGTAAATAATAAAGAAAAATTGTATCACAAAAATGTTTCATACCCCAATTTTTAAATGAATATAAATATAAATAGAAAATGTAAAAAATATTTATGTATTATAATATAGATATGAATTTATACAGGTATTTTTACTGAATATAAATTTGACGTGAAACATGCTGTAACTGCTTGTGTGAACTAGAATAAAGGCATCTTGTTCACATCGCCCGAGACACTTTCCGTGAATTCCGGACGATGTATATCAAAACGTATATGCAGCGCCTGCGCGTGATCCCAACCAAATGCAATATCCTCCTCAGTTTCCGGATATAGACATAAGGATGCACAAACGTGTTGAGTTATACGTGGAACCTGGCCCGTTATGAAATATCCACCGAGGCGAATCTCTGATAATACACTTTTCGCGCTTCCCCATTGAATATATTGTACGCGAAATGGGAAATGACATGCTGTTTCGGGTATTTACGATACTTCTAAATATTCCAAAGAGTTTCTCATATTGCAACTATTCTTTTGAATCTTTGATGAAAGTCTTAATAAGAAATTTTTTTATATGTTTTATCAAAGTATTCATAAAGGAGACTGCGATTTAGTTATATTTTTGTTTTGTTGATTTTAAATACACGTAGTTATTGCGTGTTTTCCTTTTTTTAAAATCAGATCGATAACCATAATAAATTGTTCAAATTAACATTTATAGTAAAAATTAAAAAATGAATAAGATGGTAAAAATTGAAAATTTTGAAAACATTATTAAAAACATGATTCTCATCACGATATAAAAAGACCTATATTCATAAAAAATCTTTATTTCCGCAGAATTTGAAGTTATCGAACTCTCATGCAGTTCCTTCTATAAGTTCAATAAATGGATGATGTAATAGGGCTCTCAACGCGAATTTTAGTACGTATAAAGGGCACGAAACTTTTGCTCAATCACATTTCGCCACGGCGCCGAAAAGGCAATGAACTTTCCCCTGGCCCATATATTCATAAACTTCTTTTCGCCCTCGTTATCGATGCGGCGCGCTCGACTTGCAAAAGTGTACCACACGCGCGCGCACATTGAGAGCCGTTCATGCAAGTCAAAGACTCGCCGGATTCGAGGATGCCACGGGGCTATACGCTAAAAGAGGAGAGAAGCTACGTAAAACTTCCTGCGCAAAGTCGAATCGAGCGTAAAAAAAAAAAAAGAAAAAGAAAAAGCCCCAACACCTGCCATTACAACTCCTTGTAGTACATTGACGCGATTAAACCATGACTACGGCCTGTACCGCTGATCTTCCAGCACAAATCCAACTTTTCTTTTGCCATAACAAACGCTAACTTTATAGAACATGCTCAGAGTACGTTTTCCAGGTCGACTGTAGACTTTGGCGCACGTGTTGAAGAACAAAGTATGAGCTTGAATTGTTTAGGGAATATAAGAGCGGCGTTTTGCTCTTTAAGCAAGCGAAGAAATAAAACTTTAAGTAAACATTCTTATATGCACGAATACGCATTTCAAGATTCAATGTAGGTCAAGCGTGAGAGTATTGCGAGAAAGAAATTTTTGTAATTGAAGTCGCCGTAGAATTCTCCGATACTGTAATTTCAAGTAATAGTCTTAATCAACTTTTTACATTTTCCAGCAAGTATTTCAGTTTTATGTTTGTAAAAGATATACCTACCATTTAAATTTCCTTTCCAATGACTTTATTCGTTAAAAATAATTAAAAAACTGCTATTCGAGAGCGCAAAGTAAAATGAAAAATGGGCTAGTAAAACGAATGTAGGTCAGTGTTAATAAAAAGTGCGATGAAAGCTCGGAAAAGGAAAGAAAAACGCTAAACGAGAAGAAAAGACAGAGTGCGAAATAACGAGAGTGGACAAGAAAAAAAACGAATGGAGAAAGGGAAATGCAGCAGTACCGTAACAGCAGTTCTTTCGACGCGCGATGAATTGTATTAGAAAAAAATGTGTAGAAGAGGTTAAAAGTGGGGTAGAATTACATGTGGTTGGCGCGCTTTCGAACGACTTTTGCGAAGCTCGAATCGTCATCCATCATACGTGCCTGTTTATGCGGAGTGAAACGACGGACTTCTCGCGAATACTATTCAATTTTCTTGATGAAAAGCTTATGAACTGCTACTCCACTGCACGTGGCATTTCATTTTACTCTCTTTCTTTTTTTTCCCTCTCTGTTTCTCTTGGAATAGGTATGTGTGTCTATTTTGTTTTGGTTCTTTATTTTCTGTAGAGATTTTGTGCTTGACTTTTCCGAATATTCCAGACGTGGTGTTATGTTAGTAATACCATATAAAGCTTTTGAAGAGTGACTTAAGGATCTTTTATACTTTTATAAAAAATAAAACTGCTTTTATTTATATTATAAGAACTTCTTTATTACATAAGAAACAAAAATATTGCAATAAAAAGCAATCAGATTAAATGGCATATAGTGAAGTAATGACGACTTTAATAAGCAAGTTATTTTTGAGTAGAAAGTCATTCATAGCCAGGCAGTTTAATTTCAGGAGTAGGAAAAGGGACGGGTAAGCATAAATGTACGAATGGCTAGTGTCCGATAACGATGATGGTGTCATCTTTTTATAATTTAATCTTTTCTATAATAGCGTTAATTATCAGACCTATAAATTGAATAGATAAAAATTGTTAAGAAAAAAATTTTCAATCTTGCAACAATCGGTTCTTTTCTTCGATACTTATTCGTATTGCCTTTGGTTTCTTAAATATCATATGTTTTCGAAATATAAAAACACGATTCATTTTAGCGGTAAAAACATTGTTTATATGCATGTAAAATATACGAATAAGATAAAAAAAATTGTGAATTAATTTCTATCAAACAGCCACGTGGTGCCTAACCGAAATTAATCACAATAACTTAACCATATCAACTGTACTCAACAATAGTACATTACGATACAAGTAACTTAAGTAGCCCATTACTGTACGGCGTGAGGCTTATAGCGCTAAACGCCGTGTAATAATGAGCTAGTTAATAAGTCACGACTATCGTATACTATTTTATAGCTCGTCTGACGTAAATCCGCCATATTTTTATTTTATTTATTTGTGCATAGTTAATTATTAAAATTATATTGATGTTTACAGTTTTTACAATAAGCATTACATGCGCAGACCATGTTGACCGCTATTGACTGTCACGTTACGGTTTTCCTTTATGATAAGCGGACTGTCTCCCTCCATGTGCACGCGGGCTGTCTTTATTTAATTATAATTGTTTACACTGAACAAAAGTGGTTTACCCTAAATATTAAAATTGCTTAAAATGGCACAACTAAGCATGAATAGTTGGCCTAAGCAACATAATTGGTAATCGGTTGGTAATGATTAAAACAACCAATTCATTTCTTAGATCGTTGGAGAACAAAATTGGTAACCGTAACTATACTCAAAAGTTAGTTACGACGAGCAATTCGTCTTATATAACTTCAAATTATATATTACATCAACTACTTTATTTTAGTTGGAACAGCTATCAATTTTTTTGTTACAGTAAGCAATTAATTGGTAACAATTACTAATTCTGTTAGTTAAAGTAACCTTAAAAAATTTTGAAACATTTTTTTTAACCCGTTGTAGATGTCGTGTTCAGATTGCATACAAACATTTTTCTGCGTATATTTGCTATATTACCAATAGTTTTTATTTTCGGTTGTTGTAATCTTTTTTAAAAAATCGCATCCGTAGTGATTTGTGTTTTACCAGGACTTAGAAGTGTCAATGCGCACTTCGTGCGCCCTATCGTACGCCAATTCGATTTTAAATGATCATTTCAAATCGACCAATCACAATCATTTGAGGTGATAATCTCAAGTTAATCTCTTTTTAGGCACGACCGCTACTCGGGAGAGCCTTATATTTTCACCAGAGTGAAAATTGTAACTCCCCGAAAACTAGAAATTTACTGTATAAAAACTATTTTCCGCCCAGAAATAGTTCATTTTAGGCGTTTTCTATGATGTATGTATGTATGTACGTTCGTATGTAATCAAGATTATGGATTATCTCAGCGAATTTTCGATGGATTTCATCGGAATTGCGGGAAAATACTCCTCTAATTATACCTAAGTGCTGGTCCCTTAACCAGAAAGTACGATGAAAAATTGTTCAAATGCGAGCAAAAAGAAATATCTCAAAAAATCGATTTTTAAGAGGTGTTTGAAATTTCGAACGTTCATAGTGAACGAAAGATTTTTGCCATTTTCAAATTTAGCCGAATTTGGCTACTTAATACATTTAAAATCGAATAATAACTGTATTTCTTCACTTCTCACTCTTGCAGTCACCAGTAAACCACACTCCGGGGAATTCTAACCAGAATTAGAAACTTTAAGTTAATATTTCGTTCATTATGAACGTTCGGAATTTCAAACACGTTTTTTAAGCCTAATGTCTAGAAAAATTAATTTTAAGCTAATATCTACAGGTCTATCTGCTAAAACTAATTAAAATACACATTTTTTCTGTTGAAGACTTTTCTCTAAGAGCAATATTTACCAAGATAACTGCGAAAAACGGCAAAAAAGGTCAAAAATGGACGATTTTTTACTATAACTTGACAGGATTTGATTTTACACGAAAATGTTAAATACAAAAGTTGTAGATTATAATAATACAAAACTTTTTCCCATTTAACATTTTCATACACGGAAAGAAATGTGGACAGTCTACAACTCGGCGAGAGCCGGGAGCCGCTCAATACAAACCATAGCGCGATTGAAGTATAGATTGGATATGCAGAACCTCGAGGTTTCTCGGATATATCGTAACTCAACGTTGGAAGTGTGAGACTTCCAACTTGGAGATTCAGTTGCTTTCCCCTCCAGCGCGCGCGTTCGCCCAGCAGCCAATCACCGCCCGCGCTTCGGATAGCCAACTCTGCCCCTTTACACCTATCTCTAAGTTGGAGCTCTCAGACTTCCAACGTCGAGTTACGATATATCCGAGAAATGTGAGGTTCTGTACGTCTAGCTCGAGGTGCAGGCACTCCAATCGGCACTAAGTAAATGCGAAACTTAATATTTACAAACACCGAGACTTTTTGACATTAGCGCCGTCCAATACTGGAGTTATTTCCCTACCACTTTTCTTTCCGTGTATAAAATCAACTCCTGATGAGTTACACTTATAAAAACAATTTTAAACGCATAAATATACATAAAATGGACGATTTTTGACTATAACTTGACAGGATTTGATTTTACACAAAAATGTTAAATACAAAAGTTGTAGATTATAATGAAACAAAACTTTTTTCCATTAAATATTTTCATATAAAATCAACTCCCGATGAGTTATACTTATAAAAACGATTTTAAACGCCAAAATACACATAAAATGGACGATTTTCGGCTATAACTTGTCAGGATTTGATTTTTCGCAAAAATGTTAAATACAAAAGTTGTAGATAATATTGAAACAAAACTTTTTCCTACTTAACATTTTTTTGTAAAATCAATTCCTGACGAGTTAATCTTATAAAAACTATTTTAAACGCCAAAAAATACATATAAAATGGACGATTTTCGACTGTAACTTGACAGTATTTAATTTTACACAAATATATTCAATACATAAGTTATAGATAATAGTTAAACAAAACTTTTTCCCATTTAAGATTTTCATGTAAAATAAATACCTGACGAGTTAAATCTATAGAAACGATTTTAAACGCCAAAATATACATAAAATAGACAATTTTTGCTTATCGTACAAAGAATTGATTTCCAATAGAACTCTTAAATACAAAGGATATCGTTTAAATACCAGTAAAAAAACTAATACAATGACTAACAAAAACTATTACATAAAAGCTGTCAAATCTTACAATTTCTTGTCATGATCTAGAGAACTTAGTATATAGTAAAATCAAAATTAGAAAAATGTTTAAAAATTGCGTTGTTAAAAATCTATAATTATGTTATCTTTCTGTTTTGATAACAAATAGAAATTTCATATAAAATTGCACAGCTTAACCTGTTAATTATGTTCACAGAACCTAAGCGATTGAACTAAGAGAAACAAAATTGTCTAATATTATAAAAGTACATGTTAAAGTAATATCATAGTACACAAAAGTGTAAGGTATGTGTTATAGATTTTATAGTATAGTAAAGTTCAATATGTATAAAGAATTAAAATGAAAACTATTAAATATGCAAGACTCACTTATATACAATAGATACCTTGAAATGAGTTTTTATACCCTGACTAAACTTAGAAATTAACTAGATGAGCTCATATGACCAGCGACAACTGCTTACTGGTATCGCATCTAACCACACACACAGCACTTTTATGATATCCCCCAGTTCCTAATTATCTATCCCCTCACATTCTAAAGCACTAACACTTGAAGATCATTGTAGAGCTGGGGAAGCTGCAAAATGAGGCTGGATGGCCCAGGGTGGGCACTACTGCATGGATGCCAGTGTGCTCAGAATTATCTAATAGCCATATGAGAGGAAAATACTATAGAGACCGACATGCGTGTCTCAATCTCAAGGACTGCCTCACCGTAGGAGAGAAGCGAGGAGAATTGAGCACCTAGAAACCACATATGACTAATGAACATAAAAAACATTACCATATAAAAGAAAAGTTTGGTTGTTGTTCACTATTCTCGCTGCACCAGCTATACCTCTAGCAATTAGAGGGGAAAGACTGGTGGAAACTTCACTTGTTATTTCATTGCTGAAAACACCTCCATCTTGAGAGTCGCTGAAGGCACCAGCAGCAGATTAACTGTACACAGAGCCACTAGTATAAGAGTCAAACACACACATGGAAAGTTGAGTATCTGAAAATCACATATGACTAATAAATAAATGAGCCAAGCAACATCACCACACTCAAGAAAGATTCTGCAGCAGTGCTCACCGTTTACACTACTCTCATCGCCAGAACCTGCAACAAGAGAAAGTACCATCAGCTTACCTATCAGAGAGGTTACGAACGAGAAAGGGCTTACGCAATTTGCTTTCGCCGTCGACACGCTGCCTTCCTGTCTCTGACAGATTTCATCATCAACCAGTAAACACGATGAAAGGGACGACATTCTCCAGGGCGGCGTATTGCAGCAGCCACCGTCATCATTGGGAACGCCGGGAACCAGACGATGCAATTGTTGACATCACACCATGGACATACGCGCGCGCACGTCGCCGTAGGGCCGCAGACCCGCAGTCAACACAGACTCACTAGGGCTAGTAGCAGAAAGCGCGCGCGCGATCCATATATACCTATCAGGGAGCGCTCACAGTCACGTGGGTTGCATGCGCTTTTCCGCTGGTGCAAACGCACTATGCACAGCCTATAGCTGAGATGGCCGTTACGGCTGATGTAAGTACTCTGCACGCACGCAGCACCAAGCCAGATTACCATTGACGAATGCACCAGTGTTGAGTTTTCTCTTTTTGTTTTTCTCCTATTCGCGGTATTAGTGTATATGTGCATGTGTGTATATGTATAAGTTATACGAACATAAGTGAGCGATTAGTCTACAGTTTTCGTTAAACTGTGTAAAATTTAACTTTATATTTTTGTATCGGGAGTAATGAAACGGTATTTTTCCTTATGTTATTCAAAAGCATTTTACTTAACACAAAAATTTCAAATACAAAAGTTGTTGATAACATTGAAATAAAACTTTTTTTCTATTCAACATTTGCATAAATAAAAATAAAAACTATTATTATAATTCAAATAGAAATAATGAAAACAATGTTTTTAATTTTAAATATAATTGCAATCATAGTACTTATATATTTAATATTCCTATGTGTACTTTAATCATATCAATTAATAATACTTAATTAATTTATATGAATCATAGACTATTTGAAAAGTTATCTGCATATATAGATATATATAGATATATATGCAGATAACTTTTCAAATAGTCTATGATTCATATAAATTAAGTATTATTAATTGATATGATTAAAGTACACATAGGAATATTAAATATATAAGTACTATGATTGCAATTATATTTAAAATTAAAAACATTGTTTTCATTATTTCTATTTGAATTATAATAATAGTTTTTATTTTTATTTATGCAAATGTTGAATAGAAAAAAAGTTTTATTTCAATGTTATCAACAACTTTTGTATTTGAAATTTTTGTGTTAAGTAAAATGCTTTTGAATAACATAAGGAAAAATATAGATATATTTTTAGAATTATAAGGAATATATTCTACAAAAAAATAATAAATATGTAATAATAGTAAATGCATGATTTCCATTTAAATTTTACTGCAGAGATGTATTTATGTGCATTCTAATGATAATAGCGATGACAATAAGTATTACAATTAATGCAATAATAAAATTATAAGGTTTTTCTGAGCATTGCGATCGTGCCTATTATGTAAAAACGAAGTTTTTACATAGGGAGGGGGCGGGCGACGAGCGAAGCGAGGAGCAGGTGTGTGTGGGGGCGGGGGGTTGGCGTGCCGAAAGCACGCAGGGGGACGCAGCCCCCCTAGTTTGTATAGAACTAGCCAGTTCAAGCGCGCTGCGCGCGCTCTTTATAAAGGGCATTTCAAATCAATTTCAAATTTTCGCGCTTTTTCGAGACAACGAATCACAAACACTTTTATCATGCCTCATCTAACAGGCTATCATTTTTTTTTTTATAGAAAATAGAAAATAGAAAAACTAGCTATGTCTATAAGCACGCTTCGTGTGTCGTAATCTTAACAAAACTTCGCGCCACTTTAATTTTTGTATCCTAGCAATCCATTACTCCTACCAACCAAATCACGAATAAATTGATCTCCTAACAAATACCTAGGTTCATTTTTTAAGATAGTTTTTTTTTTAAAGATAGGAATACTTCTACAAGAGCTCGTCTATAAGAGTTCAACTTTGAAGTTAAATAATTTCATAATCGAGTTGACAAACGATCTAAAGTTTTGCACACTTACAGAAAATTAATCGAAGAACAACATATTAAATTTTTGAAATGACGTAATCATTTTCAATTCTGTATCTAACCTCCTTAAATGAGCCGACATAAGCGACAGTTTAAAAATTTTGCTTCCTCCTAGAGGAAGCTTTATTGTGATAAGGTAAAAGTACCCATTATGAAACATCGCTCAAATCATGACCCCTTCATGGAACAGTTTGAAATATAGTAAAATAAAGTCTATTAATCAAAAATGTTATTGAGTACGATCGTAGGAGGCAAAGATGTGAAAAGAAAACGACTTTTCTAATTGTGGCAACGTTTCGTCGGCTATTTACGCCAACCTCATCAGGCCCTTTATTCGAAACACATATTATTTGTAGTTTTTTACATAAATTTACATAAACTTTTGAGTAACACATTTTTGATTTTTTACATTACCTAGCCTTATAGATCAAATATAATCCGTCGTCAATCAGATGTTATTTGATGACTAAAACCATCAACATTGATCCCATGTTTATATACATTTGTACAGTGTTTACCTTATTTTGAATATGACTATAATAAATTAATAACGGGAAAATACGTGGTACTTAGTTTTTGAAGATCTTCTTTTTTATTAATATTGTTTTTATTATTTTTTATGTGAATCATTTCCGAAATCAATCTTTTTAAATAATTACTTTCAAAATCTAAAATCCGCGTATTATCCCAGTCAAATTCATGTTTATTTTCTACTTGGTGTGTACTAACCACCGAATCTTTATTTTTATTTTTCTTATGTTCATTAATACGAGTAACTAAGGATCTTTTTGTTTCTCCTATGTATGTAGCCAGACAATCTTTGCAATTAAATTTGTAAACAACATTTGTGCAATCCCATTTTTTAGTTACATCCTTACCTAGTTTTATGATAGGAGTTAAACTCTTTTTTATCAATGGGATTGTGCATATGTTGTAAGACTTAAGTATATTCGATAAACAATTAAAATTATTGTTGTACGGAATAGAAAGTTTCGGTATTTTTACATAATAATCTTTATTGTCAACTGTATTCGTGCGAAACCTTAATTTATTCAGTCTTTTTTGTATATATTTTCCAATAAACCACCGTGGATAATCATTATTCAGTAATATTAATTCTACATGTTTTAGGTTTTCAGTATGAAACTTAGAATCAGACAATAACACCGCTCTATCTACTAAGTTATATATAATATTCATTTTTTGTTGACTTGGATGGTTTGAAAAGTAATTGATTAAACGACCAGATGATGTTGGTTTTTGAAACCAGTTTGTCATGATTTTGTTGTCTTGCCTGATTAACGTCAAATCTAAAAAGTTAATTCTATTCTTGTCTTCTAACTCATAAGTAAATTTTAAATTATAGTCATAAGAATTAAAAACATTAATTACTACGTCAATGTGTTGTTTCTTCACACAAATAACGGTGTCGTCCACGTATCTAAAATAAAACAAAGGGATACAGTCAAAATTCTTTTCCAATTCGTATAGGCAATTCCTTTCCAAATCATCCATTACAATATCCGCAAATAATGGGGAAATCGGTGAACCCATCGGTGTGACAAAAATTTGTTGGTATATTTGGTCATTAAAAGTAAAAAACGTGTTATTGAATAGAAAATTTGTGCATTTTTTAATCTCGTCCAGTGGAATGTGTTTCGAATAAAGGGCCTGATGAGGTTGGCGTAAATAGCCGACGAAACGTTGCCACAATTAGAAAAGTCGTTTTCTTTTCACATCTTTGCCTCCTACGATCGTACTCAATAACATTTTTCAACTTTAAAGTCTATTAATAATACAGATAATCAATACCAAAATTTTATCTGAATAATGAAGGTTTATTATGTAATATGCAAAGAGATTCCCATTTCTACATGATAATTATAATTTAATAAAAATGTATGAATGCTCTGAGATCGACTCAAATCTGTGGCTGTTGAAGTCAATGGTGCTGGTTTCATACGTTTTATTTTATTAACTGTAACTATGCACTCAAAAACTTTTCAAATATCAATCTTTTTATAATATGCAGTTTTTTACTCATACATTAAAGTTTTACAGTAGTTTTTCTGCAACAGTAAAGATTTTCAATAAATATTTTAGTGTTTCATAATTGCCGCATACAAACGAGCGTAGTCCGAATTTATGGAACAGCCAAAGGTGGCGTTCCAAGTTCGGGGACCTCTGTCTCTAAGCATGTCCCCTTTATGGAGCGCGTTTTCACTCAACAGTTTTAAAGTTATTTATTATTTAACATTATCTTGAGACGTGCGTGTACAATCATTTGAGTTTCCTGCATCATTTTACCAATAAGTAACAATAGTACATTTCGACACGGGTGGGGAAGTCGATTATTTAGCTGGTGTGACTTTTTGCACGAGCGAAGCGAGTGCGAAAAAGTCACACCACCTAAATAATCGACTTACGCACTAGTTTCGAACGGTATTTTATACCACGAGCGCCGAAAAATCATATCAAAGTTGTGATTTTGAGGTTAGAGTGGTATAAATATATTTATAGCACTGTGTGACCTAAATCCGCACTTAAGTCACGGCTAGCTGTGACTTAAGTAGCCCATTATTACACTGTGAAATAATGAATTTACTTAAGTCACAGGCACGTAATTAACGCCAATTATCTACCAAAACTATTCAAAAATACGATTTTACATATAAGAATGAACAGGAAAAGAAGTAAAACTTCGTTAATAGTTGACAAACCACAAAGAATAAATAAAAATGTTGATAATAAGGCTTGTCTATATTATAGGTTAGTTTCATCTGCTATGGGATAGCAGACCGCGCGCTTTTTAAATATTCAATATTAAACTGTATGGATTTTAGTTTTAAAAATCTTTCTCTTTAATGATATAACGTATACAAATCTTTCACTTTCATAAACTTCAACTTATTGTTAAAGATACAAATCAAATTGCCAAGAATCTAGTTTTATGATTTTTTTATGTATATATTCAATATTCTAGATTCAATAATAACCATATTCTATATCAGGTATTCTATTATTTAAATAACGTTTTATTAATTTTTTCAGGGCGGGGGGCTGCGCCCCCCCCCCTTCCGCCCCACACTTCTCCCACCCCACTTCCAAGTTCCAACTATCATTAGAAATAAGCACAAATAAATAAAATAAGAATATGGCGGATTTATGTCACAC
Source organism: Torymus aiolomorphi (assembly GCA_036365515.1). Taxonomy (NCBI): domain Eukaryota; kingdom Metazoa; phylum Arthropoda; class Insecta; order Hymenoptera; family Torymidae; genus Torymus; species Torymus aiolomorphi. The sequence continues at coordinate 187,300,540 of CM070875.1, forward strand.
GAGCTATAAAATAGTATACGATACTCGTGACTTAAGTGGCTCATTATTACACGGCGCTAACCTCACGCCGTGCAATGGGACACTTAAGTCACACGTATCGTAATATACTATTGTTTGTGAAATTCTGATTGTGAAACACAAATAACAAACCTAACCTATAAATTTGATAAAACATCAGTTTGTAAGTTACATTCCTTTAGAAATTTGTTTTTTGTTTTTTACAGATTTTATGAAACTCAAGAAAAATGACAGCGAAGAAAAAAAATAAAGGCACAACATAAGTAAAATGAGACTACGGAAGATATTAAAGAGATGTTAAAAAACAATGCTTAGCACAACAAAGTTATTTGCAAGAAAGTTCAACCAGACAAAAGGAAACTAAAAATCAAAAGGAGACTGTATTCTGCATTACAATTGCAAAAAAGCTTTCAATGCAGTTAATGCTGCACTGCAAATTGCAGCTAAATTGAATGTCCCAGCCACATCTCTAGACAGAGCTGTAAAGATCCACAAATCCACAAGAATCTCCTTCAAGACCTGGCTCGTCTGAAGTTTTATCAGCTCATATAGAAAAGTAGTATAGAACTAAGCAACAGTTTAAAATAGGATAATTGCATACTAAATGAAGAATGGTTACTCGATAACTGTGAAGATTTTGCAACAGAAAATTTGATTGAGAAACTAAGTCAATGGGGTTCGTACAATCTAATTGAAAATTATTGATGTAACTATATTAACATTTTTCTTATTTTAATCATGTTGAATTTTTTTAGGAGTTTTTTCTCCATCTGCAATATAGTATACAATGATCAAACACAAGAATCTATCAGTCGAACAATCAACAATGAGATTTGTCAAGAAAGTGTAATAACTTCTGAAAAAATAAATCTTCACTCAAGTAATCCTGAAAATAACTTAAAAAATAATACGATGGAAGAAGAGACTATGCTCGAAATGAAAATAGTGTAGTAAATAATAAATCCAAACCAAAAAATAAATTAATTGTAATTTCCGATATTTAAAAATAAGTATTAAGTATTCTAAGTTGTATGCAATTATTGTGTTAATTTGATACGTTTAAAATTGTATTTTGTATTCATGTTTTTTAATAAAAAAATTATAAAAAATTTAAAATCATCATTTGTATATCATAAGCCACTTATTGTAAGTAAAATAGTGCATAAGTTATTAAATTAAAACTGATTTCTATCCTGTTCCAAAATGAAGACATCGATTATGGAACGGGGGGACAATCTGTAAAAATGCCGTTCCATAATACGTACTTGGTGTCGATTTGGTTTTTTAATTGTAATAATTACAATTCGTATTCAATTTCCTTTTTTAAGGTCTCATTTTCATCTTTGATCTTTACCCCATCGATTGATATCCAAAAATTGTAAATATTACTCCTTTACAATAGTTTTCAATCCAAACTCTAAACTAGCAAAATCTATTCCATAAAGGGTACTTCTACCTTACTAATTCTTTGAGTTGTTGTAAAAACATGTTATAATTGTTTTCCGAGGTGTTAGGAATCAAAATAAATGGGTTTTGAAAAATGTCTGTATGGATGTGTGTGTGTGTGTGTGTGTGTGTGTGTGTGTGTGTGTGTGTGTGTGTGTGTGTGCGTGCGTGCGTGCGTGCGTGCGTGCATGCGTGCGTGCGTGCGTGTGCGTGTGTGCGTGTGTGCGTGTGTGTGTGTGTGTGTACGCCTGGATCTCAACTTCTACTCGGTCGATTTTAACCGGACAGGTCTCATTATTTTTGTTTTTTTTTGTGCGATTGCGGGTCAAAAATCCGTTTTTTTATTGAGCCGATGCGTTTTTGTTTTATTTTGAATTTTCGATTTCCTCAAAATTGTTTTTTGCTTTTTTTAATGATAGGATCAAGATATTTGAATCGGATGGGTAGCATTCGAAAAAGAATTAAAATACCTATATTTTCTAAAATAAAAGTTTCTAGCTATCACGGTTCTTTTGTTATTAACAAAAATGTGTTTTTTTTTTTAAAGCTTATAACTCCCAAACTAAACGGTCAATTTTTTTGAGAAAAATCATGATAATGCAGAATATAAATCGATTGACATATATAAATAGCTATAATCTGTTATAGCAATAATTTGAATTCATTCTGTTGGTTAGTTTTTTAGAAAAAAAATAAAAAGTGAAAAATATAAGTTTTGTATGTCCAACGATTACGGGAGTAAAATTGACTTAATCGCTTCAAAATTCCTTGTAGAGGTAGATTTTGGATAGTTCTCGGTCGAGTTCTTTGGGCAAAATGATTGGTCCATAAATTTCAGAAATATTTGAGGTTAAAATTAAAAAATTTTTTTTTTCAAATCGCAATTTTTTGAGAACGGCTCTATGTATCTGAATTGGATAGGTAGCATTCGAAAGAGAATTAAAATAGCTATATTTTCTAAAAAAAAAAAAAGTTTCTAGCTATCATGGTTCTTTTGTTTTTAACTAAAACGTAAACATTGAAAAATGAAAAAAATGAGTTTTGTATGTCAACCGATTACGGGAGTAAAATTGACTTAATCGCTTCAAAATTCCTTGTAGAGGTAGATTTTGAATAGCTCTCGGTCGAGTTCTCTGGGCAAAATGATTGGTTCATAAATTTCAGAGATATTTGAGGTTAAAATCTTTTTAACCTTTTTTGCAAATCGCAATTTCTCGAGAAAGGCTCTATGTATCAGCTCCATATTTATAAACAATATGATAAATGTGATATAGATAATATGTGTGCTAATTTTCATCAAAATCGAACGCTTACTTTTTGAGATATTTGATATTGAAAATATTTGTACAAAGTCAATTTCTTTGTCGCATGATAACTAGTGAAAAAAAATTAATTTAATCATGTTGAAAGTTTGTGGAAATGTAGAGTGTATATCTTTACCGTATAAGTCCTTTAGGTAAAAAAATTGTCTATTTAAGGTTAAAATTTTTTTACGATTTTTTTCAAAATCGTGATTTTGAAAAATCACACTTCATTTATCAGTATAAAATTTATAGACTGTTTTATATGCGGTATATCGACGGCGGAGCGGAATAAGGGCGAATTTTAAATATTAATGAATTTTAAGTCATTGTAAATTTTTAAATCATTTTAAAACACGCAGAATGAATAAATATATATTATATTTGAACGATATGCTATACATATAGGAACGATAAATTAATTTGGAGGAAGCTACGTGCCAATGACTTGGTAACGGTTTTTTTTCTACTATCTATAAAATTCATAATCAGTCTAATACTATCTATAACATTCATAATCAATGGTAGATTAGGGCTTTGGGCTGCATTCTTTCTACCATTGACTGTTAATAAAGGCTGTCGGAAAATTTGCATGTCGGTAAAGTAGAAACATGGTTGAATCCCTCAATAAAAAATGCATCCCGACATGATCAGCGCCACGTTGATTTTCTCGAATATCTCGAAAACCTCGACTACCTATCTCTGTGTGCTAGGAAATAGAAATCAGAGAATAGAGTTATTGTTTTAATGATCAAAATATTTTTTAAATAATACTTATTAGAAGCATAAATAGAAATATATATATAATATTTATATACACCCCTACTCGCTCCGCTTGTCAACCCCCATTTTTAGAAAGTGATTAAATTGTAAATTCTGATTTATTTTTTTCACCCTAGAGGTAAATAGAAACATGCATTTTATTTTAAACTAGGCCTAACTACTGCCTATGTGGCTATAAACTTTTGAAAACCATTAAAATTGTATGAGTTTACATTGAACAATGTAAAAAAATTAAAAATGAATTTTAAATTATCTGATATACCTTTTGTATTACTTTATGTTTTTATATAAAATAGAAGAGACATCATTTTTTAACAAAATAACGTATTTTTAAGATAACATAGCAGATATCTCGAGTAAAAGAGCCTATGAGAATAAATCCTGGAAAAGGGGTTCGATATTTTTTACTCTAAAATACGATATTTCAATTTGGTACAAATCCGTCACCCAAAGGTTACGCACTCTCCTTGTAAATAATATTTATTTTGCGTGTAGATTTAGTCTTTTATAGTATAAAATAACTTTAAAACAAAGGTTTAGATAAAATTACCATCGTTTAATAACTTTAAAACTTGAGACCCATCTCTTTCTTTCCTTGTTGACTTGGAATGCTCTCCCAATCGTCAGTGACGAGAACGAGGTAAAGAATAAATGAATAACATACAGTATGGTTTCGATTTAAAAATTTATAAAATTTTATTGCAAATAAATTTTTTGATAATTTTAGGCATGCACAAATAAATCGTAGTACAAAGTGGAATTAAAATCGTGTAGACTGATATTCAAAAACAGTATAACTTATTCAATAAACAATAAGTAACTAAAATTATGAGTTTAATACTAAATCTAAGATGAATAATCTTTTTTAATACAATGGATTTTCTAAAATAAATCATTTTTCATACATAAATTTTATAAAAACATGAATGTGTTCGGAGTTAATAGAAATTAACTGAAATATTAACTAAAAACAGAATAATATTAATTTTAACTTGAAAAATAATTAATGTAGAAGTTATTAACTAAAAGTTTTACACAAACATCAATTAAAAAGTAAATATTTCTACAAGAACATATTGTATTACTTATTGTAATATTTGTTTACAAGGTTTTACGGTTAACTGAACTTAAGTTATCGGTAATTCTGTTGGTCTTGATCGACTAAATGAGTGTATTTAGTTCGGCCGCTTCGTCCGAAGCTCTTTACTTGGATCACTTCGACAAAATAGTTTTGTCAAAGTGATCTTCCAAAGTAGCTCCTAAGAAATCTCTCTTGAATATTGTATCATCCTTAACCTAGTAAAATGCACCACTGGGATAGTACTTTTGTAAGAATTTGTAGTTTCCATGCGCGGCCAAAAGGGTAATAATTTGAGGATTCAATCGGGCTTCTTGGCGTTTTTCTTCGTTCGTGATGTTACGGAGTCTTTCAAGTTCCAAGCGCGTTTGTTTAACTGCTTCTCGTTCCTCGCGATCTCTTATGTTACGTTTTAATACACGCAGTTTCCAAGGTTCATACTCTGATTTATTATTTTCATCCTCTGTATTAACGTTGTTAACGTTTCCTTCTTTTTCATGTATGCTGCTCCTGTCTCGAGTTTCTTTTCTTATAGATTCTTCCCCTAATGTATGTCTTTTTTGTTCCTCTACTAATTTCTTTTCTTCTATTTCTGCTGGTTTTGCCTTTTGAGCTTCTTTCTCTTTTTTCATAGCTGTTGTGTCCCTTCCACGATTGAATACAGGTTTTAAACGTGGATCCGTTTCCTCTTCAGAACTATCACCACACGGAGAAAAATTTGATTTGGAAAATTACCATTAATCTTATCAAAGTGAAGATATATTCTGATTCTGACGCTTTTTACTACTATTATAGGATTTTCTACTATTGTAATGTATTCCTTTTACAACTTTCATTTTAAGTATTACAAGTGTCGAGATAACTTTCTACTACATTTACAAAAATTTTGATATTTAATTCTAAGTTTTACAATGCTTTATGGTAAAAATTATGATGTGTGAAATGCGCATGCGCGCGGCGAACACGCGCAGTCTGCTGCTATGTCTTACCGACGTCCCTAATTTTCAGGTTATCTAGATCTCACACAATATGTTTTGCAACACAAAACTGGTCGGATATAATAAATTCCTATTTATTTTTACTTTTATAAATACATTATCAGCTGTTGCTAATTTTCCTTTACGTTAATTATAATGCCATATATTAATTGAAATTCAACAACGCGTCTAACTCAAATCTGCCATACATCTAGCGATAGCTAATGTACAAGTTCCAAAAATTTGTAGTCTAATGTTGTTATGGGTAAGTGGTTAGAGCGTCCGACTGCCGTGCCAAAGGTCGAGGGATCGAATCCGGCCGTCCCCGTCGAAAAAAAAATTTTTAATTTTCTTTATTCTTTACTTTAATTTATTTCTTGTATTTCTTATATTAATAATATATGTGTGTGCAACCTTGAAATATATATAGAATATCACGAATAACCCCGATAACAGAAATGAAAATTAAATTTTTAAAATTTTTAACTCGAAAAATATTTCCTGTACGAGTTGTTATAAAATTTACCATATTAAATTGGAAACATTAATAGGAAATTTGTCTGTCTCCGTTTTACTATGAAAAATTGTAATTTTTCCTATAGAAATTTGTAAATTTTGCTACATGATTTCTCTCCGTGCAGATTTGTTGACCGCAGATTCCGAGCGCGGCTGCATTGAAAAACCCGTGCGTTGCAGCATTCGTCGCGGTACAAGACAGCAGTAAACACAGTGACACGCACGCCACCGCGTGGCGCAGGCACCGTCTTTTGTCGTGTAAATTACACTGACCCCGCCACTGACGCGCAGCGCCACCGTAGCTGGGAACTTCTTTCTGTGTATACACTTTACGTGTCGGCCGAACATGAGTGCCTATTGCGCGGGTATTTCAAACCGTTACAAGTTTATTACCGACGCCGCTTACGAACTTTATTAAATGTATTTTCAGCCAATAGGAAGCTAAGGAAAATTCCCCGCTAGGCGTACTCGTTAGCGTCACTGACCTGGGGAAGAATCCGAAGACAACTTTTTTGAAAAACGAGGACGTGGACATGAGAAATCAGAAAATGCTACTGAAGCTCCAGAGTCCAATGAACCGATTGAAACTAGAGAAGATGGTGATTCTCCACTCAGACGATTAATGAGTAGAGCAGAAGCTGTACCAGTGAAAAATGATAGAGATGTGGTGTCCACGAAAAAAGTAAAAGTACATACATATACTTACTTTCGGAGCGTTCCCCCGCTCCTTGATGTATCAGATAAAAAACCAAGCTATGCTTCTGAATCTAGTTCTGAGGAAGAATTCGAAGACGACTTTTTTGAAAAACAAGGACGTGAACATGAGAAATCAGAAAATTCTACTGAAGCTCCAGAGTCCAATGAACCGATTGAAACTAGAGAAGAGGGTGATTCTCCACTCAGACGATTAATAAGATTAAAACGACAAAGAGATGACGATGATGATGATAAAAGCAGAAGGCATATTCAAGAATCTAAAGTTTTGGACGCTGATGAAGTTAGTGAACACCTGAGAAAACGTATTAAACTCGATAGTTCTGCATCTTCAGACGAAAAACTTTCTGATGAAGAAATTGAAAGGAGAAGAGAGGCTTCTAAACAGCGAGTTCCATTGCGAGAAAAAGAATTGATGAAAGAAGATGATGAAGAAGACAAATCTGGTGATAGCTCTGAAGAGGAAACGGATCCACGTTTAAAACCTGTATTCAATCGTGTAAGGGACACAACAGCTATGAAAAAAGAGAAAGACGCTCAAAAGGCAAAACCAGCAGAAATAGAAGCAAAGAAATTAGTAGAGGAACAAAAAAGACATACATTAGGGAAAGAATCTATAAGAAAAGAAACTCGAGACAGGAGCAGCATGCATGAAAAAGAAGGAAACGTTAACAACGTTAATACAGAGGATGAAAATAATAAATCAGAGTATGAACCTTGGAAACTGCGTGTATTAAAACGTAACATAAGAGATCGCGAGGAACGAGAAGCAGTTAAACAAACGCGCTTGGAACTTGAAAGACTCCGTAACATGACGAACGAAGAAAAACGCCAAGAAGTCCGATTGAATCCTCAAATTGTTACCCTTTTGGCCGCGCATGGAAAATACAAATTCTTACAAAAATACTATCCCAGTGGTGCATTTTACTAGGATAAGGATGATACAATATTCAAGAGAGATTTCTTAGGAGCTATTTTGGAAGATCACTTTGACAAAACTATTTTGTCGAAGTGATCCAAGTAAAAAGCTTCGGGCGAAGCGGCCGAACTAAATACACTCATTTAGTCGATCAAGACCAACACAATTACCGATAACTTACGTTCAGTTAACCGTAAAAACCTTGTAAACAAATATTACAATAAGTAATACAATATGTTCTTGTAAAAATATTTACTTTTTAATGGATATTTGTGTAAAACTTTTTGTTAATAACTTCTACATTAATTATTTTTCAAGTTAAAATTAATATTATTCTGTTTTTAGTTAATATTTCGGTTAATTTCTATTAACTCCGAACACATTCATGTTTTTATAAAATTTATGTATGAAAAATGATTTATTTTAGAAAATCCATTGTATTAAAAAAGATTATTTATCTTAGATTTAGTATTAAACTCATAATTTTAGTTACTTATTGTTTATTGAATAAGTTATACTGTTTTTCAATATCAGTCTACACGATTTTAATTCCACTTTGTACTACGATTTGTTTGTGCATGCCTAAAATTATCAAAAAATTTATTTGCCATAAAATTTTATAAATTTTTAAATCGAAACCATACTGTATGTTATTCATTTATTCTTTACCTCGTTCTCGTCACTGATGATTGGGAGAGCATTCCAAGTCAACAAGGAAAGAAAGAGATGGGTCTCAAGTTTTAAAGTTATTAAACAATGGTAATTTTATCTAAACCTTTGTTTTAAAGTTATTTTATACTATAAAAGACTAAATCTACACGCAAAATAAATATTATTTACAAGGAGAGTGCGTAACCTTTGGGTCACGGATTTGTACCAAATTGAAAGATCGTGTTTTAGAGTAAAAAATATCGAACGCCTCTTCCAGGATTTATTCTCATAGGCTCTTTTACTCGAGATATCTGCTATGTTATCTTAAAAATATGTTATTTGGTTAAAAAATGATGTCTCTTCTATTGTATGTAACTCTGAAAGTATTACCGTTACGAAAATGAGCCAATAAAATTGTAAAAGTAGGCAGAACAAGCTTTATTTTGAGCACTGTTTCGTCTAAAAAAACCGCTGCCAATTCATTGGCACGTAGCTTCCTCAAACTTAATTTATAGATCCCTTTAATTAATTTTTACTTCTAATGTTTAAAATTTAATATTTTATCTTGTACGGTTAGACTAACTAGGAGAGGGTCATGGGTCCGGATTGAGCTTAAACTGTGCGTTATATCTTTTTTCGTAATAAACCGATTTTTTTGGGCAACGAAATTGATCTGAAGATATATAAAAGCTACATCTGTGCCAAATTTCAGGACGATTGGGTAATTTTTGCTCTTGTTATCGAGCGACAACGAAAACGCAAATTTTTTCTAAAATAATTTTTTTCTAAAAAACAAATGAAGATCTCCTGAAATTTTAACCAAATATAGTCTTCTATAAATTTAATAAGTGGTTAAAATTTTAAGTAGATAAATCAAGTATTTTTTGAGAAAACGCGATTCGAAAATCTTTTACAAAAATTTTTTACCTCAAATATCTTTTTTCGTAATGGACCGATTTTTTGGGCAACGAACTCGATCTGAAGATATATAAAAGCTACATGTGTTATATTGAATGCGTTATGTGGAAAGGCTGTTATAATGTGAGGGGATGTATTGTAAAAAAATTGATAAAGACAGATTTTTTTTTTCATTTTTCAATTTTTCAAGTTTTATATTTTTGTTAATAATAAAAAACCGTGATAACTAAAAAAATTTTCTTTTTAGAAAATATAAATATTTTAATTCTCTTTCAAATGCTACCCATCCCATTCAGATACACAGAGCCATCCTCAAGAAATACATTTTAAAAATGTCTAGAAAAATTTTAACCTCAAATATCTCTGAAATTTATGAACCAATCATTTTGCCAAAAGAACTCATCCAAGAACTATCAATAATATACCTCTACAATGAATTTTGAAGCGAATAAGACAATTTTACTCTTGTAATAGTTGAACATATAAAACTAATTTTTTTCATTTTTCAATTTTTACGTTTTTGTTAATAACAAAAGAACCGTGATAGCTAGAGAATTAATTTTTGTTTAGAAAATATAGGTAATTTAATTCTCTTTGGAATGCCACCCACACCATTTAGATACATACAGCCGTTCTCGAGAAATTACGATTAAAAAAAAAATTAAAAAAAAATTTTAACCTCAAATATCTCCGAAATTTATGGATCAATCCTTTTGCCCAAAGAACTCACTCGATTAGTATACAAAATCTACCCCTACAAAGAATTTCAAAGTGATTGAGCCAATTTTACTATAGTTATTGAATGACAAAAAAAATCACTTTTTTTTATAAATTATTTTTTTTCTCAAAAAATAATGAATAAAAAAACCTAAAAATTTAGTAAGTTATAGTACTTAATATCCTTTATAACCAAAAAATATTCATGTTAATATCTTTTTTTAATTTCGAAATATAACCTATTTACAAAAAATTACGTTTTCATCAATAACTTATGACGAAATATAGCTACCGACTTTTTTTTTTTTAAATTGTAGATAATTTTATCCTACATACAGAGAATTCATGATATATAAACAATATTTGTTCTAAATATTGAAAAAATCGAAAATAAAAATTTTGAAAATTAAAAAATGGCCATAAAAAAAAAAATTTAATTTTACAAAAATAGAATATTGACCCCAATTGTGGAAGCAAAATCTAAAAAAATGATCACTCTCCCATTAAAATCGGTCGAGTAGATCATGAGATATCAGCGTATACGGACATACATACACACACACACACACACACACACACACACACACACACACACACACACACACACACACACACACACACATCCATACGGACATTTTCTAAAAATAGTGTATTTCGATTCAAAATTTGCTAAATAACATTTCTAACACATTATCTCATAAACTTTTTTTTTACTATCACAAAGCTTCCTCTAGGAGGAAGCAATATCGATATTTCAGAAAGATATGAGAAATCAAAGATACCGTAAAAAATCATTGAAAATTTCCCCCTTTTTAAAGGATTTTAAGGGTGCTTTTTTACGCTATCTTTGATTTCTCATATCTCTCTGAAAGATCGATATTTTTAGACGAAACAGTGCTCAAAATAAAGCTTGTTCTGCCTACTTTTACAATTTTATTCGCTCATTTTCGTAACGGGAATACTTTCAGAGTTACATACAATAGAAGAGACATTATTTTTTAACAAAATAACGCATTTTTAAGATAACATGGGATATATCTCGAGTAAAAGGGCATATGAGAATAAATCCTGAAACAGGGGTTCAATATTTTTTACTCTAAAACAAGATCTTTCAATTTGGTACGAATCCGTGACCGAAAGGTTACGCACTCTTCTTGTTAGTATAAACGTGAATTAAGGATGTTCAATGGTGTCATGCTGCGGGGCGAGGCTAGGGACGCCTCTCTCTCCCCGCGGACGCTCCCCGCTCACCTAGACCTCCTCGCGCAGCCAACGAACTCGGCGTTTTGTTTACGTTTTCACCTACTTCTTTCCCAAATGCCCTGTAAGCGGTCAAGATCCCTCTACGTTATTATTCTTTGATTATTTTTCTATTCAAATAAAGCTCTTTTAACCTAATCTCTTAACTTTTTATATGAGATTTTTATGTCCAAAGATCACATAACCTCACTCTCCCATTAGAGACTATGTAAAAAAACTCGATTTTCATGAATTTTTTTCTCGAAAAAATGCTCAGTATAAAATATTGAAAAAATTCAAGTGGCTTTTATTTTATCTAAGTAATGATATAATAAAATTTCAGAGACTTCTGTTAACTTTGCTGTAACCATTGAACATCCTTAAATGGATAATTTTTTTTATTTCGTTGCACTCCAAAGTTGCAAGTTTCAAACCCATAGAAAGAGTAAGTAATTTCATATAATTATAGTTTTAGGAATTCCTTTATTTCCCTTATTAATGCATACAAATTCTTTGATTATTACTAAATTCGTTTACCCGCAATTAGGTGCCCTAAAATTAATAGGAAAATAAATTTCACTAACGTCTGGGTAGCTGTACGCCCGTTCGAGTGTATTTTTATTTATACTCAATAAAACCTTTTATTTCGCGTCAAAATATTAATAATCATTGACATCAAGGTCAGGGTAAGCTGTATCCCCGTTCTGATGTCATGATTATGAATCAAAACCTATTCATTATTTTCTATTAGCAAATTTTCATCTACCGTGACGTGCCCTTTGCCGCCTAATACCCTTTTATGTGTATAGCTCTGTTCAGTAGGCTTACTTGTCTAGACTCTAAAAACAGCAATGGTTTCATTTTAATATAGAAAAAGCAAAAAAGTCCAAAACCCTGGATGTAACACCGGTATCCTCAAACGCAAAAACCTTACGCCCAAGTATAAGTTTAGCAACAACGCGTTCACCGAACCAAGGGGTTGCATCCACATCTTTCCCTCGTCGCGCCCGCTCAAAAAAAAAAAATTAAATAAAAATAACCGCATCCCTCCTATTACTCATACACCGGCGACTGTCCAGTGGGTATTGCGTTTTTGCTGTGCACGCTGCGCGTATTATCTACTTTTCAATCTCTGCCTGGCGTCGTCCCTCCCAGAGAGCAAAAAAGACAAAATCCATCTCCTCTATTTTTTTCGATCAAAAACTCGCGCGTCGCGATTGTGCGCCCGGCCAGGGCGAGCTTTTCACACTCGTCGCGCGCGGGGTCCCGAAAAGGCGCATTTTTGTACGGGCGCGCTCGCGCCTGCCCCTGACGTGTCTTTATTGCGGCAAACAATCGCTCGCGGGGCGTTAATTGTCGGATGACAGCCGTCGACGGGGGTCGCGCGAGATTTTGACGAGAGAGCGACGCGAACGCTCGCTTTTTTACAAACCACCCTCTCGCCTTTCTTTCTCTCTTCTATTTGCGCATCCAGAAAAAAAAACGTTAGCGCGGAACGGATATAGCGTGCGTTTTGTTTCGCCAGCGGCGCGTTTCGGATTGCCGGTGATTTTGGCGGTGCTCGATGTTTCTGGGTGCGCCGCTGCGTAGAGCGGAATCGAACAGTTTGGGCGCCCATTTCGTTTATAGTGTATTACCTGGACGGAGGCTCTCTCTCCCCCTCTCCTGCCGCTCCCTCCGTCTTTCCCTCTCCCTCGCTCCCTCTTCCTCGCCCCCCTCTCTCTCCATCTCCCTGGCTCCCTGGCTCCTTCTGCCTCTACCCCTCTCTCTCTCTTTCTCCCACTGTCTCTCTCTCTCACTCGTTAACTCATTTGTATTTTCTTCAAGCACCGGACGGGGTTTTACCCCAAGGTGTGTAAATAAAGATATCAATCAATCAATCTTTCTCTCTCTCCCTCTCCTTCGCTCTCTCTCTTCCTCTCTCACTCTCTCCACCCCTCTCTCTCTCTCGGTTTTTCTTTATCTACCTTTCACTTGGTGACATTTTAACTCTTCGCTTGAGCACATGCAGGAGTGAATGATGGAAGGTAAGTTGGATTTAAAAAATATCGAAAACAACAAGCGTATAGTATCAAGCATTTCGATGTTATCCCGTATGAGAGTATGAGTTAACTTGATTGTATACCTTTCAGGAAAAAAATTTGGATGGAATTTTAATCCAATATAAATTTCATAGTTCCACCCTTCATAACGAATAAACTTTTCTATTTAGAAAAGTTTATGTATTTGTTATGAAGGGTGGGACAATAATAGTATATTGTGTACCTAGGGCGTAAAGTGGGTCTTTTTACACCGAATGTGGAGTTTGCAGTACGAGGTCAAAAAAACCACTAGCCCTAGGAGCACACCATATTTTTTGTGACTCATCTATTGATTTTCGGGGTTTTTGAGCCTAAAAAGCGAGGCTATATTGATTTTTGTTTTATACGACAACAAAATACTTGTAGGAGTAGAGATTTCAACTGTTTGTTCAATTTTCTTTTTTTATTATAATTATTTGGAAATCCAAATAAAAAATCAAAATAATAAATACTAAAAAAATTGTTAACAATAATAATAAATCCACCACAAATTTGTGCGAATGTAAAGATGTTCATCTTCGAATAAAAAAAGCTATGAAAAACATGCATGTACAAATTTTATGCAGACGTAGAGCAGCGGGCGCAAAAGTATCTACAAAATAGTATATTGTGTGCCAAGGGCGTAAAGTGGGTCTTTTTAGACCGAGTGTGGGATTGCAGTACGATTCGAAGGTGAGCTAGCACGAGCCGAAGGCGAGTGCGATTGCGAACCGAAGACGAGTACTGCAATCACACGAGGACAAAAAACCCACTTAGCCCTCGGTGCACACCATATTTTTTGTAACGCAAGTATGGATTTTCGCTTTTTTTGTTCTAATGTAATGTTTTGTACTAAAATCGACAGCCGGCGATTTTGATTTTTTACCGCCCGCTACGGCGTACAGCGGGTGCTTTTCATTTTTTACCGCCCGCTACGGCGAGCAGCGGGCAATTTTGATTTTTTACCGCCCGCTACGGCGAGCAGCGGGCGCTTTTCAGTTTTTCCCGCCGGCTGGTCGGCAAGCGGTCGCTTTCGGCTCTATTAATAATATTAGTCCGAAAAACGGCGAAAATCGTGCATGTATTACAAAAACATTATTATGAGAGAATAGAGACATTGAGTATACTACCGTTCATCATTGTGAATCGTAGTATCTAGAAATATTTATTTTTCTTGTTTGAATTTTGTTAATTTTATCGTAATGTAATAGAAAAAAATAGAATAAAATTGAGAATTTTTGAAGAGAAATATAGCAATGTAAAGAAATAAATCTAAATAAAATGGAAATGACTTATATTATAGAAAATTAAGGAGCTATTGCCCAGAATCTGTTGTATTTTCTGTTCGGAGGACAGAATATCTCCTAGATTCTGCCCATAAACTCCTCCCACGGGCGACGGTGTTCGGGCAGAATCTGCTGAAATTTCTGGTGAAGGCAATTTTAAGGGGGTTCATCCAACCAGGAACGTATCAAGAATCAATGTCACCCCGCACCGTGCGCACAGGCTTGCTCGCATGGGGCCCCCACTCTTGTAGTCAGAGCGCGTGTTTATACGGGACTGACACATACACATAGCTTCGTGCCGTCTATGAGCGTGCACACAGAGCGGCGCTCGTCTGTGTGTTCCCCCACCGCTCCAGCGTCGTCTGCACGCGCGGCCGTACACCTAAAATTCCATACTTTCAACTACAATATCTTAAAAACGGTGAAGCTAGGATCTCTGAACTTGTAATATGATATTCTAATTATTGATCTTAATAACATATTAGTTTTTCAGACAAACGCTAAATGTATCTTTGAAGTTATAGACTGAATCGATCTTTCGCGCGTGTGCGTCCCATAAGACGCCGTGTTAAAATGCTCAAATTTGACAATTAATATCTCGATAACGGTGAAGCTAGGCTCTTTTTTGTGAGGATATCATATAGATAATGATATCAGGTACATGTGAAAAAAGTTTCAAAGACTTCCTAAATAAACTGAAAATTGGATGAACCCCCTTAAATAATGGGTAGAGGTTATGATAGCTACATCAATAAGAAAAATAAGGGAATTTTAAAAAGCACGAAAACTGATTATAGAAAATTAAATTATTTATTATGTCTAAATAATTTAAAACATTTTACATTAATATAAACGAATATAAATATACATACATTTAAACTTTTTTTTTATATAACAAATTGCATGGTAGTATAAATTAAAATATGTATTACGGAACAATAAATCTATGGTGTCCACTTTGATACGTTGGTTAACACATCTGTCAATGCAGAATTCAGTCCACGGGCTCCGAAATGATATAACCTACGTTTCAACTTGTAACAGATTCGCAATTGTTGTGTGAGAGAGAGTAGACGCTCCTGCAGACGCATCTGTCTGTATATGTATGTCCCTACATGTATATACACGCTTATTATGCTACTGCACACGGAAAAAAGATCGGGGCAGCCCGCAGCAGCTCTCTGGGCGCTGAGAGCGCAGCGCTCTCATCAGTTTGGAAATACAGCGACCGCACCTCGGGCGCACTGTCGTCCCAAGTTGGGATTGCTGCTATCCCGATCACGTGTTCCCAACGCACAAAGCTGCTATTGTCTCGAATTCGGGGCAGCAGCGCTTCCGAATCGAGAGCGCTGCTTAATTCTCACTCGAAGTGTAGCAGAAGTCCGCTCATTTGGCACTGCTCCTGTCTCTATAAAGAGCGCTGCAGTCCCAAAGATTTTTCCGTGCACTTTTGGAGCATATCTTTAGTTAAATCTTAAAAGTGATAGGGACATCACTATATTTTAAATAAATATTCTCAAATAGACTAAATCAATATAATATGCTCAGGAGTATGTTATTTTAACATTATCGGTTTAAGATGATAAACTGATTAATGATCGCAATCCTTCAGCAGATTCTGGGCAGATCTGGCCAGATTATCCTAAAAAATCTGGGCATTAGTTAGTGAACTGGACAGAAAGGCGAATTTTCTACCAGGGTATAATAAAGAGAAACTACAATGCAATATACTATACCATCTTTGTTGCTAAACAATGATGGCACCAATAAGCAAATAACACTGTTGCAATCAAGCACGAGCGGTTCGGCAAAAACTTTTGAGCTGGAAAATCAGTTTTGTGACAGAATGATCATAACGAAATAATTAAGGTATTTAAAATATCGAGCGGACGAGTGAATCCAATTCGAACAGCAATTCAATACAACGATTTGTTTGTCAAGGCTCGAATGGCGCAACAATTTCTTTTGTAAGAAATCGACCAATATAATTGATAAATTCAGCAACAATGAAGCAATTTAACAGCTACAAAGATATCGGCTGCAGCGGATCGAATGATCGAGCGCGCACCAGCGGCCGCGTATGGAAAAGCAGCGTGCTCGTGCACAAATGTATGCGCTCTTTCAATGACCGAGACAAAACAAAGCATTGTGAGAGTCATTGAAAAAGCTAATGTTTGATTCTACAACAATATTCATTTGGACGTTTGATCCCGATCCTCTACAAGCCAAAAGAGAGAGAGAGCGAAAGAAGGGGGGAGAGGTAGCAGACTTCTCTCACAATGGCAAATATCCCGATTCGTTCGGTTTTATCAGCTGTGAAAAATTAAACCGCTAAATGCAATCAATGGCGACCATTGATATTTCCGTGACAGCTTTCCGGTCCGAATCACATCGATATCAAAGTTCCACACTCGCTCTGATCAGTCGCAAAATATTGAGTTCAAAACTGATTTTTAATGAAAATAGAGGCTATTTTGACATTAATTTAAAGTCAAATTAATTTAGCGCTGACGAGCAAGCAATGTACTAATTTAAACGTACATTTGTACACGATAAGGGTGATACTTCAAAGTAAATGAAATTGATTGTTCTATGAGAGGCGCCGAGCGTGCCGGCGTACATGCTCGATTTTGGAAAACTTTTGAGAACCGATGAATTAAACATTACTGGCGCTGAATTATTATTAATTTAATTGAATTACAAGTGTACCAGGACGAAGGGTACATTTTCGATGAGGATAATTAATAACATCGGTAATTACTTTCAAATCGTCCACTCGTTAATTTATGAATACTGCTACGTAAAAAACAACTGTTATTGGTCTTTATGTTCTTCAAATTTAATTTATAATTAATCCATATGGCATTAATTTTAAAGGTTAGCAGTTAAAATTTTAGCTTAAAAATTTTTATGAAAAAAGCATTTACAATGTAATTTTATTATTGCAGGTAAGGGTTCATATAAATAATCAATAATGGATGGAGAACTCGAAAAAAAAGGTAGTATGTTTCGATCACGGATCAACCCAGGACCTTTCGTTTTCGTGACAGGTGTTATTTCAAGCTGAGCTGTACTTAAGTATATGCTTATTATTCTTTGAGTTGGGCTCATATTGCAGCATAAAAATTAAAATGACGTTTTCAATTCTTTTTGAGAACTATTACTCTTATCTAAAAGTATAAGTACACACATAATATTCAATAAAATATAAAAAATGTTGATAAAATAACTCATATAATTTAATTCGATTGCTTTGATATTTACTGTATAATAAATTGAATTGACTCTACTTTTAATTCATTAGTTTCATTTACCAGGAAATTACATCGTTAAGAATAACGTACTTTCAGTAATTATGGTTTGAGTACTAAAGTCGATAAATAGAATTAAGATACATGCACGCGCATGTATTCGTAATAGTACATTATGACACTGGTGCGGACTCGCTTCGCTCATGCAAAAAACGTCTCATGCGGTAAATAATCACTTTACGCATGAGTTTCATACAGTATTTTATACCACGAAAGCTTAAGAATCATGTCAAAGTTGCGATTTTTAGGTTAGAGTGGAATAAAATAGAAAAAGGTATTTCTTCACAATGTTTAAGGGAGTTCTATGGTAACTACACTAGTCAAAACAAGTACACATTTTATCTCTTGTTGATTTACTTTATTACAGATGTTGTTATTAATAAACTTACACTAAATACCAATAATATTTTCATTTTAGATAATTATATCTATTTTAATAGTCTTAAATATCGATATAAAATTCCATTGAGAAGTTTATTTGACTCATATTTTGAGGTTAAATGTATGTTTTTCGCTTTTAAACTTTTTTTCCGTAAATTAGAGGCGTCCAATGATACTTTTGCAAGAAAATAAATCTTCATAAGATATTTGTCTTTCTATTACACAAATTTTCAAAAATATCTTAGCGTTAATTTCTTTCTTATTCGCAAATGAACACAACGAAATCGTGATTTTCCATAAGAGTCCATGTTAAAAAGTGAAAAATTAAAACATTTATTTCTTGACTTCTAGGTACCCTAGCCTTCTAAAAATTTATATGAGAGCTTTTCATGTAAAAGTTAACCAATGTGCGAAATTTCAGAATTGTCTTAGCGTTATTTCTGTTTACCATAGAACTCCCTTAAGAGAAAATATGAATATTTATATTTATATTAATGAATATATTTATTAAAATATTTCGTAATTATTCTGATACAGATTTTCTTAGATTGTGTTCTTAATACAGATGATAGACAGTGATAGGGACCTTGAAAAATTACCTGTCATGTATTTTTCGAAGTGCGACAACTTATGCTATAGAAGACCCTGATTTGACCCTATTTTTGAAGTAAAGTATCAAAATAAAATAATTCTAAACACTATATTATAAAAAACATTATATTAGAATTTCGTAGACCTTTATAATAATATGAATTAATTATAATTTTTTATCATATTTTAAGAGATTGGTGCCATGTTTATCTTCCCTCATACGCATATTTAAAAAAAAAAATTATATCTAATATATTTGTAATTTCATAAGAAAACTACTTTTATTTGGCAAAAGTAAGACAATTACTAAAAAATATTTACAGCGAAGCAACGCTAGAAGCAGTATTAAAGGCCAAAGCTCCCCCGAAATTGTGATCGTACAATTTTTCGATTGTTCGCACTTGACGCATGCTTCGAAAATAGTATAGCGAGGCTCCGCACGAGCAATACGCTGGCGCTGCGCTGTCGCGTACAAAAGCGCAAGTCGCGCAGGCTGCCAAGCGGCAAAGTGCGCGATACAACGCGGGTATTAATATTGTCGCGTTCGCTTGATAAATAGTTTTGGCTAAAGTTGGGCACCGACGCAAGCGCGGAGGGAGAGAAGCCTGCGGGTTGTTGTGTAGAGCATCACGGGCATTGTTAACAACCCGTATTCCCGCCCAGGCGCGCTCCAGAAACGTGTCGCGTACGCGGGAGCAGCCCGGAATCTTGGATACTTGAAATTTCCCGGCGCGCAGGCTAGTGCGTATCGATTTTTGGTTTATGGCCCAGTTATGTAACTGCTGCTAACGCTAGTCAGATCGCTCTTTAGCGCGCTGTTTTTCGGCACGACGACATAGTTATGGCGCGCGATCGCTGATAAACAAAAGGTAGAGGCTGCATGGGCTGCCGGAACGCGGGAGCATGCAGCGGAAATTATTTAAATTTATGAGGGTTCGGTAAATTTATGTGCGAGTCGGAAAATTTCTTACGTGAGAGTTTGCGCGGCTAATTTCCGGTCATACAAAATAAATGAAAATTATGGTATAACATTTTTTAAAAGCGTCGTCGGGTCTTTACGAAATTTTTTTAAGAATAAATTTTACGAAAAATTAATTATTCAGAGTGCCATGGTCCTTCTGTTACCGACTGAACGTATTAAACAGTTTTGTACTACTATCACACTAAATTTCAAATCTCACCCGAAAATTTCGCAAATCATTGTCTTTGTAAATGTATTTATACGCTATATTTAATTTCTTTCTGGCTGAAGACTTATAAATAATATTTTCCATATAATCCGTATTATATAGTTACAAATATCGAGTTGACGATTATATATTGTTTTGACACCTGCAATGAGTTATTTAAGTTAGAAAAATAAATAAAATGCATATAAAGCATACTTTATAACTCACTACAATTTTCATATATTTTAGATGTCAATTTTTTAACTGTCGCATACATTATGATAATATTACGCTACCTTTTACTATCTCGGTCGCTTCAATATCCATGTTAATTCGATAAGCGCATAAAGTTTACAGGAAATCGCGTTCCGCGCGCGCACTCCCACCATAAACCATTTGTATCAGCACGTAATAATCGAAAATTCTAAGGATTCCTATTATGCACATTTTTTACGTGGCAACTTCTTTTACGGCCAGTTCATCTTCAACTAAACACGATAAACGCCAATCCACTTATTAAAAGTCGACCGACGCGCTTGCGCGCTAATAAAATTCCTGCCTGTCGATAAGGCGTAGATAGCAGCTTGTCGCTCGCGGCGGCCTCTCTTATCCCCGAAGTAATATAGCCCGACCGTAAAGTTCGCGCGCGCGAGGGCTCGCGGGCGCAGCTACTTTGCAAACCAAAAACTCTCGGGGGCGAAACGTGGCTGCGGCGGCGGCTAGGGCTTTTTTATCCGGCAGAACTCGGTACTCGCGCCGCGGCGCACGTGAAAAACGGCCGAGGAGAGACTTTGAGTTTTTATACGGAAATACGAGCCGTCTCGTATATATTCGAGCATAACATTCGCAGCGCCGGTGCTGATCCGCTTAAATCCTATGCATTTTTTCGGCGGCTGAAGAGAGAAAAGAGAGGGTTTGAATCGAAATAGCGAGGGGGTGCTTAGTTTTACTGCTTTCGCGAGCTAGAAATCTTTATGTATATCTGCGACGAAAAAAAATGAAACTTGTATGGCCGCGCTTATGGATAATTGAAATATGAATTTCGAATTTCCAGGAGAAAGCGCAGGCGATTTCATGAGCTTAATTTAATAATTTCTAGTGGCTTAATTCGAAAATTTTTTTTTTAAATTATGATTAAAAAGTAATGGTTAATAAATGGTATCGAATAAATGTACTATTTTCAAATTAAATTTTTTTCATTACTCTTTTACAGAAATTTGTACTTTAATCAAAATTCAAATAAATAATTTAATCATATTGCGTTTGTTAATTTTTCGAAAGGAAGGCTTTTAACGGTGAAATATTCCGAAATTTCTATTGTTATTGGATTTTCGAGATTTTTAAATTAGAAAAAAACGTTAATAATGAACACTATAAATAATGTAAGGTTTTTTCTATAAGTATTTGTAATAATTCGACAATATATCCTCCTCCTTTATTATATTAAAATGCTAACTTCGTGATCGTTATCGTCATCATCGTCTCTTTACGGTGTTCCATCTTTCAATAATAAATTTTCACCGGAAATAATCGAGAAAGAACCTAAAGTGTCGGAAGTAAACTGAATGCGACAGGATGTTAAATTTACTCATTAAAATTTTACTTTTAAATGACAAGTAAAATCAATAATTTTTTTCAGAATTTGTTTTAGAATAAACATAAAACATATAAATTAGTTATTTGATTTTTCAAACATTTATATTGTTACTTTGCTTTTATACAATTTTAGTAATCTTCTTATAAAGTAGGCAAACGTAAAAATAAATGGCAAATTACATTTGTACACACGTCATATACCTATAATCGAAGGACATTTGAAAAACTTTTCCAACTTCGTTTCTTGCGGAAAGTAAATGAAACAACAACCTCAGTAGAACAGAGTCGCGCAGTCAACAACTGCTGCACTCCTCTCTAGCGAAGAATTAACTTAGAAATTGCTAAGACTTTTCACGCGACGTCGACAGATTGTTTATCGTTGCTCGGCACGCGACTATACGCGCTCTTCGTTAAGAAGAAACGCGACAGTTCCTGGCGCGCGCGCGCGCGCGCGAGAAAATTAAGTAAAGTCCACTAACGCCGTGTAATTATTCCATCGTAAAAAGCATTGCAGCGACTTTAAGTCAAGAGAAAACTTTGATCTAATAGAAAAAGAAGTAGGTGCAAAGAGTTTCGAGGAAAAAGAGTCACTCATTCTATAAAACAATTTTCCAGAAACGAAATATGAAAACAAATGTCATAAGTAATTAGAGTTTAAAACAGTTAGTACAATGTTTTACGAAAATTTTATCTCGTAGAAGTACTGTACTATTGGGAGGTAAACATACCAATTTAAGAAGAAACATAAATAGTAAGAAAAATAATATATTGCCGAAATACTTTTTGTTTACAAATTTATGTTTCTAAATAACTTCTCAGTAAACTCCTATTATGCGCTTTAAATCGATAGTTCTTTGGTATGTTGACTACTTTATATCAAAAGAAATGACGACTTTCTTTATAAAGTTGTACAATTACTCAAATTTTATGATCCTTACTTATCACACCTCTCTGGAATTACATACTTGCCACACTGGGGTCAGACTTATCTCAGCAGCATAAATTGTAATTACAAATAATGTAATTAATATTTTCACATGAAAATTTTTTTACATCCTCTTTGGAGGGTACTTTTAAAAGTTATTCATGTTATTTAACCAAAATGTAAAGTAAGTTGAGAATCTGCTGGACCCCGGAATAGCTAGTAAGATATAATTATTGATTAGTTTTGTTTTAAAAAAAGTATAGGGTCTGGTTTTATTATTTGCGTAATTTTTAAATATCTATGTTATTTGTTGTCGAGATAAGATATTTTATATAGTTAAAAGCGCTTTACATCATAATTTTTTCGATCATTAAATAAATATAAATGTGTTTGCGAACAAAAGTGTATGAAACATACTCTAGAAAAAAAGAAAAAAGGACGTTTTTAGTAAAAAAAAAAAACAATAATTTATAAAGACAACAAAACAGCAAGCGAAAAATAAAAAGAAAGTAAGGTAATATCGCGACTATTGTTGGTACAGTTGAGGCCAAAGGGTAGACCCGAAAGATAAGTCTCTCGCACAACACAAAGAAACCAGGAAAGTCATTAACGCGTTCTCCTATAACCCGCACTCAAACGGCTTAATAATCCAGTAGAAACACGATTTATAATCTTCTGCAAAGATGGGGCGAAGCAGGTGCAAGGATCTCGGTTAAATCGTCGTGGCACAAAGAGTCGTCGCGCTTTTTTTGCACTCGCGTCAACACGACGCGCCCTTTCCCACCATTCAGCGCGCGCGGGCGCGAGAAAGAAAAAGGCAGAAAACAAACAACTGCGAGATGAGAGAACGAAGGATGAACGTATTCCGGCAGGGGAGTCGGCGCGTTCCCCCTTTTTTCCCTATTTCGCGCCCTAGACTCGCTATAACACCGGATGATTGCCGCACTCGTGGGCGCGAGTTTGTGTGAGCAGTCCTTTGTTTGACGCACGGTATACGCGTCTTCGCGCAAGAAGCTTAATAACCGGATTCGAGCTCTCTTTAGCGAAAGTTTGCTTTATATAGAGGAGGACCGGTGGAATATACCACGAGAGGGGGAGACGAGCGAAGTCCTCTTTTTAGGCGTGGCTGTGAAAGGTTCGAGTGATCCTGCGTTCGTGCCCAGAGGCGGTGGCCTCCCCGCGGCTTCTCTCGAATACCCTCTCACCCTCTCTTTCCCTCTTTCGCCACCGAACGACGACATTTTCCTCCCAAATTTACGACATTAATCAGTGCGAACCTGTTCATATGCCCCGCGCGCGCCCTTGCCGGCAATTTCTCTGTCTTTCTCGTCTGCGCGCTCTCTCTCTCTCTCGCTCTTTCTTTCAGCAAGGCGCTAAGCGCATGTTGGCTGCTGGGTTCAGCACTTAGCCGCCGCCGCCCCACTCACTCCCCGTCGCGCGCGCGAGCCTCTCATTCAGTCTAATTTCGGTCTTCGTTAAGAGTAGATTACCGGGAAATTTCTTTTTTATATTGCGGAAAATTAAATGAAGGGGAAATTTGGAGATTTAAAGAATCGCCCCTGGCTTTTAGTGATGAAGTTTTTTAATTAAAAAGCTGAATGCACGGCAAAATATTTTAGGAGGTTATTTCCAGACACATAGGCGGTTAGAAGCTTCTTGAAAATATGAAATTTTCAGGCAGATTTCAGCGAAGCGTTCGTTACTTTTGAAATAGATTATATAGTATGCGTATATTTTGATTGACGTGTTCTCATTATCATTATAATTGACTTAATTATTAAAAATAAAATAAGTTTCAATATTTGTGTTTTGTAAATATTATAAACAATCTATTACCATTTTTCAATACCAATCATATAAAAATAACTTTAAAACCATTGGAGCTTTATGGTTTACGAATTACTGTGTTCGGGTTTTCTTGCAGGTCTGGGGCGAGACTCCTCATAAATTACGTCGTGTTTTGCCAACCCGTTCAACTAGCGCCTGATATAAGATGACTCGCCGTTCACCTGCCAGTTCGCCTGTCCAAATTCGCCGTTGGTTCGTTATTATCGTTTCTTGCAAGACGATAGCTTAATTGAAGCAGCGCATGAGAAGTGCGAAGCACCGAATAACCATCCGCTCGATCGTGCAACTTTGACGAAACCTTTTTTGGAAGCCTTATGAAACTGTAAGATGGTGCGATGTCATACTTTAAAAGGTAAATAAGGTAAGGGAAAGTTTTGTTAGAAAAACGAACACACGTATTTGCATCTTAATAAATTCCTAATTTATATATTTCATAAGTTCATCTAGTTGAATCTTATAACTGACAAATTTAACTTATTATTACAAAATATTCGATGATTTTACGTGATCGACAGTTTGCTTATTCAGTGTAATTTATAATTATTAATTTTTCAGGCTACGAAATGCATCATTAAGGTGATTTTAAAGAGCTAAGGTTGTTGCATCGTTACGCAGAAATGCCGTTCGACATCCATTAATCCACGTTATTGACACATTGTCAAGGCAAAAAAAACCAAATTCAAAGCTTCGTCATTTCCGCGCGGGCGACAAAGAAGGTCCCTCGTCATTTACAATAATAAGATGGCCATTAATCCATCGATCTATCAACAATTTATCACGAAAGATGATCAAAAACAGCCTCACCCAGGGTATGAACGGTTTAAAAGACATCCATTACCTTCAACCCCCCGCGTTTTCATTCTTTATCGGCGTGTGCGCAACTCTCTCTCTCTCTCTTGCGCACAAAAGGTAATGAGCTTTTCCCTCAAAGACGTCTAATGCCGGCAGCTTTCCGCCATCTCTCGTATCAAAAGACTAAACCCTACACGCGTAGCCCGCGTCGTCGTCAAGTCGCAACTCTTCTTACCCTGCGATGATTGACCCTCCGGCGGGAGGGGAATATCCGCTTGTCAGTGTCAGCTCGCGCTGCGTTAATACCTTTATTCGAGTGCAGCATGTCGTAAGCAGTCGAGATAAAGCGCTCGCCTGTGTGAGTATACGTGTGGAGAGGGCGAGTATATAGGTAGGCGCGCGCGCAGAAGGTGCAGTTGATTCGCCTCGCAGCCAGGAAGCGGCGCGTATATACGCGAGTCAACAGCTTGCGTCAGTTCCGCGCCAATTTCCGCAGCAATAATACTGGGCGGGAGCGAGAGAGGCCTCGTCGACAAAGGCCTCTCTCTTCCTCTGCCTGATGCACAGCCTGCAGCAACGCTGCTGCACCCGCGCGTTTAATGCACGCGTGTCTTCGTTGTTAGTCGACGCACGGTTTCTTCTCTTTATGGCGGCCGGATAGGCTGGCTGCAGTCCGATGAGGTTTCGGGGCTTAGCATCATGCCCATATTTGATGGAGATTTTAGGGTTGAATATAGGTATGTGTTTCGACTATAAAAAAATCTATTCGTTCAAATGAATTTTAAAGTAAAACGTAAGAAAGGAAAATATCTGGAGAAGAAAACTGTCACATCTTTACTTATATTTTTCTACTAAAATGAAAGGTTTGAATTAGGCATATAGCACATTTCTAACTGCGCAACACGCCTTAAGGCTGTCTCATCCTTATTCTTCTTCGACGAATAGTATAATCCTGCGACTCATTTTGAAACTGTTCAAGGGCCTGAACCGCGTAGTCCCTTGACTCCAGACTACCACGCAGGTTCCGCAGTTCTGGTTTCATTCGATCTCGCGGTAACGCCTCTTATGGATTACTCCTCCCGGGACTTTTGCCCGTAGACTACGGGGATGGCGAGAGAGAGGGAGAGAGAGTCTTGTCTTTCCCGGCCATTTGTCGAACGTCGTTCGCTCGTCGACGAATTCGAAGATTGATGCGGCGCCCAGCTTTTCGCTCTTCCGCCCTTCGCGTCGCGCCTCTCTATCCCCGTCAGCCTGGTCCGCGAAAGAGAGAAAGAGGACGGGGGAACCCGGGAGATCGCTGCTGCGCGAGCCTTAACGATGTAAATCTGCCGTTCGACGCTTAACCGATCACGGGGACTTGCAATCGAGTTGTTAAGCGCGGCGAGCGTTCGTTCCTTCCTTTCCTTCCTCTGCCCTCCATCGCAAAGATAAAATTAACGACACTGCTATCTCTTTAACAGAGTTACGCGTTTCACAAGCGATATTTTCCCATCAAAAGTAACGTCGGGTGGTAACATTTTTATTTCATATTGAACAAGACTTTTTTGGTGCAAAGTAAACATTTCTTCATTGTTGCGTTAGCTTCAATTTTTTTGCTTTTTCATAATCTTTAAAATGGTAATAGTTCGTATACGTAAACGTGACGTATACGTTGAATGGCATTTCATGTCCTGAGTGTATACAACGCGATCATTAGAGGTAAAAACTATATACAACCGTATTACGAACAATATTTTTGGTTGCTATATAATGTAGAGAAAAATTCGTTATTACTGAAGTTTAGACTTTCGTTGCAACGAATATTCGGTACTATTAATTTTTAATTTTTCAAAATTTTAATATTTTAGGAATAAGTGTATATAATTCTTGTAACGACACCATAGCGATTAAGTTTCTTTTTACTTTTATTTTTATAAAACGCAAAAAACAATAAAATGAATTGGCGTTCATTTTAATTCAATCTTTTTTGATTTAATTTAATTTAATTTAATTTAATTCAGTTCCTTGACTGTGTTTCATGACTTGATTTATGTCTAAGTATTGTAAGCGTATTTTTCGTTTGCAAGCTAAAACGCGACCCCGTATACCTTACAGCAGGTTAAATCGCATGATCGCTATAATTGCGTAATTGAATGAAATAATACCGGTATTTTCCCTGAACCAGGGAATGTTTTATTGAAAAAGAAACGACGCAGTGACAATTTAATCGTGACTATATTTTCCATCACAATATACAGCCAGTCCACCTAGTATAATGTACATCATAGATGACCTACATAACGTGGCACCGCAATTTCCGCTACGGAAGCCTCGATACGTCGCCTCATTAAATAATTTGCATAGTCTATGAAATCTCGCTAAAACCTCAGTCGCACGGTCTAGTTTTGCAACATATCACGCATCCAAACAATTAGTCAAGCGTTTACCGGCACGATAGGAACGCGATCGCAAATACACGCACGTATTCGTGTGCGTATGAGCGTCACACGCTAGAACCACCCCCGACGCTTGTCATCCCGGTTCGGCTAGACACCTCTCTGTTGCTCGTTTCGGGGATTTCTGCTTGTCCGCCGTGATGGGTTGCCGAGATCGCATTATTGCCGGATTTGATTTCCGAAATAGCTACCTCTTGACGTTCACATATAACAGGCCGTTTTTGTCACATGCCGCCGCATTGATTCGCGTAAGCAAGTTCTCGTGCACGAGCGCGAGTCAACTTGATAGTCAGAGCTATACATGTAAATTACATACTTTCTGCGCGCGCGCATAGACGGTTTTTTGAGATAGCACACGCGGGCTCGCGCGGCCGTCGCCCCGAGGTCTGGCTGTTCGTGAGAGATGCAGTTTGCAGCTGAGCGAGAAATTAATTCGTTGTGAGTTCCTACGTTAGCAGTCAAATCAGATGATATAAATCGAGTTCTTAATCTGGATTTAAAAGCAATTGTTAGACAGTTGATATCGATGCAAATACTTGTTTTACCAATAATTGGCGAATAAAATTAAAAATGTTCTTACGTATTTGGAATGATTTTTTGGAAAACTGATAGTATCAGTTAATAATATTATTTCCGCTAACTTCATCAATTACAGGATTATCGAAACGTATGTACGAGGTGTTTAATTTTACGTCATTGATGAAAATGTCCATGTTCCAAATAAGTAAAATTGTAGCGGGAAGGAGGAGCTGCAAGAAGTCGTATTCGCAGGGTCCTTTTACATTCTTTCAAGAACGTTTCTCCAGCAGTGAATAAATAAACACAGTCTTCCGCGGATTAACTGAAACGCCCACTCCCTGGAGTTGCTTCCACCACGCGCTTATACTCAACTTCATCGCACCGTGGATAATAAGAAAAAAAAGAGTGAAGAGTACTAACGAATTTGCGGTCTACAAGAAAAATTGAACATATGCATTTTAATATTACGCGATACTTTTCTCGAATCTATTCGCCAATGATTAAAATTATTTATTAAATACTGTTTTATAGAAGATATTGATATAGCTTTGTCAATGTGCAGAGGTAAGTTCTATACTACTGGTATGCTTACCTTACTAAAGTATAAATTAACTTTGAACGCGCGTTGACTTTTTCTCGGCAACAAATAAAAAATACGGCCTCCGCGTCTACAAAGAGAAAGAAACGAAGTATGGTAAACACGCGAAAAACATTTTTCTCCGCAGCGTACACACGAAAAGTTATCAGGACTTCATTTAAATGTGCAAAGCTAGTAGTAACTCACTTCTCATTCCCATTCTCTCTCTCAAAGCGGATTTATTAGCTTTGCAGAGCAAAGAAAGGAGAGGCAGCCTTACGCAGTGATTACGGCGCAGCAAGTAATCCTTAAAAGTATTATAATGCCATTTTGCTTTGGATCCCACGTGCGTGCGCACTCAAAAGCAATTCATCTGCGTGCAAGTGCGTTAAAGGACTCATGTACTCGCGCACGTCAAAACTTTTCGAGTGCCGTTTTCAACGATCATTGAAAGCAGCGACCGCAGGCCCAGACCCGCCGCCACTGCTTGCCGTATTTCCGCCATTCTCCTCTCAACGTACACAAGGCGGGCGCGCGCACGTGGAGAGAGAGAAAGAGGAAGCTTTCGTAGCCGAGCAACCCTCCATCAATTTGGAAGCCCGAGACAAGCCTGCACCTTGACTCGCGCGCTTTCTCTCTTTCTCTCGACGCTTTCTCCTCTCCTCCCCTTTACCAAACTCAAGTCGCCTTGATCTCGAGAGAGAGAGAGAGAGAACCGTGCGATTTTGCCTCGTCTCGACAATTATGAATCCGCCTCCACCTCTTCCCCTCCCCTCCTTCTCTCTCTCTCTCTCTCTCTCTCTCTTCGTGAACTTGTCTCTTATTGAGCCTGCTCTGTTGGCGCGAAAGCTTGCGTAGAGGTTGGGCAAAAACGGATCGCTAAATTAAAGTCCTGTGACTGGTTTTCCTTTGCTCCCGGTGTGTCTTATTACCTTCCGCTTTTACGTTTTTTGGTTTTAAGGGAGAGATATAGAGGAGGGCGACACGGTTCGTGTATAGGTGAGCACCGGATCAACTTTCGGCTGCGCGGGAGAGACGCAGAAAAAAGAGAATACCGAGGAGCTGAATTTAATGAAACAATGCCCTTGGATTATTAGAAACGGTGCCTCCTTCAAATGGATTCCTCCCTCTTCATCACTGGTATCTCCTTGCAAAGAGGGGCAAAAATATTTCAAAGAAGCTATTGTTCTGACAGATCTAAATTAAAAATTTTTATGATTTTATTCGTTTCACGATAATTAGCGCTGCAATTTCATTTATCGTATTTTAATTAGCAAAAGTTTTAAAAAATCAACTCAATTTTACGAAAATAACAAACAATTCTTTTTTTTTAAACTTAGATTTATTATACAGTATTATTTGAATAGGTGAGATGAAAACCGGTCTAAGTCCAAAACATAAATTTTGATTTGGTCGAAAGAAAACTTTGGGGGGGGGGGGTCCAAAGTTTAGACGACCCACTTTAGAATTGAAGTCAACTCTATAGACGTTCTTCATTCCGACATAAGCTACTGCAGATTGTGCAAAATTTCGAAATTCTAAATTACGAAAATCATATTTTCGAATGTAACAATTCACCTACTGTCCAAAACATCGAATTTCATTAATAGAATTTTAATAGGAATATCAATAAAGATATTTCGAAATAAATCATTAGAAACAAGGTTATATTCGTTTTAAAATACTATTGATGAAATTCAATGTTTTGGACAGTAGGTGAATTGTTACATTCGAAAATACGATTTTCATTATTTAGAATTTCAAAATTTTGCACAATCTGTAATAATTATGTGGGAATGGAGAACGTCTAGAGTTGACTTCAATTCTAAAGTGGATCGTCTAAACTTTGGACCCCCCCCCCCCCCCCCACTTTCTGAACTTAATAGGTAATGATTTAGAGTAAAAATTATCACAACACATTCGTTGAGATTTATACATTATATGTATGGTGTTTGCTTACTTTTCTTTAATAAAAACATATAGTTGCATGTTTTGAGTAAAATGTCTTCCTCAGTTTGAAATTTGCTTTTTTGGACTTGACCGTTTTTTATCTCACCCATTCATTTACACTTGCGTCATAATAACTAATAGAATCATTCTTGTTCTACTATAATTAATACGAATTTTTATCATTATTTCCCTGTACCCGCCTTTTGATTATATATATGCTCGTGCTACAATGAATGCAAAAATGTATTTGGTGCATTTAAAGTCATATAAATAAACTCCGCTTTGCGTAAGTGATTTCACGCTAGTTAAAAATATATAACGAATCTTTTGATGTCGGAATAATGCATGCGCCGACAAAAAACACATAGGACCCTTCAGAACACTTATGCGAAACAAAAACTGGCCACTGCCTCCCATTAATTCCCTCTCAGCCGTCAAAGCAAAGCCGTCCTAAACGGATGCTTACCGGCAACCATAGAAACACTCGTCTGGCAAAGGGATCTGCGCTATGATAAAAACGAAAAACCCGCCATTCAATCCCCACTGCCGCCAGGGCAATTATCTGCCCTTGCGCTCCAAAAGTTCTTATACAACAGCTATTTGGCGCTTAAATCTCACCTTTATATAGACAGTCGCCACCCTACATCATTAACATGAATACCTTCCCATTCCTTTCGGAGAGACGAGCGAATTTATATGGCAATTTGTCAATATATCCAACCCTCTCTTTTCAGAGGATTTAAAAGACGAATCCACAGGCGAGAAATGCGTGATGACATCAAAGCTCGCAAGGCCTAGTATGCCAATAATATTTTCAAACCCCCATATTCGCATAATTTCGCGTATTCGTTTATTAATATTATTTGCACATCTATAACAACATACATAGGGATAAATTATTATAACCATAAAATAAATTCGAAAATTATTTAACGTTTTCTTGCTAATTCGCAAAAATTATGGAATTGCTCTATATTTCACATACGTATATTTCTTCTTGAATATTTTCAGTATTATTGAGCGTTCATAACTCAATTCCTCAATAGGATGCTCATATATATTTTTTAATCTATTCGATAATAATTTAATGTTTCTAGAAAAAGATTATCTCTTATGAAAATTTTTAATAATTAATTTTAATTTCAATACAATTTCGATACAATCAAATAAAATTGATAGTTTCAACATTCCTAAAACGAATTTAAAGTGACTTTATTGCTTCTAGAAAGAAAAAGATTTAACTTTTATATAAAGAGATTTTAAATATTTAGTTTAGAAATATAACTTTTTTTAAAAGTTATATTTTCATAATATTTTTGTTTTTCAAATTCTTTTCTCAAATATACATTATGGATTTCTGAGGCCAACATGTACTTTCGTAATCTTAATAAAAAGAATTTTTGATAGTAAACATTAGCGGATCGAAAACATTCATATATATAGAATATTTAATAATAATTTTCATGATTTAAGATAATGTGTACTTACCGACAAATTTTAGAACATATATATCTTTTGCAAATAATAATAGAATTACTAAAAAAAAAAATTGAGTATAGTATTTATATATACGGAGCGCCTGACAGAGCTGTTTTTCCAAAAATCTACTCAGAATTTATTTAATTAAATAAAAGCCGCAATGCCGATAAGTAGGGATCTGTAATACTTCGAATTTTGCCAGTTTTAAAACGAGCGTATCTCATGGAAATGCTGATAGAATCGCACAAAAAAAAATCTGAGCATAGTATTTACATACACGGAGCGCCTGACAGAATTGTTTTTCCAAATAAACGTTCTAATGTTTATTAATTAAATAATGAAATTGGGTTGATTTTGAGATTCACATCGCCTTAATGAAAATCTTATATGAAAGTTTATAATAATATTTAATAAAACAAAAATAATCATAAACAAGATTAGAATTATGAAAACTGTATCTATCCAATCGAATTTAATTTATTTAATGATAAAGGCACTTTGGTATTTATTCTATTGATATTCACTGATATGCATGAACGCAAAGACGACATGTGATAGCATTTGAAACGGTGAGCATATGTGAAAGATAATTCCAGGTTATTGCTCTGCATTCGTATCATATTAATAACCACGCGTTATTATTGCGGAAGTAATGATAATTTGTCAGCCAGGGATCGTCGAAATTCAGCTACATAAACTCGCCTAGCTTTCCGTTCTATAATATGAATGGCCACTTGAATTCGGTCACCAATGCTAGGAGGATTTCGCATCATTAAATAGGCAATGAAATTGATATTATTGGCATTGATTTTCAAATTATCTATGTAGATAATACTTTATAAAAATATGCGCGAGAAATGCTAGAAAATAATACGGTTGAGCCTGGTTAGTGTTCTGCTCCAATATCCAAATGACAGACAAAAATATGCTTAAGTAAGAATTTATGACTTTATAAGTTGCGTATTTGTACGAATATTGAAAAATCACTGCAGAAACGGTTTTGTACGCCCAAAACTTCTAAAACCTTGAGTTTTGAGTCAATCTTTTGTCCCTTTCTCCTTAATATTGTACTAGGATACTAGCCATTTACCATCGCGTGAGCTTTTTTTGCTAAATATATAAGTGCTTTCCTGGTAATCGCACAGCAAAATGGACCCTAAAACTTTTTGAATCTCACCATTCGCTACGCAAAACTCTCTGACCTTTCGCTAATTTTCCATGAACTTGTCCGTTACTAGAATCATCGCAGACCGAGAGAGCGCCGCGAATACGAAAGAAGTAACATAATGTAGCTTCGCGCATACACTCAGACGCGTTTGGCAGGCCAGTCACGTAGGAATTGATCGCCTTGGTCGTTTTAGCTCCGCACGGTTCAGCGAGGAAAATTTCTCTCAGAATGAGCATAGCCGCTTCTTTTACGTCTACTCATTACGTTGCTTTACCTTTATTCCTTACTTTAGTCTTATGTGTGTCGAATATGCAGATGTTCGAGTTTAGCATTTTAATTTAAAGTCATAGTGCAGTGTTGGCTGCTATTTGAAAACACTTTAAAGTTTTCATACAACGTTTTTATTGTGTTAAGAGATTTACAGGATACTTAAGAATTTTAGAAAAACGTTATTACGCTTTCGTATAATAAAACAGTTTTGGAATCTTGAAATGTTTCCAATTTTTCGGCTTTGAAGATTTATTTTATAACGGGAAATATTGATGTTAGTGTTTCTCACTTATATTTCGTCGAAAAAAAAGCAATGCAAAATCTGTATCTTATCTGGAACTCACAGTGCTGTATTTGTTTAAATTAAAAGTGCATTTGCCTAGGAAACTAAAAAAAGCATTTCTTTTTTTATTACTAAACAATTCACCCAGAATCTTTGTAGTATTTCCCTAATCCCTCATTCCTCAGGTTCCTCTCTACTTCGCCCTTTATAACACTGACCTTGCGTTCAATCTCGACCCGTACGTACATTACTCTCTTACCCATTCACAGCATAAATACGTTCGCCGACGATAGAGATCGCGCTGCTGTCTACGACGCGGACGAGTCCCGCGGCTCAATTGACCGCTACTACTTAAGTTCTCTCGGCAATACACTCGAGAAGAATCTATCCTAGCGCGGGTAACAGATGGTCTGGCGAAAGACACGCGTTGGCGCGGAGATAAAGGGCGCGGGAGAACGAACGATCTGACGTGTCAATGGAAGTCGAACCTTCGCGCGTATACCCGATCGCGATCGAGACTTTCTCTCTTTCGCTCTGTCTTGCTCTCTTTCTCGGTATGTTCTATCGCGGCGAATCAACGGCAGCTGTCATGCGGCGGCGGCGGCGTCCTTTTGGACTCCGTGTGCCTGCACGCGCGAGCCGACTTTATTATGCCAAGAGAGGCGATCGGTGCAAACCATTTGCAGAATCTCGGGAAAGATCGAAACGCAACGATTGCATATACAGATTCGCGGAGCAAATAGAAGCGCATATGTATAACAGAATGGAGAAAGATTTTCGAAAGATAGCATTTTCTGTGTTTCTTATCGGGTATCGCGAGATTTCTGAATAAAATTTTGATTGCTGTAGTTCACAGTAACAATCCAAGTAACTATATTTCAACATTAAGTATAAGAAAGAATATATTTCAATTGTAAAATACAAAATATTCATATATTATTGTATATTATATACTTAAAATAATTTTCATTGATTGATTCATTTATAATACTCGTCTTGTATAACTTCGCATAATAATTTTTTTTTTTTTTAATAAAAACATAAAGGTAACACGTACAAAGCTGATCTGATGAATTTTTCATTATTTCACATGCCATATTCTTTGCAATAACCGTCACGAGCAATCAGGCGTCAGGCAGAAATTTATTAACCACGATAGTGACGTATAATTGGATAAAGAAAATTAGACGCGATGTACCGAGCGAGCAGTGGCAGCAATTCTGATAAATTGAGTGGAAGCAGCTCGCGGATGCACGCGCGCGATGCCCTGTTACTTCCCATTCGGCAGCGCGCTTTGTGGCAGCTAGGCTTATCTCTCTGTGGGATGCGCGCACGTGTATGTGACGCTAAACCTCGCTCGCGCGCGCGCGACGCGACCGCATTATTCAGATTGCACTAAATATGTTTACCAAATTGGGCGAGATCGTATCAGGAGGGTATACCTTGTACGTGCATATACTTGCAGCAGCAGCAGCAGCATCGCTAGCAACAGCCGCTGGGTGTGCACGCGTAGACGGAGCATCGGGTGCCCTGCTTATACAGCCTAGGGCCAAATGGGGAGCAGCAGCAGCGGTGGTTGTAGCGTGTATAGGAATTGAGGAAAAGGGAACGACGGGGAGAGTGCGAGAGGAAATGGTAGAAATAAGAACCTAATAGAAAAATCGTCGGTATATGGCTCGGAAGACTGGAATGATTTCCAAGATTTTGATGTTTTATTCCGTAAAGTAGATTTTTTTTGCCAAAAACATGATTGCGTACGGTTTTTAATAAATTATTTGCCATCTCTAAAATGTATTAATTAAATAATAAAGCGCAATATTGCTATGATCCATCACACAATCGTAGTGCGCTACTGTATATAATGTATCTTCTATTATGTATGGTAAACATCAGAACAGCAATTATCAATATTATTGCAAATAAATCAGTCAAACAGGAGAATATATTGCCGTTTATTAATCAAAAACACGAAGCTGACAAAATTCATGATTAAATATTAAATGAGTAAATTAAACTTTTACACTTAATTTTACATTAATATTTAAACTCGAATGTTACAGTTAAGTGCAAAAACATGAGCCTCTCGTATTACGTCCTGTTTCGTTTCTAAAAACAGACTGGAGCAGATCAATTACGCTGAAGTTTTTAATCACTATACCAAAGAATGCCTCACTTCGTGACAACTTTTTATAAATAGATTATCAGGCGTAAAATTGACGGCTCGAGTCTCCCTATAAACACTGAAACAACGAACAATAGTATCGAACAAAACGTAGCAGAGAATGAGAGATAAATGGGAGGGGAGGCCGAAAGAGCGTACACCACCACCGTGACACACTGACAGAGAATCGAGCACACGTACGGAACGGAGATGCAGCGAGTACGGGTCACGAGCGCGCCGCGCTATCACGCCGCCTAAATGGCACAGCGGAGCATCGACGCGCATCCGGATTCGGATGCGCGTTATGTTTCCTCGCCCCCCCCCCCCTCCCTTACCCCTTTCCCAACCGTAGCAGCCCGGCTGGCATTGCCATAATCAAAATATCACCCGGGAATCGAACTGCGCGCTCGCAACCCGGGCCGGCGCGCTGTTGATATCGCGGAGCTCACCGTGCGTGTGACGCGCCCGTAATAGCCGGTAGCGCCTCACGGAAAATTATTGCCTATCTATGCGGCGCACGGATCATGCCCGCCGTTGTTCCTCTTGATGATGCTTCGCGTGGCCAAGATTTCGCTGTCTGTATACCTGGCTTACCGTAAAGTTCGCTTTGTTTTTGTTTTTAATTCTTTATGATAAGTCTGAAATTACTGATTAATGGTGATAGCGATTGTGCTATAAACAGTGCTATGTCAATCCGTTATGGAGATTGCATTATGCGATTGTTGTAACGACGAGGAATGCAGCTCGATAAATAATTAATATCATTAGCGGCATCGTCTGTTTTCGTGCGAACGTTTAAATGTTCACCTAATTATAGTCGGCAAAGCGCTGGATTATTGTTGAAACATACGACCTACATTATGCTCCTGGATTAGGTTGGGGTAAGCATGTGGGAAGATACAATTACAATAAACAATGTTCGGTTTCTGATTTCTGCTCGAACAATCGTTATATTTTTATATTTAAGAGATACAGAAATATATTATTTACAGTATTTTAACGAATTTCAGAATTAGAATAGACCTTTATCAAATGAAATGTCTGTATTCTGAATCAAAATGTTTAACGTATCAATGTCCAATAAATCTCCGATCTACGGTGGCACGCTTCATATGTATATAATTATATTTGCAATCAAAATTACAAAACACAAATAGCGCATCCGACTGTTTCATTTAGATTGAAGAATTAGCTGAATTGACGACATTAGCATAATGTGATTGGATGACGGTTATCTGATTAATTCTGTTTTCAGCATAATACATTAATAAACTTCTGATTAGTTTAATAAGTTTTCATATACAGGTCTTTGATATTGTAGTAACTTATTTAGGTGCTGTCGTTGCACTAATGGAATTGTATTATTCAAACAAACTAGTTTATTTATTATAAGTAGTTGCTAGTCCATTCAATATTGTGCGAGTAAGAGAACTAATGACTGAAATCAAATGCAAAATTCACCTTCAACGCTCAGACCCTCACAGTTACAATGTTGGCATTTCGCAATTTGCCCTGTCGGTGCCTCGGCATATTGTACCTCGTAACGCTAGAGCTAGCACGTTCACGTACGCACATTCAGCCGCAGAGAGTGAGAGAGAGGCTACACGCCTGCGCGAAAATCGATTACTTAGCACACTCGATTATCGAAAGCGTCACCTATACACACAGCGCGGCCTCGTGCCCGCGCGATTGGTCCTCGTGGCGGTGGCGGCGCTCATTCAATTTCATTTCTCGTCAACGTGCGCGCGCGAGGCAAAAGAGTTTAGGGAACGCTAAAGGAATTGCAGAATGTATATTTGCAGCGCGCCCACGGTAATCGACCGGGACGCAATCTGTCAGCTCGAGGACTAACTACAGAGCTGACGAGTGCGTTTGATACGTCAATCAAGAAATTTCTTTCGTTCTTTTTCTCTTTGTATTTTAATATTGTTATTTCGTTGCGTTTTGTTCGATTAAAATACAGTTTTTCGAAACTTTTACACAATGAATTTGTGTTACATGTATTAAAAATAAGTTGTAATATATAATATTGTTTAATTCCTTTATTATGTAGTTTTTTTACGATTGCTATACATATTATTTTTTATTACTATTTTTTGTTATAATGTGGATTGAGGTCTTCGCAATTAATAATGTGATTCGAATTTCGATTACACCAAGCTAGCCATGTGTATATAGCTAGCTCCTATTATGATTTGGCTAACTAGCAATTCAATTAAATACAGTGATCAAGCTGCGGAAAAGAAAACGAGAAGTTTATTACGTAGATCGGCTCTGAAAGGCCATTATATTCACGCAAGATTTTGCACAAAATAAGAGCGAAGTAGAAGGAGAGGAAGAGAGAAAGAAGAGAAAGAGAGCATTAGCAGGTAAGTTGGAGTGGGAAGCGGAAGTAGCTGAGCCAGAATAGGAGTTAACGTACTACTTGGAAAAAAGTGACTAATCTATTTCCTTCGCCAATCGCTTCGTCATGTCATGATTTTAGTTTTTTGCATTCTACGGAATGACTAACCATTAACCGCGGGCAATCAATCACTGCTCCTAGAGCTGCTAGCCGCGATTATTGCGTGAGTTTCATCGCGTGTGCTTCGTAAATATATTTGAATAGATTCGATATTAATGGTAAATTATAGGTAATTAAGTAAATTGTTTTCGGCGCTACGTTATTATCTGTAATCAAAATTAAATCCGCACTTCAATTTACATTTTTATTGTTTTTCACTTTAGTCTATATTCGCGTTATAGTTATCGCGATAACATGCTTGCACGCGGCATTCATAAAACTTTTTCCTATTTCCAGATAAAAGAAACAATTTCGGGGACAAAAAAGAGTATATGGAGAAGCTTAAAAAGAATCAAAAACGAACTGCGTGAGAGTAGCTTTTGAATTTGGCGAATCCAGGGGACGCATGCACACCAATCATTG
Source organism: Torymus aiolomorphi (assembly GCA_036365515.1). Taxonomy (NCBI): domain Eukaryota; kingdom Metazoa; phylum Arthropoda; class Insecta; order Hymenoptera; family Torymidae; genus Torymus; species Torymus aiolomorphi. Next base: position 187,339,544 of record CM070875.1, read on the forward strand.
AAAATTGCATGCCTGCGCGTTCGCGCGATAACGGTAACGACAATTCGAAGATAGTTGGCGAGTATCGATCGTCACCGCTGATTCGCTATCTCTCGCGCGCGCGCGCGAGTATGCGTACTACTCGCGTGTCGGTATGCACAACCCCGGTGGCATAAATCAGCCACGTTAGTGTGCGTACACGCGTGTATGTCCGTGTGTCTGTGTGTGAGTGTCCGTGTGTATGCGCGCGCCTTTTTTATCGGGCAGCAGCGACGAGTGAGCATCAATCACCATAACACCGCTGGCTCGCACTCGCGATAATTCCTTGTCAATGATCGTTATCCGCGTAGGCACATCAGCGCTCGGATTTCCGCTGCTCGTGTTGCTTGAAAGGAAAAGCCGAGTCTCTCTCTCTCTCTCTTTCTCTCTCTGCGTCCGCGTGCGTTCGGCTGGAACGACTCGACGAAAAGAGTGCGCGCATCCTGATCAGTCACATTGCTTGATGAATATTGAGCTACTGCAGTTTTTGTTTTACACTGTCGAAAATGATGCATGAAAAATTGAAATGGTGAAAATATTACAGCGGTATGTTGCACATAGGCTATTATTAGCTCATGTGAAAATTTTTAGCAGATGAATTTTTTCTTGACATTCATTCACCGTATGCATTCACGGATGTTATGATATGAGAATTAATAAAGTAATATACTCTTCAACTATATTCAGTGAAAAAAGTTACTAGCGTAAAAAAGCATCCGAGTCGGATGAATCTAATACCTACATTCATTTGAATTTGAATGAAAATGACGTCACAAAATGATGCGTCAAGCGTATATATTTGCATGTCCGATAGGATGCGTTAATAGTCCGGCTACATCGTAAAAACTTCCTCGGCAAAATGGCTTTTTCATCTGTTCACGTAGTGCGTTATAGTCCTCCGGTGACATTTAGGAGGCCCTGTAAATCAATTACACCCTTAAAAAGGACGCGAGATAAACGGGAGCATTCCGGTCTCGTGCTCTAATGATGTAATGATTATTACTGCAGGGGTTGGCCCGTGATGCAGTCTGTGACGCAGAGAGCGGCCAATGATTATTAGCGTGTAAAATTCGAAGTTTACGACGTTGAGTATATAATGGTCTTTTGATTTATATCAAGCTTGCGCTTATTTTGCAGAACACGCTACAGTCGGATCTTCAAAATTTTCTTAAACATAAAAACATGTTTTTCCTTATTTAATTTGTTTACAACAGATTATAAAACCTGTTATTTTTTGTTTATTATAGACTTTTTAGTTTATTAAAAGTAACTTTCGAGATAGAGATTAATAATATTACGGAAAAGTGTTTTAGTTTGATTGGAGAGATTAATTAAAACCGAAAAATATTAGCCTGCATACGAGCACTTGCATTCTTATCTAGTGCCGAGCCCGTGTCATCTGCAGGGATGAAAGGCATTGGACAGCATAACTCACTGCAGCAGCAGCAGCAGCAGTAGTAGCAGCAAAAAAAAAACTAATTCGGCCATTCCGGTATTTTTGTCGTCCGAGTTTCATGAATAACTCATTACGCCGTCAACGGGGAGGCATAAAAAAACGCGATATACGCGCGCGCGTATCACACTCGTAACGTACGAGCGCGAGCTGCTGTAGGTACGCTCGTGCGCGCCCTCCACCATGCGCACTTTCGGATCGGCCGTCTCCCTCTTGCTCGCTCTCTCCCTTTCTCTCTCCCACTCTTTCTCCCTCTTTCTTTTGCGTTTTACGAACGAAAATAGAGGACGACCTTTTACGAGATGTCGTTACCAGCACTGCTAAACAAATTAGACCGTAAAAAGGAAGGGTAACCAGCGTCCAGAGGAGGAAGAAAAAGGGGTGCGTGCTGCTGCTGCTGCTGTTGGTCGGTGAGTATTCCGCTCTTCTCATCTTCCCTCTTTATTTTTTTAAATCTCTCTTTTACTGGCCCTTTCTCTACATGGATTTTTCCTTGGAGTGCATCTAAAATGGATAATTTTTTTATGCACCCGGAACGAATGACGGGATGGTATTATATTGCTTGATAAGGTATGCGAGATTGTGGTTCTTTTAGATTATAATTTTAATAAAAATAAAGGAATGTATTACGTATGATTAAAATATTTTATATTAATTTTAATTTAAAATTTTTGAAAATATTTACTTTCATAATTAATCACTAGATTTCAACTGGAATGGTTAGATTGAAGTTGGAATGATTTAGTGGGAAGAGGAAATTACTAAATGAAAATTTCCAGAGGAAACGGCTTACAGAAAGGACGGGCGGACGGACTAATTTTGAGGAGAGTATGATAGCCTATGATCAGTCCTTTCAATTACATCCGAAACCCTCGGAGCAGGACTTTAGAGAGTTTCATTTATAACCACGTCATTAGCTACTAATTATGAACTTCTCAATTTATGTGGTATTTGAGAAACCCAACATGAATAACAGATTCTGATTTTTCTTTAAATAATGTAAATTAAAGTAGATTTATTTACAAAAAATATATAATAAAATAATAAAAGTTTGCTATTGAATCAAAGAAACATTTCTTTCTTGTTTCCTAAAAGTAAATTGTGTTGAACTTAAGTGTGTTTAAATAAGTATATAAATATTCTAAACTGTTCGTGAAATCTAATTTATTGTAAAAGATGCTTACACGCACGCTGAATATTTTAATCCAATATATATCTTTCGAAGTCATAAAAATAAAATAGATGCGAAAAACAGATTTTTTCCCCGTGTAAAGTTCTCCCTTCTCTCTTTCAACGCTATCACATCAAAATAATGTCTTCTCCGAATCTTCTTGACACGAGGACCCTCGCAATTTACGACGGCGATGACGCGCGTGAATCATCGACAAGTGCCATCCGCGCGATAAATAAAAAATAAAAAGCCGAGACCTCTAAACCTCGCACCCTCTTCCTTTTCCGGGCCATTTCCAATCGTGAAAAAATCTCGAGAGGAGCGCCTAATGTACAACACACCCCGTGAGCTGTAACTCGTCTGCCGATTATTGTCGAAACACGCGAAGCGTGGACCCCCGCCCGTGAAGATGATTCACAAAGACGCTCAGGGTGCTGATAAAGTACGCGGCGAGGGAGACTCGAACTTTATACCTGACGTAAATCACGTATTAAATTGCACGGGCTCGTGCCTAGCTTGACTATATATATACGCGCGCGGTCTAGTAGCTTTCACTCAAGGCTTCATTCGACTCTTATTCTAAACTTTTCGGCGCCTCCTTTGTGCGCTGTATGATTTAACGTTTCCTAAACTACGAGGGGTTTCGTTGGAACTTATTATACCATTAAATAATATTTTGAAGAATTTATCAGACGTTAAAAGTATCGTGGGGCGCTTGAAGTATCTAAATCATACGATATAGGTATATCTTTACAAATCTCTTTTTACATTCAAGTTTATTCAGAAATACGTCCATTTAAAATATTATTTTTGATTGCATAATAAATATTTTTCGAAATTAAATTTTTTTTCAGGTCCTTTCGTATATCTGGAAATATGATATCGATATTATCTTTCGTATGTGCGACCTATAGGCTTTTTGTCATGCATATATGTACATTTTTCAAATTTCATTTTTCGATATTGAAATCTCGGAAACCGCAAGAGATATCAATATTTGGTTTTCCAAAATTTTCACTGCCGCAAATCTTCTTCTTTGAGAAACTAAGCCTGAAAATCTAAAGTCACGCTAAATAACAAGTATACTTTAATGGGCGTGGAAAAGGAGTTGGTAAACAAGGAGGTTATTGCGGTGCTCCTCAAAGTAATTCGTTTGCGGCCAAAGCGGTAAACGCAAGGGATCACCACACAGCATGGGAAAACGCACATCTACGTCTATTCTCTCTCTCTCTCGCTTCTATCTTATAGCTCTGGGCGCGGCAGTGCGCACGCAAGATGCGCCGAAATTTCCAAAATCCACCCTCGAGACCACGATACACGACTATACGCGGCGCCGTGAAATGAACCGCAGCGGTTTGCTTCTACCGTCTCAAAGGGTTGTTTAAATTCATGCTATTGTCGAAGCGTTTAAACGTGAGTATACGACAAATGCCTTCGATAATAATGCGAAGTTATGTTTTTTAAGAATTATTTTATTTTATAAAAAATCATCGTGCACTATCTAAATAACCGAAGAAGAAGACGAAGATATACCGATTTTGCAAAATTTGCCTTCGAAATTAGGTATCATGGTTAAATAATCTGTCAATATTAATTTACTTTGATATTTACTCGAGAGTAAATAATTTGTAAAATGGTATGTATACTTTACTAGTTTCGAAAGCAAACACTTAACTATATTTGCTGGAAGCTTCAAGTAACTTATTGCTTATTGGAATATTGCATTATCAACATGATGGTAGTCTGCGATAACGAAGTTGCCAGAGGTAATAAATTTATATTACGATGACTATCATTTGTTCATATTAATATTTGATGTATGCAAATAGTAAAACTTTTGTTTCATTATTCAAATAGTTTTCTGCATGTTACGTACTGTGTATAAATAAACCACGTAAACAACCACGTAAAAATTTTTATCTTTTGATAAGCGAACTTGACATTATTACTTTACTTTTACTAATAAGTTACGCGTAGATAAATTCTAGTATATTCTATGATTTAGAAAATACGAACTAGCTAAATTTAAGTGAATTGCGCATACAGTTTATAATATATATACATTTTGAGAATAATTTTTAAAATAAATTTAATATGTTAATTTTGCGCCATTTAATAACTAACCAATCAGATACAGTTTTCCTTTTTCAAACCATCGCTTTGTCCTAAGATTTCATTCTATAATAATTCGGTACTTCATCATTTTCCAATATAAATATGTAACGTATTAAAACTAATATCTTCGATTATCTTACCCTCAAACAATTAACAATGCATGCTAAAACCTTCGGAGAGGAGCCTCAGAATTAGAAAGAGAGGAGCAAAGGAGAGAAAACGCGAGCCGGAGACAACTCAAGGACTCTTAATCAATCTTAAGCCAATGGACGGACCAACAGACCGCAGCTACTCGCAAATTAATTGTCTACTCGGGACTCGGAAAGCAGCGCCGGGCGAGCGTAACTACCTAAATAGTGTATGCGAGTGCCGCGCACTGATGGACCCACCTGCCGCAGCTCAACTTCAAACTCAACCAATTTCGACAGTGTCTACTGCGTTTATCCTGCCGCATGCGGCTATACCTATCCACTCCACTCGTTCTGCTACCGTTGCACACTGTCCCGATGTCTTACTTTTCTCCTTACAAAGCAGTCGCGGCGTGTTTCATTGAGCTAATGAATTGCACACCGATTTTTGCGCTCTTGTAGCACGTAAGAGCTAACGATGAATATTATAATTAGTATGTGTGTGTGTGCAAAAGTGTGTTAATAAGATAAAATGTAATTATGTAATTGCAATTCTTAAAAATTGTCGTTATACTAATTCGCGTGGATAAATTTTAAACAACTGTTTAAAATTTTGATATCATTGTAACTAAATTATGTAGACATGCGGATAGTTCATGATTTTCAGCGAAATATCCATTATATTTTCAACTCTATCGAGCAAATAGAGCTCAATTTACGATAATTTGATTCTTCGAAAATCCATTTCTCTTATAAAAGGAATATGTCGAAAACAGAATAGGATTATCCTCTCTACAATTGGCATTTTGGATGTCAAATTTCCATTATCGAGCTGTCGATTCGCTAGCGAATAATAGACCTTTATACTGAAATGACATACTTCGAATGGTTAGTTTAGAACACTTTTTCCCGATTTTTTTATGGCAATGGATATGCACAAAGAAGTATTGATTACAGACGTGGTCTAACATCGTTCAATATTAATGATTCCACAAAACGGAATATTGATTTTCTCATCACCGAATTGAAATATCGGTAGACCGAATCAGCATTGATATCAGTTAGTTATTAATATAACGAAGGTATTCTGTGGAATATAAATAAAGCATAATATGCTGAACTGTAATATGCTGACAGTTACATTTAGAACAGTTTTGAATATTTAGTCCATTTAAGCTATTCGAGTTACAAAGACAGTTTTTGCAGTTATAATCAATTTGTCGGTTAGAAACAGAACTTAATAAAAAAGAATGTAGAGTTCTAATATATTTTTTTCTAATCGAGATCATTAAATTCTTATACATGAATATTAACCATATAGGATAATAATAGATCTTATTCACAAAATTCAATAATAATATTAAGAAATAAAATACAATTTTTTTTTATATTACTTAAGGGGGTCAGACACCTTTAGAATTTTCTTCATAAAATAACCAGAAAAAATTTTTTTTTTTATAATTAGAAATATGTAGAAGTAATATCCTAAAAATATATTCAATTTGTGGTAAAATTAGACACAAAAAAAAGATTTGATCTATTTTAACCAAATATAAGGTAGTGCACCCGGTTCTCGATAGGTACCCAGTTGTCGATAAAAGCGGATTACGCTATTTTTAACAATTTTGTGATGGATCAAAATTTCTGTTCGCTTTAGAAATATCCAGGAATTACAGTGGCATCTATTACGTAAATAGATAATTTATAAATCAGTCTCCGATTCGACTCCGCTTCTCCGCTTCTCTGCCATTGCCTTAGCAACGAGGCTAAGAGAGAGCGGATCTTTGAGAAATACGTTTTCACAGAAAATGAGAGTTTTTTAACACTTTTTTGATGCAACCACATAAAAGATGAGTAAAAAAATTCAACTCAAAAAGGTAAGACGTGATTTACTCTCTACACTGAAAAAAATAGTCTATGAAAAATTATTAAATTATCTAGGAAAATTTACTATGTTGTATGGGAACAAGGTGACAGACTCGAATTGTTTTAAATTTTACAATGTTTTCGATCAAATTTTACAATACTGGAAAGTAAAGTGGAAATCCATCAAGAAAAAAAAAATCTGCAGTGATCGGGAATCGAACCCTAGCCCCCTGAGCCAGAAGCGGCGCTCTTACTCGCTGCGCCAACGTGTTCTTACGGGTATGATGTTTCGACTCGTCTATATCTTGTACAGCTTGAGGTTATGTTGACTCGCCGACTACAGCCATTAGCAGACGACAACTCAATTTTTACTATGTTGGCTTGTAAAAATTCTTATACCTTCTTGTAAAAATTCTTATATCTTCTGTCAATTATTAAAATGTCTGAAATTTACGATGCAGTATAGTAAAATTTGTGATAAATTTTGGCAAAAATGATACAAAATACGTACTAAAAATTAATTTATATCGTATTAATCTTTCACTCTCAAATTTTTTACTATGTTACCTTAGTAAATTTTATAGCCATTTCTATTAATTTTTCATCAATGTTATATTAATAATTACTAAAAGTATACTAAATAGGCTCAGAATACAAGTCTGTCACCCCATTACTAGCGAACATAGTAATTTTTCAACAAACATTTTTCTCCGTGTATCTCGTATTTTAATTAGGTTATCGGAAATACCTTCTACAAATGTATGTATAACCCAGTTTTCGATAGCGATTTACTGTTAATGAAAAAGACGTTTATTTTTCAATATAGTGTTTTTTTACAATAAATAAAGTAAAATAAAGCAATAAATTATAAAGAAGTAATTGTGTTAATATATTTAGGTATGAGTTTTTGTTTCTTTTTGTTCTCAGAATCCAACCTCACAAACAACATTTGTAACATAACCTAACATAACTTCCCTTTCTCATTATCGAAATCTGGGTCTTCCACTTATCGACAACTGATCCGACGCGTTAAATCATTATCGAGAACTGCGTCCATCAGACTTTTTTTTCTTTACCGTATTTTTAATACATGTCAATGCGAAGATGCATTTCAATTATTTTTTTTGGATAATAAATAACTATATTCAGCTAAAATAACAAAGAAAACAACTTTTCCGTTAAAATTTCATTTTGAATAGTAATATAAATAGACTCCCCGTTATATTATCGAGAACCAAGTCCACTACCTTATGGCCATTTCAAAGTTTTTGCTCTGCCGTCGACTCCAGATTCAGGAACTGCATATATTTTAATGGGAGTGGTCCTAAAATTTTGGTATTTTATATGACTATTGACTGAAGAGTTGTGTGTATCCAATTTATTTGATTAAATAATTTTTTATGGTCAAAAATTGCTAAAAGATCTTCAATTTAAGTGAAATTCAGATTTTTTAGCAATTTTTGACCGTAAAAAATTATTTAATCAAGTAAATTGGATACATACAACTCTAAAGTCAATAGACATATAAAATACCAAAATTTTAGGACCTCTCCCATTAAAATGTATGCAACTCCTGAATCTGGAGTCGACGGCAGAGCCCAAAATTTTACATTATGTAGAAAACAGTTTTAAAGATAAAATTACTAAAATACTTCTTTATTTCTTCTTCTTTATTTCTTAACTCCATCTCTGCCCTGAAATACAAAAAAGTATTGTTTTTAGCTCAAAATATTTTACATTTAAAACAAATATTCTGGTACCTGGATACACGCTCCATCAGACTTGTTAGCTATGAGCACGCGTAACAGTCATATCCATATCAGTCAGTCAAGTTTGTTAAGTGGTTTAACATGTAGATCCTTGGATGCCTTTAAATCCGTATGTTTTTAATAATCTTTATTACATATATTAGATTCTTATATACTGAGGTAAATAAAGAATGTGTTGAGAAATCCAAAATCCTTCATGCATGTTATGAAGCCAGTATCGCCATAGCCAAATGCTTAAAAAAATGTTTATAGCAGCAACAGTCCTATATTGATCTTCTTTTAATGTCTGATAGGGTGCAGAACTTCTTTACTTGTCCTTCATTATTCTTTTTCACATATAATATTATTACTTAATAAAGAGAATACGACTGATATATATTTATTGCAGTGCATAACTGTTTTGACTTCAGTAGATATACTAGGACAGTTCTGCCCCCCCCCCCCCACCACTCGCCCACCAGCCGACCTGTGCAGGGTTCTGATTGGTTGAGACAGTCGGGTGAGGCCCCGCCCACTTTCGAGAAGCTTCTACGCCCACCATTTGCAATGACGTCATCGAATAAAAATTATCAGTATTTTATTGTCACAATTTTGCATACAGATCAAATGCTTATTTACTAGCGACCCCCGGCGGCGGGCAGCGGGATGCGGGATGTAGACAGCGGTATGCGGGATGCGGGATGCGGAATGCGGGCTACGGGCGGAGATCAGCATATTACCTTTTTTTCAAACCTTTTCATTTTCCAATGGTTTTTTTTCCACCGAGACTTGATACGATACTCTAATCTAAAATAACGGTTTTTCAATTCTTTTCCAACGGTTTTTCGTCACCGAGACTTGATACGATGCTCTATTCTAAAATAACGGTTTTTTGTTTTCTATCCCCCATATACAAACGATAAGAGTAAGGGTGTTGATGGAAACCCTGTGGGCGGCGGGCGGCGGCTGCGCGACCTAATCTAAAGTAACGGTTTTTCCAAACTTTTCCAACGGTTTTTCATCACCGAGACTTGATACGATGCTCTATTCTAAAATAACGCTTTTTCAATTCTTTTCCTTTTCCAACGGTTTTTCGTCACCGAGACTTGATACGATGCTCTATTCTAAAATAACGGTTTTTTGTTTTCTGTCCCCCATACACAAATGATAAGAGTGAGGGCGTTGATAGAAACCCTGCGGGCCGGGCGGCGGGCGGCGGCGGCCCGACCTAATCTAAAATAACGGTTTTTCAAACTTTTCCTTTTCCAACGGTTTTTCATCACCGAGACTTGATACGATGCTCTATTCCAAAATAACGGCTTTTTTTTGTTTTCTGTCCCCCATATACAAACGATAAGAGTGAGGGCGTTGATGGAAATCCTCGAAATAATAATTATTTAATAGGTCTATATAAGGCGGCAAGACGGAGAGCATTTCAATCTTGCTCGGAGACCCGAGCAGAACAGTCGCATCTTGAATTAATACCATATATACTTGCCACAGTCAAATATCAGAATATACATAGCATTTTATTAGTTTATTTTCAAATAAGTATTTATTTATCGTTAAACTTTCTACCTCGCAAGGACATATAAGATTACAATAAATTCTTAAAATTTGTTATTCTATTCACAATTCATCATACGGGCCTTATAAATACGACGAGGGTGCTGGAATTCTTTCATTATGCAACGAAGTTTCAAGTGATCACTATGTCCGCGTTTGACTGTAAAATACTTGTGAATATTATGCTAGAAGTATATGGTCTTTTAGCCTATAAAAAGGTAAATCCTGAAGAAATTACGAAGTGGATTAAACTAGGCAACCAGAATCTAAGAAACTTGAGGCAGCTTTCGCTTAAAAATGGAAACACTGTTGCAGAAAAACAAAGTTTTATATCCACAATTGGATTGCTTAAAGGCATTCAAAGCAGATTCAAGCGTTTATTAAAGAGTGGTGCGGGTTTGCGTGAAACAAGAAGTGACAGAGTAAAATGGCAAAATGTGGAGTCTGCTTTCAATGATCGTATTAAATCTGGAGCGATTACCAACTTAAAAAATTTAGTTTTGAATTTTTAATCGGACTTCAACGAGCCAATCTCTTATGCGTTAGTCGAATGTCTATTCTCAAATCGAGAAAGGTAGATTTTGTTTAAGCTTCCTCCTCTCTCGATAAGAATTTTTTGACAAACGGCGACATACATAAGAGAAAAATTTTTTTTATTTTTATTTTTAAGAATGAATAACTATTAATTTCGGAATAAAATATAATATCGGGGAGTTTCGTCCTTGTTATACTTGGTGGACTCGTCAGGAAGACCCAAGTAGACATATCTTCGACTCCAAAATAATGAAATTACTGTGAATTCTTATAGTGTGTAAGTTGTAATTTTATATGTGGATTTGAAAAATTGGTTGCCATCTAGTGTTAAAAGGTTGGAACTAAGATTATACAAGAAAAGGCATTTTAGTGTCCGAATGCCATTTGATTCTAAATATGTTGTAAGCGCTCGTGGTGCTATCTTAATAGTTTTGAATTTTTAATCGGACTTCAACGAGCCAATCTCTTATGCGTTAGTCAAATGTCTATTCTCAAATCGAGAAAGGTAGATTTTGTTTAAGCTTCCTCCTCTCTCGATAAGAATTTTTTGACAAACGGCGACACACATAAGAGACAAATTTTTTTTATTTTCATTTTTAAGAATGAATAACTATTAATTTCGGAATAAAATATAATATCGGGGAGTTTCGTCCTTGTCATACTTGGTGGACTCGTCAGGAAGACCCAAGTAGACATATCTTCGACTCCAAAATAATGAAATTACTGTGAATTCTTATAGTGTGTAAGTTGTAATTTTATATGTGGATTTGAAAAATTGGTTGCCATCTAGTGTTAAAAGGTTGGAATTAAGATTATACAAGAAAAGGCATTTTAGTGTCCGAATGCCATTTGATTCTAAATATGTTGTAAGCGCTCGTGGTGCTATCTTAAGCATAAGAGATTGGCTCGTTGAAGTCCGATTAAAAATTCAAAACTATTAAGATAGCACCACGAGCGCTTACAACATATTTAGAATCAAATGGCATTCGGACACTAAAATGCCTTTTCTTGTATAATCTTAGTTCCAACCTTTTAACACTAGATGGCAACCAATTTTTCAAATCCACATATAAAATTACAACTTACACACTATAAGAATTCACAGTAATTTCATTATTTTGGAGTCGAAGATATGTCTACTTGGGTCTTCCTGACGAGTCCACCAAGTATGACAAGGACGAAACTCCCCGATATTATATTTTATTCCGAAATTAATAGTTATTCATTCTTAAAAATAAAAATAAAAAAAATTTTTCTCTTATGTGTGTCGCCTTTTGTCAAAAATTCTTATGGAGAGAGGAGGAAGCTTAAACAAAATCTACCTTTCTCGATTTGAGAATAGACATTCGACTAACGCATAAGAGATTGGCTCGTTGAAGTCCGATTAAAAATTCAAAACTATTAAGATAGCACCACGAGCGCTTACAACATATTTAGAATCAAATGGCATTCGGACACTAAAATGCCTTTTCTTGTATAATCTTAGTTCCAACCTTTAACACTAGATGGCAACCAATTTTTCAAATCCACATATAAAATTACAACTTACACACTATAAGAATTCACAGTAATTTCATTATTTTGGAGTCGAAGATATGTCTACTTGGGTCTTCCTGACGAGTCCACCAAGTATGACAAGGACAAAACTCCCCGATATTATATTTTATTCCGAAATTAATAGTTATTCATTCTTAAAAATAAAAATAAAAAAAATTTTTCTCTTATGTGTGTCGCCGTTTGTCAAAAAATTCTTATCGAGAGAGGAGGAAGCTTAAACAAAATCTACCTTTCTCGATTTGAGAATAGACATTCGACTAACGCATAAGAGATTGGCTCGTTGAAGTCCGATTAAAAATTCAAAACTATTAAGATAGCACCACGAGCGCTTACAACATATTTAGAATCAAATGGCATTAGGACACTAAAATGCCTTTTCTTGTATAATCTTAGTTCCAACCTTTTAACACTAGATGGCAACCAATTTTTCAAATTCACATATAAAATTACAACTTACACACTATAAGAATTCACAGTAATTTCATTATTTTGGAGTCGAAGATATGTCTACTTGGGTCTTCCTGACGAGTCCACCAAGTATGACAAGGACGAAACTCCCCGATATTATATTTTATTCCGAAATTAATAGTTATTCATTCTTAAAAATAAAAATAAAAAAATTTTTCTCTTATGTGTGTCGCCGTTTGTCAAAAAATTCTTATCGAGAGAGGAGGAAGCTTAAACAAAATCTACCTTTCTCGATTTGAGAATAGACATTCGACTAACGCATAAGAGATTGGCTCGTTGAAGTCCGATTAAAAATTCAAAACTATTAAGATAGCACCACGAGCGCTTACAACATATTTAGAATCAAATGGCATTAGGACACTAAAATGCCTTTTCTTGTATAATCTTAGTTCCAACCTTTTAACACTAGATGGCAACCAATTTTTCAAATTCACATATAAAATTACAACTTACACACTATAAGAATTCACAGTAATTTCATTATTTTGGAGTCGAAGATATGTCTACTTGGGTCTTCCTGACGAGTCCACCAAGTATGACAAGGACGAAACTCCCCGATATTATATTTTATTCCGAAATTAATAGTTATTCATTCTTAAAAATAAAAATAAAAAAAATTTTTCTCTTATGTGTGTCGCCGTTTGTCAAAAAATTCTTATCGAGAGAGGAGGAAGCTTAAACAAAATCTACCTTTCTCGATTTGAGAATAGACATTCGACTAACGCATAAGAGATTGGCTCGTTGAAGTCCGATTAAAAATTCAAAACTATTAAGATAGCACCACGAGCGCTTACAACATATTTAGAATCAAATGGCATTAGGACACTAAAATGCCTTTTCTTGTATAATCTTAGTTCCAACCTTTTAACACTAGATGGCAACCAATTTTTCAAATTCACATATAAAATTACAACTTACACACTATAAGAATTCACAGTAATTTCATTATTTTGGAGTCGAAGATATGTCTACTTGGGTCTTCCTGACGAGTCCACCAAGTATGACAAGGACGAAACTCCCCGATATTATATTTTATTCCGAAATTAATAGTTATTCATTCTTAAAAATAAAAATAAAAAAAATTTTTCTCTTATGTGTGTCGCCGTTTGTCAAAAAATTCTTATCGAGAGAGGAGGAAGCTTAAACAAAATCTACCTTTCTCGATTTGAGAATAGACATTCGACTAACGCATAAGAGATTGGCTCGTTGAAGTCCGATTAAAAATTCAAAACTATTAAGATAGCACCACGAGCGCTTACAACATATTTAAAAAATTTAGATATAACTAGATTTATGAAAGACGCTCAAGCATTATTTCAATCTCAAATGAAAAATGTTTTGAAAAAAGAAGAGGCTCTCAAAGTGTATACTATCTTGTCAGCTGAATACATCATAATAAAAGCTGATAAAGAGATAGTAGAAATCAAGTATTTTAATACAAAGGCGGAGGCGATTTTACGAACAACTGCTTTAAAGCAATGGTTTACTGAGAATGTTCAACAGCGAATTGAAAAAGATATGGAAGAATTTCAGGAGAAAGATTCCGGCTGGACACTTCGACAAATTCTTAATTTATCTGTACACATCAATAAATATAATCCAATGCGAGGAGGCTCATACATCAGTTTACCCCCGCAAATACAAAGGAAGCATGCATGTATCAATGTACAGAATTTCGATGATGCTTGTTTCAAGTGGGCAATACTGTCAGCTTTGCACCCTGTACATCACTCTGACCGAGTATCATCATATAAAGTCTATGAGAATGAATTGAATTTTAATGGAATACAATTTCCTATGAGTCCTAAACAAATTCCGAAATTTGAAAAACAAAATAACATCTCGGTTAACTTTTATATTTTAAAAAAGTCTAGTGGAAATTTTAAAATTGTGCCACTTCACATAACATCATGTAAGAAGGAAGCACATATCAACCTTCTTCTTCTACAGAACTATTACGTAGATGACGAGGAAAGTAAACAGGAGGAAAATTTTGAAAATGATTTATTGATATTCCACTATGCTTGGATCAAAGATTTATCGCGTTTAGTGTGTACACAACTTTCAAAACGTGATGGTCGAAAATATTTTTGTGATCGGTGTCTACATTATTTCAGAAATAATTCTAAATTGAACTTGCACGAACAAGATTGTATGCAACTCAACAAGTACAAAGTAACTTTGCCTACACCAAGAGACAAAATTTTAGAGTTTAAAAATTTTAATCATAAAGAAAAAGTGCCATTTGTTATATACGCAGATTTTGAGTGCCTTCTAAAAGCTGTGCAAATCGGAAATGCTTATCAAGAACATGAAGCATTTAGTATTGGCTATTATTTAAAGTGCAGTTATGATGACTCTCTATCTCACTACAGTAGCTACAGAGGAAAAGATCCTGCTAAATGGTTTGCAGAGCAGCTGCAGAGTCTGGTAGAAAAATTTGAGACTATCTTTAAGTTCATAGTACCAATGGAAACATTAAATTTAGAACAAGAACAAGCATTTCGAAATACATCATTATGCCACATTTGCGATAAACCTTTAGCAGAGAAGCGTGTACGAGATCATTGTCATCTGACTGGAAAGTAAGGTTAAAAGAAAATGAAACATGCTTCAAGTAGAAATTTTGCATTTTTCTTATGTTTTATTTTATTTTTTTTTTTCTTATGTTTTAGGTATCGAGGTGCTGCTCACGAAAATTGCAATTTAAATTATAAAGATTCACACAGTATTCCAGTGGTATTTCATAATTTAACTGGCTATGACTCACATTTTCTTATAAAGGATATTGCCAATAGCTTTCCTGGACGAGTAGATCTTTTACCAGTGAATAAGGAACGCTTCATCTCATTCACCAAGCGCATTGAGGGAAATGATATTAACTTTAAATTCATAGATTCTTACCGATTCATGGCAGCATCCTTAGACAAATTGTCATCATATCTCGAAGAACTTAATCTTTTGTGGCAAGAGTTCTCTCAAAATGCAGAATATTCACCATTTACTAAAGAGAAATTTGAATTACTTAAACGGAAAGGAGTATTCCCTTATGATTATGTGGACTCAAAAGAAAAACTCGATGTTTCCGAGCTTCCATCCAAAGATGAATTCTACAGTAAATTAAACGACAATCCAATATCAGATAAAGATTATGAGCATGCGAAAAATATTTGGACAGCATTCAACATATCGAATTTGGGTCAATATTCAGATTTATACTTAAAAACAGATGTTCTACTTTTGGTAGAAGTATTTGAAAATTTCCGCGACAGCTGTCTAAAAGCACACGGTTTAGATCCGGCATATTATTACACAACTCCAGGCTTAACTTGGGATGCTATGCTCAAGTATACGAAAATACAGCTAGAATTACTTACAGATATTGATCAGGTTATGTTCATTGAACGTGGAATACGAGGTGGAGTGAGTCAATGTTCCAACCGTTATGCTAGAGCCAATAACAAATACATGGGCAATGATTATGAAGTAGATAAGGAGTCCAAATATCTCATGTACTTTGATGTAAACAATCTCTATGGCTGGGCTATGCAACAATATCTACCCTATGGTGGCTTTGAATGGATTGATGATGTAGAACGAATAAATTTCAATGTTCCGCGGATGATGCTTCGGTTGACTACATACTTGAAGTGGACTTGGAATATCCCGAAAATTTACATGATGCACATAAAGATCTTCCATTTTGTCCAGAGCACAAAAAACCACCAGATTCCTTACAAGCTAAACTTCTCACAACTCTTGAAGGCAAATCACGATACGTTCTACACTATCGCAATTTGAAGCAAGCTTTAGAAAATGGATTAAAACTTAATAAAATTCATAGGATATTAAAATTTAATCAAAGGCCCTGGCTCAAAGAGTATATTGATCTAAATAGCAGAATGAGGCAAGCAGCTAAAAATGATTTTGAAAAAAATCTCTACAAATTAATGAATAATGCTGTTTTTGGAAAGACGATGGAAAATGTGCGAAAAAGAGTTAACGTTAAATTACTAACTAAATGGGAAGGTCGATATGGAGCAGAAGCTCGTATTGCACAGCCAGAATTTCATAGCAGTACTGTCATTGATGAAAATCTTGCTATTGTACAGTTAGCAAAAACTGAAGTGTATATTAACAAGCCAATTTACGTAGGACTGTGTGTACTTGATTTATCAAAGACATTAGTATACGATTTTCACTACAAATATATGAAAACGAAATTTGAGGATCGTTGTAAACTGCTGTATACTGACACTGACAGCTTAATATATGAAATAAAAAATGATGATATTTATGAAGTGATTAAGAGCGATATTGTAAATGTTGATACTTCGGACTATCCATCTAACAATGTATTTGGAATTCCACAAGCTAATAAGAAGGTTGTAGGATTAATGAAGGATGAGTGCAATGGCTGCATTATGACAGAATTCATTGGACTACGTAGTAAAATGTATAGCATACGCGTCAATGGCCAAGACCACATGAAAAAAGCTAAAGGCGTGAAAAGTGGAGTTGTCAGCAAAACCATCAATTTCGACGACTATCTTCAGTGTTTACTAAATTCAACTACAGCAGTGTATCATACAGTCTAAAGCTCATGTAGTGCGTACTGTAAAACAAACAAAATTAGCTCTAAGTCCACATGACAATAAGAGATATCTCACACCAAATGAAACAGATACTCTACCGTAGGGGCATTATAAAATATATAAAATAGATGAAGATTGATTGTATGTATGCATGTATGTGTGTGTGTGTGTGTGTGTGTGTGTGTGTGTGTGTGTGTGTGTGTGTGTGTGTATCTCAATCTACAGCATATACATGTATATTAATATTGGGCAATAAATAAAGAAAACTATCATTTTTTTATTCGGCATTTATTTATTTATTTATTTAACCTTTACACATCTGACTTGCTTATCCAACTATTGTGTGAATTGTTAAATCCTAACCATTTAACATAAATCTGATTTCCTCGCTTCTTAAGCACCTTTTCCACAAGATAGATATCTGGATAATTAGCCTTGGTACACGATTATTAGCGAATTGAATAGAGCGTGCACTTAAACGTGCCGTACGCACGGGTGCGAGGGGCTCGCGCGGACCCTCGGCGCTGTCTTTTTCATGTTGTTACTTTTAAACCCTTTATTTCTCCAACTTCTCCAAGATAGGGTTTTGAAGCTTAAGAGTTGTACTTTCCAATAGTGTAGTTTATTTTGAAAAAAAATGATATACTTTGAGAAAAATGGCTTTCAATATTCAACTCGAGTTTTCGTCCGGAAGAAAGCGTTTCGCAATAAAAACAATGGCACCATTGGAAAGAGCAGGAAAAAATCTATCGATATAGGTCCTTGGTTTTTTTTTCAAAGACGCAGCATACGATTATGAACGAGTTAAACAGAGCGCCTTTTACGCGAAAAAAGGCACCGCGCGCGCTCGGTGGCCCGTTTCTGCTGGACGCTCCCATATACTTCTTAAGTAGGAATTAAAGTACAACGCTTTACGAAGAGAATGAGCTTTACCCCATGTCCGTGCGACCTCTCACTCATGTAGAAATTAATTTTTAAATAAAAGTATTATTAGTTGCATAATTGATTTTAGTAATAAATAATTAAGTTATCGCAATCAGCAAGACCTATTAAAAAATGTCATCTTTTAATTAATAACTATAATACAAAATTTTTTATAGCAAAAAACGGAAATCTTAATTTTAACAGTTTTATTCTACAACTTCTTCTATACATTGAATTTTATCCGAGCAGTAGTTTTTTAGCAAAATGCAAAAAATCATTTTTTGTACCTTTAAACAACGATATAAACAATTCCACGAGGAGTTGCGAGGTTTATTATTTACAGTAGCTCTGTATTGGCGTACTGAACAAGAAAAACCAAGTCCCATCCTACTATTAATTTTGTTTTAAAAAAAGTCTAATTTGACTGGACTATATATATGATTACGCATTTCTGAGGATGAAGCACAATTAATTTTTGCCACCTTTGTTGTTTTATGTGTTCTTATTATAAATTAAATATAGTGTTACGTCAAGATTACTCATCTCAATGGGAAAATAATATTTGAGCAGGCACTGAGCATGCCTATGCCGGCTCTGATCCCTATCTTTTCGCCAACGCTCGAAAACGTTATGCATTACCTGGACGTAGTAATCACGGAATAAACCCAATTTAGAATTTAAGGGGGTTAGTGCGATATTGGCTTTTCTTAAGAATTTCTTGAAACTTGCAGGGTAGACTCATATTACTATTATACGCAGTATCTGTAAATTTCAGAAAGCCTAGCTTCCCCGTTTGTGAGATATAAGCTCCCAAAGTTACGAAATTTAACACGGTGTCTTATGGGACCGTCGTCATGAAATGTAAAAAAATGAACGTTTTCGTCAATAACTTGGAAAGTTTTCTTAAGACTTGAAAGAAAAAGAGATATGTTACTAAGAACAATACTTTGAATGTCCTCTGCAAATTTCAGGAAGCCTAGCTTCACCGTTTTCGAGATACAGTTGTTTAAAGTACGTAGCCTCAGGGTAGACGACGCCGCGCGTGTCCTTGTGTGCGTGTAAACAAACGAAGGCTCGCTGCGTGTGTGTCTACACAGACGTAGCGCTTCTATGTGTATGTACACACAGATGAAGCGGCGCTATGTGTGCGTGGACAGTCTCGCGTGAAATTTTGAGAGTGGGGAGACTCGAGAGAGCGTGAGGCGTACGGCGTTCGACCAGCTGTACTTTTGGCTTGTATGTTACCGCACTAACCCCCTTAATAATTAAAAGTGATCTGATTGGTACTTATTTATCTATTTACGATTTTTACAGTAATTTTGCAATTTATTAGAAACTATAGATTGTGATGTCCAGAATTAAGGAAAAGACAAATAATAATTGTCATTTAAATATTTATTTATTTACTATTACCAAAAGATCTGATGTACAATGGATCCTTGATTTTATGTATAATCTCGCTGTATAATCGCTTGTTGAATTTCTCTTCTTATATGTGTATAATTCAATGTGTATTCTTATATGTATATAATTCAATAAATTATGCCCTCGTATGTCGTCTGGGGCAGACGGATTTAGCGATCGGTTTAGTTCTCCACGCTGTAACTGACCCGTGCGGGCGCACCTCGCTCTTTATGACAGAAATAAATTGAGTTAAAGATCATTTTGACGATGAGTCGAGATCATCTTTTTAAACAAATTAAATGAGCGCAAGCCGTATGTAGTTCGATTTCAATATTGGCAGAAGCCTGACTACAGGAAATTTTGCTGAGCACGTCGTTGCGTCGCGATGCCGCGCTTTGGACGTTGTCGAAATTCGCATGTATATCGAAAAAATAACTGATAAGAGTAATCTAATTTAAATGATACGTCACAGGACGTAACAAGATAATAATACGCGATTTTTCTACCAACAATACGCTTTTCACACCTATTACTTAACGTAAAGTAGGTGTATGTAAATTCTGGCGTGACTCTGATCGTTAGCTTTGGTCTACACAACTTCCAGATCGTGTGGTAATAAATATACAGACACGTTCATTTAAAATTGCAATAATAAATGAAACGTAATAAAAGTAGATATTGAGTGCTTAAAGAAGGCTAATATAGCTCGCCCTTGTGCGCCATCGGGCGCCCCCCACCCTCGTGCTAAGGACTGCTTCGGGCATCCTCACTCATAAAACCTGTGCTGACCTGCTCACGAGATCAGTTTCAACAGAGCAGCCGTGAGAGTAGAATCTACTCACAGTAAGTCACAGCAGCCGAAGCAGTACATCAGATGTAAACTCCTCGCCTACGATCACTGACACAGTGTACGAGTTTACTTCAACGCACACGCATCGATACAGTGATTTGACATCGATTCGTTTTTCAATCCAAAATTTTTGGAAAGCAGCAGTACAACAACAGTATCTTAGATTCAGTTTTTGTCTAAGTTTCCACTGTTCAACCTCCACAACGGTGCTGACGAGAAATTTGGATAAGTTGGACGGCAACATGGAGGAAAAATCGATTTTGTTGGATGTTCAGAATGATGTACACCTGATCGCCACCTTACAGAACCCAAGGGTAGGCAAGCGGCTGACTCGGGCATACTCTATTGTAGAAAAGAATGACGCGATTACACGCGTACGCAGAGGCGAGAGCAGAGCCTCGGTTGCCCGAGACATGGGCGTACCAGAATCTACTTTTCGCGGCTGGTGCAATGGAGAAACAAAAATTCTTGATGAGTATGCTCGCCACGTAGCGTTGACCCAAAGGAACTCCAAGTCAGATGAACCACTGAGCACCTCCTGTGTTTGGCAAAGAAATAACGATGACGACAAAATAAAGGATACGAAAGAGTTTGTTAAAGACTTCGTTGTAAGTATAAAAGATCTCTTGGTTTTACGCCCGGACAACGAAAGGTGGCACCGGAATGCCCTGGCTAAAATAAATTTGAAGAAGAGCCTGCCGGATGCTGCCAAATTTCCCGCCACTCCGGTATCAGCATCACTAAAACAGACCAACTAGCTATTTTTCAGTTATCCTTATAGCTAAAAATGAACATTTTATAATTATGTACCAATCCGAAGTAAATTGTGGTATTTACACTTCATAAAATATGTATTTTAAGTAATAGTAATTCTTGTAGGTAAATTATATTATTTTTGCATTATGATTTTTGCTAAAAATGCTTCCATTTAATTAATATGGTAGCTATAAAATAGGATTAATTTTCTACTAGGGTATATTTTAAATAGTAATTTAAGTGCGAACTGCTAAAAAAACCTTTATGCTATAATTACAATTGTAATTTTTTGGTCTATATATTTGACTGGAAATTTTTGTATTTACTTATTTTTGTAATGAGAATAAAAAGATACAGTATAAATGACAAATTTTGAATTATTATTTAATACTTTTGACCGATTTTACCTATCCCATTGTCACCTGCACTTACTGCATATGATTTAATACAGCATATACTGTTACGAGTGAGCAACTTTTAATAATAAAAAGTGACGGTCGCTAGGATTGAACCAGAGCCGCCGACTCGCGAGTCAGAAACACTACCAACTAGCCACGGCAGCCACCGCTCGGCTTTCTGCTAATCGGCATCATATTGTAATCGAACACCTTGCTTATTTCGTTCTTTCATATTCGTATGTGTATCCACACGTAACAATCTAAACCGTTTTTATTGTGTAAATGCATGCTTGCACATTTATTAAAATTTACTTTTTTTATTTTCACCAGATTATTACTTTACTTTTAATGTATAAAGCTTTAATTTATTTTATTCCCATCTCAACAAATATGGCCACTTTTTTCCCTGAAAAGCGGGACAAAAGTTTGTTTCCCTCTTTCAAAGAAATTTGGATAAGTTGGACGGCAACATGGAGGAAAAATCGATTTCGTTGGATGTTCAGAATGATGTACACCTGATCGCCACCTTACAGAACCCAAGGGTAGGCAAGCGGCTGACTCGGGCATACTCTATTGTAGAAAAGAATGACGCGATTACACGCGTACGCAGAGGCGAGAGCAGAGCCTCGGTTGCCCGAGACATGGGCGTACCAGAATCTACTTTTCGCGGCTGGTGCAATGGAGAAACAAAAATTCTTGATGAGTATGCTCGCCACGTAGCGACGACCCAAAGGAACTCCAAGTCAGATGAACCACTGAGCACCTCCTGTGTTTGGCAAAGAAATAGCGATGACGACAAAATAAAGGATACGAAAGAGTTTGTTAAAGACTTCGTTGTAAGTATAAAAGATCTCTTGGTTTTACGCCCGGACAACGAAAGGTGGCACCGGAATGCCCTGGCTAAAATAAATTTGAAGAAGAGCCTGCCGGATGCTGCCAAATTTCCCGCCACTCCGGTATCAGCATCACTAAAACAGACCAACTAGCTATTTTTCAGTTATCCTTATAGCTAAAAATGAACATTTTATAATTATGTACCAATCCGAAGTAAATTGTGGTATTTACACTTCATAAAATATGTATTTTAAGTAATAGTAATTCTTGTAGGTAAATTATATTATTTTTGCATTATGATTTTTGCTAAAAATGCTTCCATTTAATTAATATGGTAGCTATAAAATAGGATTAATTTTCTACTAGGGTATATTTTAAATAGTAATTTAAGTGCGAACTGCTAAAAAAACCTTTATGCTATAATTACAATTGTAATTTTTGTTCTATATATTTGACTGGAAATTTTTGTATTTACTTATTTTTGTAATGAGAATAAAAAGATACAGTATAAATGACAAATTTTGAATTATTATTTAATACTTTTGACCGATTTTACCTATCCCATTGTCACCTGCACTTACTGCATATGATTTAATACAGCATATACTGTTACGAGTGAGCAACTTTTAATAATAAAAAGTGACGGTCGCTAGGATTGAACCAGCGCCGCCGACTCGCGAGTCAGAAACACTACCAACTAGCCACGGCAGCCACCGCTCGGCTTTCTGCTAATCGGCATCATATTGTAATCGAACACCTTGCTTATTTCGTTCTTTCATATTCGTATGTGTATCCACACGTAACAATCTAAACCGTTTTTATTGTGTAAATGCATGCTTGCACATTTATTAAAATTTACTTTTTTTATTTTCACCAGATTATTACTTTACTTTTAATGTATAAAGCTTTAATTTATTTTATTCCCATCTCAACAAATATGGCCACTTTTTTCCCTGAAAAGCGGGACAAAAGTTTGTTTCCCTCTTTCAACAAATTTAAAGTTTGCGGGAAATATAACGATATTATAACGATAATATCTCTGAAATTTATTGACCAATCATTTAGCCCGAAGAACTTAGTCGAGAGCTATCCAAAATATACCTCTAGTAGGAATTTAAAAGCGATTAAGTCAATTAAAAAAAGTAAACGTGCTTCATTCAAAACGCATTTTTTTCATTTTTTAATTTTTTTCTCAAAAATTAGTCGACAGATTAAAATTTTTACATATTATAACTATTTATATTCTGCATTATCATGATTTTTTTTTCAAAAAACTTGACCGTTTATTTTTGGAGTTATAAGGTTTAAAAAAACACGTTTTTGTTAATAAAAAAGAACCACAATAGCTAATATAATTTTTTTTTTTAATATTGGTTTTTTTATGATTCTAATGCTATCTGTCCGATTCAAATATCTCAATATTATCATTAAATAAAAACGCAAAAATGAATTTTGCGAAAATCGAAAATTCGAAATAAAACAAAAATGCATCGGCTAATCAAAAAGAGGATTTTCTTCTCCCATTTACATAAAAAAAAAAACAACAAAAGTGAGACCTCTCCGGTCAAAATCGATCCAGTAGAAGCTGAGATCCAGGTGCGCGCGCACACACACACACACACATACACACACACACACACACACACACACACACTTTCGAACTTCTATCACCACTATTCGTAGTTCTAGAGCGATTTAACAAAACTTAAAATTTTACTATTACAAAGCTTCCTTTAGGAGGAAACAAAAAAATCATTAAAATCCATTAATTAGTTGTTGAAAAAAGCTAAATTTTTTCGCGTATGTCATTTTGAACATACCAATTCAGATTTGACGTAGCTCGCGGTCGGACGATAGCGTCAATTACCTTTTTTTAAAGTCATTTTTCACAGCTTTAAACTAAAAAAAGTTATATATACTTCTTAAGTAGGAATTAAAGTACAACGCTTTACGAAGAGAATGAGCTTTACCCCATGTCCGTGCGACCTCTCACTCATGTAGAAATTAATTTTTAAATAAAAGTATTTTTATATTTATTTATTGATTCTAATGACAGACTTGTTATAAGTTAAGAAAATTTGAAGCTAATGGCCAAGCTGTCAATGTAAACTCTAAGATGTTATTTTTTCTCTAATATTCTCAGTCCCGAGTATGTATATATCCACAATATATCACTATCTAAATGTTTCGTCAACTCTCGGAGAATTTTTTTGTAAGAGAAAAGAGTTTTAAATGAAAATTACAAGTTTTGGAAAATCAAATGCTTTTACTTTAAACGATATCTTATTAAAATGTAGAAATATAGAAAAGGGTTTCGCCCTCGGCACTGTCTGTTGGGCTCGTCAGGAGGACGCAGACAGGCCTTGCCTCGACACACGTGATAAAATTTTTTAGAAATCGTATCACAAAATCTTAGTGACACTGGAGTATCTTATATATTCTAAATGCAAAATTTTTGTTACAATTTGACAGGCTCCATCTATTGGGAAAATAGATAAAGTTCTATCGGACCGCTGTAATTAGGCCAAAGCGGTTTAATTATATTTATTTATTGATTCTAATGACAGACTTGTTATAAGTTAAGAAAATTTGAAGCTAATGGCCAAGCTGTCAATGTAAACTCTAAGATGTTATTTTTTCCCTAATATTCTCAGTCCCGAGCATGTATATATCCACAATATATCACTATCTAAATGTTTCGTCAACTCTCGGAGAATTTCCAAAACTTGTAATTTTCATTTAAAACTCTTTTCTCTTACAAAAAAATTCTCCGAGAGTTGACGAAACATTTAGATAGTGATATATTGTGGATATATACATGCTCGGGACTGAGAATATTAGGGAAAAAATAACATCTTAGAGTTTACATTGACAGCTTGGCCATTAGCTTCAAATTTTCTTAAAAGTATTTTTAGTTGCATAATTGATTTTAGTAATAAATAATTAAGTTATCGTAATCAGCAAAACGGCATTTTATTCGTCTTGAAAAGACCTATTAAAAAATGTCAACTTTTAATTAATAACTATAATACAAAATTTTTTATAGCAAAAAACGAAAATCTTAATTTTAACAGTTTTATTCAATTTGCGACGTAAATAATCGACCAATCTTAATGAACAGAAGCTAGTTTTGTAGGTATTTTTAATACCTACAACTTCTTCTATACATTGAATTTTATCCGAGCAGTAGTTTTTTAGCAAAATGCAAAAAATCATTTTTTGTACCTTTAAACAACGATATAAACAATTCCGCGAGGAGTTGCGAGGTTTATTATTTACAGTAGCTCTGTATTGGCGTACTGAACAAGAAAAACCAAGTCCCATCCTACTATTAATTTTGTTTTAAAAGAAGTCTAATTTGACTCGACTATATATATGATTACGCATTTCTGAGGATGAAGCACAATCAATTTTTGCCACCTTTGTTGTTTTATGTGTTCTTATTATAAATTAAATATACTGTTACGTCAAGATTACTCATCTCAATGGGAAAATAATATTTGAGCAGGCACTGAGCATGCCTATGCCGGCTCTGATCCCTATCTTTTCGCCAACGCTCGAAAACGTTATGCATTACCTGGACGTAGTAATCACGGAATAAACCCAATTTAAAATTTAATAATTAAAAGTGATCTGATTGGTACTTATTTATCTATTTACGATTTTTACAGTAATTTTGCAATTTATTAGAAACTATAGATTGTGATGTCCAGAATTAAGGAAAAGACAAATAATAATTGTCATTTAAATATTTATTTATTTACTATTACCAATAGATCTGATGTACAATGGATCCTTGATTTTATGTACACGGAGAGAAATTTTAGAGTAAAAATTACCAAGGTGCCTTGGCAGCGCATGGATAGACGGTCAAAAGCCGTGATATTCCCAGGTTTCTAATACAATTTATAAGTTTCCCAGGAAAAACTACCATAACCACTTAAAAAAAATACCAAATTATCTGAATAAAAATTACCAGACACACTAGTAAAAATTGAGGTCTAGTCATTTTTACAAGGTAACCTAAAAATTTTTACTAAGAAAACTGATAAATTTTACCAAATAACCTGGTATTTGTGTACTCGCGCATGCGCACTGCGCATTATTGTGTTTCAGAAGATTGATACTAGAGGCGTGCGCGACGTTAAAATGAAAACAATACACATATTTTCAGTAAGTAATAACGGCGATTCAAATGACTGTTGGTAACAGCTTCCATGGCGCAGTCGGTAGAACATCGGACTCTCAACCCAAAGATCGTCGGATCGAATCCCGCTTTCGTAAAAATTTTTTTCAGTTTAATGTTTTTTCATTCTTGTTTCTGTTTCTATTTCTATATTAAAATGCTATATATCCATCAATATGGATAAAAAAAGTTAATTTTTTTAATTTAAATTAACTAAAAAAATTTTACCAAGGCACTTTGGTAAAAAGTTTGAAATTGTCAGTCTGTCCATCCATTACCATAGAAACTGGTAATTTTGTCTCGAATATTTGTAATTTTCACTACAAAATTTCTCTCCGTGTATAATCTCGCTGTATAATCGCTTGTTGAATTTCTCTTCTTATATGTGTATAATTCAATGTGTATTCTTATATGTATATAATTCAATAAATTATGCCCTCGTATGTCGTCTGGGGCAGACGGATTTAGCGATCGGTTTAGTTCTCCACGCTGTAACTGACCCGTGCGGGCGCACCTCGCTCTTTATGACAGAAATAAATTGAGTTAAAGATCATTTTGACGATGAGTCGAGATCATCTTTTTAAACAAATTAAATGAGCGCAAGCCGTATGTAGTTCGATTTCAATATTGGCAGAAGCCTGACTACAGGAAATTTTGCTGAGCACGTCGTTGCGTCGCGATGCCGCGCTTTGGACGTTGTCGAAATTCGCATGTATATCGAAAAAATAACTGATAAGAGTAATCTAATTTAAATGATACGTCACAGGACGTAACAAGATAATAATACGCGATTTTTCTACCAACAATACGCTTTTCACACCTATTACTTAACGTAAAGTAGGTGTATGTAAATTCTGGCGTGACTCTGATCGTTAGCTTTGGTCTACACAACTTCCAGATCGTGTGGTAATAAATATACAGACACGTTCATTTAAAATTGCAATAATAAATGAAACGTAATAAAAGTAGATATTGAGTGCTTAAAGAAGGCTAATATAGCTCGCCCTTGTGCGCCATCGGGCGCCCCCCACCCTCGTGCTAAGGACTGCTTCGGGCATCCTCACTCATAAAACCTGTGCTGACCTGCTCACGAGATCAGTTTCAACAGAGCAGCCGTGAGAGTAAGATCTACTCACAGTAAGTCACAGCAGCCGAAGCAGTACATCAGATGTAAACTCCTCGCCTACGATCACTGACACAGTGTACGAGTTTACTTCAACGCACACGCATCGATACAGTGATTTGACATCGATTCGTTTTTCAATCCAAAATTTTTGGAAAGCAGCAGTACAACAACAGTATCTTAGATTCAGTTTTTGTCTAAGTTTCCACTGTTCAACCTCCACAACGGTGCTGACGAGAAATTTGGATAAGTTGGACGGCAACATGGAGGAAAAATCGATTTCGTTGGATGTTCAGAATGATGTACACCTGATCGCCACCTTACAGAACCCAAGGGTAGGCAAGCGGTTGACTCGGGCATACTCTATTGTAGAAAAGAATGACGCGATTACACGCGTACGCAGAGGCGAGAGCAGAGCCTCGGTTGCCCGAGACATGGGCGTACCAGAATCTACTTTTCGCGGCTGGTGCAATGGAGAAACAAAAATTCTTGATGAGTATGCTCGCCACGTAGCGTCGACCCAAAGGAACTCCAAGTCAGATGAACCACTGAGCACCTCCTGTGTTTGGCAAAGAAATAACGATGACGACAAAATAAAGGATACGAAAGAGTTTGTTAAAGACTTCGTTGTAAGTATAAAAGATCTCTTGGTTTTACGCCCGGACAACGAAAGGTGGCACCGGAATGCCCTGGCTAAAATAAATTTGAAGAAGAGCCTACCGGATGCTGCCAAATTTCCCGCCACTCCGGTATCAGCATCACTAAAACAGACCAACTAGCTATTTTTCAGTTATCCTTATAGCTAAAAATGAACATTTTATAATTATGTACCAATCCGAAGTAAATTGTGGTATTTACACTTCATAAAATATGTATTTTAAGTAATAGTAATTCTTGTAGGTAAATTATATTATTTTTGCATTATGATTTTTGCTAAAAATGCTTCCATTTAATTAATATGGTAGCTATAAAATAGGATTAATTTTCTACTAGGGTATATTTTAAATAGTAATTTAAGTGCGAACTGCTAAAAAAACCTTTATGCTATAATTACAATTGTAATTTTTGTTCTATATATTTGACTGGAAATTTTTGTATTTACTTATTTTTGTAATGAGAATAAAAAGATACAGTATAAATGACAAATTTTGAATTATTATTTAATACTTTTGACCGATTTTACCTATCCCATTGTCACCTGCACTTACTGCATATGATTTAATACAGCATATACTGTTACGAGTGAGCAACTTTTAATAATAAAAAGTGACGGTCGCTAGGATTGAACCAGAGCCGCCGACTCGCGAGTCAGAAACACTACCAACTAGCCACGGCAGCCACCGCTCGGCTTTCTGCTAATCGGCATCATATTGTAATCGAACACCTTGCTTATTTCGTTCTTTCATATTCGTATGTGTATCCACACGTAACAATCTAAACCGTTTTATTGTGTAAATGCATGCTTGCACATTTATTAAAATTTACTTTTTTTATTTTCACCAGATTATTACTTTACTTTTAATGTATAAAGCTTTAATTTATTTTATTCCCATCTCAACAAATATGGCCACTTTTTTCCCTGAAAAGCAGGACAAAAGTTTGTTTCCCTCTTTCAACAAATTTAAAGTTTGCGGGAAATATAACGATATTTCCCGCAAAAGAGGGAAATATGCCATATTTCCCGTAAAAGAGGGAAATATGGCCATATTTCCCTCTTTTTGCCGACCGCTGCCCATGTTTACAAACACTCCCCATATTTCCGTCGATCCCACTTTCCAAATAAAAAAGTGGCCACAGTTGAGATGGGAATAAAATACTATATGTAACTCGGGAGAAAAGTCGATGATTCCCTCGGGTGATCAGTGAACCCACCCGCGGGAATCAAGAGCGACTTTTCTCCCTTGTTATATAATGTACTATTTTCGCATACCACTCGTAAAGTATTGTGTTTTACTCAGGGAGTAAAACGCCACATTTACTCCGTCCTAGAAACTGCGACGCGCATGCACTTTTCCTTACTTTTTCCCCGGTGAGCGCCGCCTGCATGTTGTTACCCTCGCTTTGCTCGGACCACAAGTCACTGCAGGCGGCACTAATCGAAATAAAGTAGACACACGAGCACAAGCGTCGCAGTTTCTAGGTGTGAGGTTATGTGACGTTTTCGACCCTGAAATAAGGAATTAAGCACAAATAACTTCCGCCTTGCATGCGAAAAAATTGTATATTGCCCTCGGGAGCAATGAGGATTATGAATGTCCGCGAGTTGCGGCCCTCGCTTCGCTCGGGCATCAAATCCTTGCCGGGCCTGCATAGCCTACTTTACTCCCTAGGTGCATAATCTACTATGTTAACTATTACTAAAAGTAACTAGGGGGGCCGAGCCCTGCGTGTCTTCGACACGCCAACCCCCCCGCCCCCACACACACCTGCTCCTCGCTTCGCTCGTCGCCCCCCTTCTCCCATTGTGCTTTGTATGCCTAGCGATTTTGGAAGTAAAATTGATTTAATAGCTTCTTTAAATCATTTATTAGATGCAATTAATAATGTGTCAACACAAAAGTATTTATGTTAAGATATAAATAATACAAAATAACCTACCTACTTTGAACGCAACTAATACACATTCAATTCACGATATATAAAAACCCTTTTCATAATTAATATTACCTCCAAATTATTTTACTGTGATATTTTGTATAATTAATAGATAATATTTCTTAATAAAATTTCACAAATATATTGCTTATTCCACACACAATTTTTTTTTATAAATTTCATTTTTCCACTTATAAAACAATTTATTATCGCTGTTAAGCGCGAATCCTTCTGCTATTTTCGTGTTCCGATGGTAGAATGATGTTAAAATTTAACAATGGTCCGCGTTATACAAATTAATCAGACGTGTATATTTTTGTTTTCAATTTTGAAATGCTTTATTTCTAATGGAAAAAATTGACGGTAAAACCTGTGTAATTGTAAATTGTTTCAGACGCAGAAGACAAATTGTAACTATATACATTCTGTTAAAGACTAGATTGTTTTATTTAAACAAAGCCTGTAATAGCCGTGACATATACATTTGAGAGTGTACATTTTATCTAATCGTTTTTCCGTTTTTACTTTTTGTATCAATAACTACATATCAACTACAGCTGCTTGCAGATATCATTAACTACAGGTGCTCTATGCCGTTCTGCTCTTCATTCGTATACCGTCAGTTGTTTGTCACATTCGTTTGCACGTAGATGTTGCAATCGTGATGTTCTTTGAATATCGTTTTCAAAGGATACGAGCGTACGATCTAGTTTCTGGCAACGTAAGAAATAACGAAATTGAATTATTTTTGTGTTTAAACTGATTTTTTTGAATAATTGCTATCTAAAAAGTGAATATTTTCTTCTACGCAATTTCGAGATAAAAATTTTAAAGTTGAAACTTCTATGAGTTATTCTGATGATAGGCCATATTTATATTGGCACGATAAACTCTAACATATAGATATACAAAAGTAATGTATTTACAAATATGCCCTATCACTTGAGCCTACTGTGTCAGAATAACCTTTTCAGACGTTTATAATATATCAGTAAATCAACAATTCTTTTACCATTGTTCCACAATATACATTTTTGACATCATTTGTTTATAATTACTGAATTTTTTATAAAAATATGAGATACATAATAGTAATAGAG
The DNA here is from genome assembly GCA_036365515.1 of Torymus aiolomorphi. Taxonomy (NCBI): domain Eukaryota; kingdom Metazoa; phylum Arthropoda; class Insecta; order Hymenoptera; family Torymidae; genus Torymus; species Torymus aiolomorphi. The sequence continues at coordinate 187,370,933 of CM070875.1, forward strand.
TTTCGTAATTAGCATGAACTTATTTTTGAGTTTGAAAATATTATTATTAGATTAATATATTATACTTACTTGAAAGTATTCAGCTCGCTGCGATATTTCACTTCGGAGATATGGCCTTTCAAACAATTAAATTGTTTATAACTTTTTTCTCCCACTTTTTCGGCCGGAAACCCTCGAAATTCGGATTCAGCAGGCCAAATTACGCCTAGAAAACTTTGGTTCAGGCGGGGACAAAATTTGGCCACGAAATGTATTGTCGGCGCCTAGACTAATAGCTCTCGGTCGAGTTCTTTGGGCAAAATGATTGGTCCATAAATTTCAGAGATATTTAAGGTTGAAAAGGGTTAAGTTTTTTTTCAATTCGTAATTACTCGAAAACGGTTTGATGTATCCGCTCCAAATTTATAGACAATTTTGTATGTATATAGATAATATGTGTGCGAATTTTCATGAAGATCGTACCATTACTTTTTGTAATATTTGATATTGAAAATTTTTGTATTTTACAAAGTTTCTTTCTTTGTCACTTGATAACTAGAGAAAAAAAATCGGTTTAATCATGTTGAAATTTTGTGAAAATGTAGAGTTTATATATTTATTGTATAAGTCCTTTAGGTAAAAGAATTGTCTCATGATATGTAAAGATATTTAGAGGTGAAAACTTGTTTACGTTTTTTTGATAATCGTAATTTCTAAATGACGACTCCATGTATAAGCTCATAATTTATAGGCTATTTTGTTTGCCAGATAGGCAATATCTGTGTAAAATTTGATCAAGATTATATGGCTACTTTTTAAAATATTTGATATTTAAAATTATGGTATTTCTGAAAATGACTTTCTCGGTTGCACAATAACTAGAGTAAAATTGTTTTAATTTTTTTGAAATTTTGTAGAGATGTTGAGTTAGTATATTATTTATTATATTAGTTCTTATGGTAATAAAAGAATTCGTTTATGAATTTGAGAGATATTTTAGGCTAAAACTGTTTTAGCCATCTTTTCATATCGAAATTTTTCGATAACGGCTTTATGTATATGTTACCAGAAAGTGGAAATGACGTGCGATACGCACTCGTGTTGTTTACTTGCTTTTTCTAATTTAATAAGCTATTAGGTTCATTATTTAAAAATATTGCAACGAGGTATAATGAAGGTAGGTTAATGAAATTGTCGATCACTCAAAAAACATGTATTTTTTTATGAATAACTAAAGACGGTATTATTTAAATAAAATTAAAAATATACCCCTACAGCGAGTTTTCAATCATTGTGAAAGCAGATAAGATTATGAAAATAAACAATTTATTAAAATAATATAGATGTTTGTTATTTCTTAAAGAACTAATTATTTTGAAATATTTTCGAATACTTGTTTTTCAAAGAATATTTCATAAATCGACTCAAAATTTTAACCACTTATTACACTTATTAAAAACTATATTTGGTTAAAATTTCTATACATTTTCTTCATTTGTTTTTGAGAAAAAAGGAATTGATAAATTAGTTTGAGGAAGCTACGTGCCAATGAATTGGCAGCGGTTTTTTTCACTTTTTGGTATGATTGTGCGTCTTATTTATGTTAGTTTATCAATTGTTGTAAATTTTATAATAAAATAAATGTAAACAAACCCCCGTACAAGTTACAAAATAGTTATTATGAATGGAACTTAGTAATTACTTGGTAAATAGTTGCACGCTAATAGCAAATTGTATTTTTTATTAAATATTTTACAAATTTTCTTTCGTTTTAACTTCATACGCGTTATAAAAAGCACCTGCTTTTTGCAATAGTTGCACAATATACTATTTTATTCTTACAATATATAAATCTCTTATTTTTTGTTCAACAATTATATTGGTACACAATAAATCAGTATTAATTGACATATACTTTGAACAAATTTATTTTCAGCAAATTGCTTTAATCCCCATGCATTAGTCAAACAAAACTTATTATACAGCCAACCCATACCAAACTCTAAACGAAGAAAAAAGTCCTCGAAATCTCGTCCTCCCACCTCATAAATCGGTACCACCCACGCGTCCATAGCGCGCCCAGCTCCCCTATTACACTTCTCTCCTCAACCCGTCATCATACAATCAACGCCGTTCCGCCCGCCGTCGTCGCTAGGTATACTATAGATAGAAAACAAACATTTTCCGTGGAATACTCGCGAGCATCGCCGATTCCGCGATGATTCCAGCTGGTTGCTGCTGCTGTTGCTATTCTTGTACATGTACACTTTACAACACGGAAATGCGCACTACGCACGCGCAGGGTCAACGAAAGACCGGCTGTGTATAATGCGCGTATATAGAGGTATAATATGACTCTCTCTCTCTATCTCACGCCAAGTACCTCATTTAAATACATTCAATATATATTTTTTATAAAGCTTTTATAATAAAAAATTTTTTTATTACTTTTTAAAAAAGTATAAACCTAGGCAAGTAACAGTGTATTACCAGCCGCTTCTATGTAATTTTCTCTACGCAAAATTTTTAGAAAGTCGAACTTGAAATGTTAAAAGATATTTAAAAAACTTTTTCTGTGAATACGTTTGTAATAAACTCGTTAAATACAAATCAAACAATAGAAAGTAATGAAATCAATAGCATAAAGTCAAGTATTTACTACTCTCTCCTCCCACCTCTCTCCCTTTTCTATCGCACACCAAAAACCTCATTTAAATCCATTCAATATACATTTTTCATAAAGCTTATGTAATAAAAAACAAAAGAAAGTTGTGATATCCCCCCGCCCTCTCTCTCTTTCTCCCCCCCCCCCCCTCTCTCTCTCTCTCACGCCAAATACCTCATTTAAATACATTCAATATATTTTTTTATAAAGCTTTTATAATAAAACATTTTTATATTACTTTTTACAAAAGTATAAACCAAGGCAAGTAATAGTGTATTACCAGCCGCTTCTATGTAATTTTCTCTACGAAAAATTTTTAGAAAGACGAACTTAAAATGGTAAAAAATATTTAAAAAACTTTTTCTGTGAATACGTTTGTAATAAACTCATTAAATACAAATCTAACAAAAGAAAGTAATGAAATCAATACGCATAAAGTCAAGTACTTACCATTAATTCTTGGAATAAATAAAAAATTTTTTTTTTTTTTATTTAAAGAATTCATTTAATCGCCAACACTTATATCTATGTGAATATTACTATTTCAAATACGTTTTGTCGATAGCTATGTTTTTTCAACTTGAAGACCTAAAATTTATCTTCCTTGGAACATTGTATATTGGAATCAAAATTTCATTTAAATAACGATATTTGATGTAAAAATTTCTACAAATTAAACAAAAGAAAGTTATGAAATCAATTCCTATAAAGTCAAGTATTTATTATTCAATATATTTTTTTATAAAGCTTTTATAATAAAACATTTTTATATTACTTTTTACAAAAGTATAAACGAAGGCAAGTAACAGTGTATTACCAGCCGCTTCTATGTAATTTTCTCTACGAAAAATTTTTAGAAAGACGAACTTAAAATGGTAAAAAATATTTAAAAAACTTTTTCTGTGAATACGTTTGTAATAAACTCATTAAATACAAATCTAACAAAAGAAAGTAATGAAATCAATACGCATAAAGTCAAGTACTTACCATTAATTCTTGGAATAAATAAAAAATTTTTTCTTTTTAAAGAATTCATTTAATCGCCAACACTTATATCTATGTGAATATTACTATTTCAAATACGTTTTGTCGATAGCTATGTTTTTTCAACTTGAAGACCTAAAATTTATCTTCCTTGGAACATTGTATTGGAATCAAAATTTCATTTAAATAACGATGTTTGATGTAAAAATTTCTACAAATTAAACAAAAGAAAGTTATGAAATCAATTCCTATAAAGTCAAGTATTTATTATCATAAATCTATTTTCGGAGTAAATACATTTTTTTATTACAAACATTTATTCGCCAACGCTTGTATATATTTTTATATGTTACTTCAACAAAGAATATAGAAGTTCAAAATTTCGAACTCAAAGACAAAAAATTCATTTTCCTTCAAGATATTGCATGTTGGAATTGAATTCATTTAAACGACATTTTTTAAATAATACAAAAGAAAGTTGTGATATCAATTCCCAGATAATCAAGTATTTTTATTATCATTTAAACCACGACATTTTTTATAAATTATGCAAAAGAATGTTGTGATATCTATTCCCAGATAGTTAAGTATTTTTATTATAATTATAATTGAGTTGATTATATATTATAACGATACTTTCTTTTTCGAACAATATCTTTTATTATATATGATTGAGATGTTAATGGTTCAACGGTCAATTTTTACGTTTATATCCATGTGGCCTAGTGGAATTGCTTACTCTATTTATTATATAATATTTATAATAATAAGCCAGCTATCCCAAAAGTTCTTAAGAAATAAGAAATTTTTTCAAAAAGTTTTCCACAGAAATTTGAATATCTTTTTATAAAACTTTGAGATACTGTAAAATATTTATTAAACTTATATGTAGATTTGTTTGACACATTTTAAAGGTTTTTCATTGTAAAAAATTAATGATAAACATACTTGCCGGACCCGTCCTTTGGCAGTTCAAGCTATTGAGCTACATAATTTGCTAAAGAAATATCGAATGATTATTAGTACATTAACGATTTAGAAATAAATATCCTTTTGGCACGTTAAGAATACAATTGCATAATAAAAGTAGAGTACTTCAAAAAATATTATTTGATAAAATTATAAAAGTAATTGATAATAATCTTATTATTGTAATGTTCTAATAATATAAAGTTCATATAACAATTATTATGTATACTGCATGCATTTGCGTATGACATTTAGTCATGAACTATACAAAAAATTAATGTTATCATTATGAAATCCATTCATGGCCAGCACTGACTCAAGTAGATGTGTTACTATTTATAATAATATTAATACTCGTCGTATAGTTGAATTCAATTAAACTATTGAATTTCAATAAACTATGTCAATAAACTAATTGAAATTGAAATAAAATTAATCGACAATCAATTTAAGGCGATGTTAGTGCCATCCGTTACTGATGATTGCAGGGATACATTATTTTCATTCAATTTTGAGTTTGGAGACAATATCACTCTGGTGTGTTATAGTTAGTTATCAAATCTATAACATGTCAGAGAGATTTTTTGTCAAAATTAAAAATTGAATGAGAAAAACGGGACTTCAGTCGGCGGTAACTAAGGGGCCTTACATCGCCTTACCGAAAAGCGAAAACTAAGCAATGTTGCCAAAACAGTTCTAGAAATTTTCTTTTTTTAATAGTCAACTGTTTCGCTAAAAACTGCCAAAGGACGGGTCCGGCAAGTATGTTTATCATTAATTTTTTACAATGAAAAACCTTTAAAATGTGTCAAACAAATCTACATATAAGTTTAATAAATATTTTACAGTATCTCAAAGTTTTATAAAAAGATATTCAAATTTCTGTGGAAAACTTTTTGAAAAAATTTCTTATTTCTTAAGAACTTTTGGGATAGCTGGCTTATTATTATAAATATTATATAATAAATAGAGTAAGCAATTCCACTAGGCCACATGGATATAAACGTAAAAATTGACCGTTGAACCATTAACATCTCAATCATATATAATGTAAAAGATATTGTTCGAAAAAGAAAGTATCGTTATAATATATAATCAACTCAATTATAATTATAATAAAAATACTTAACTATCTGGGAATAGATATCACAACATTCTTTTTGCATAATTTATAAAAAATGTCGTGGTTTAAATGATAATAAAAATACTTGATTATCTGGGAATTGATATCACAACTTTCTTTTGTATTATTTAAAAATGTCGTTTAAATGAATTCAATTCCAACATGCAATATCTTGAAGGAAAATGAATTTTTTTGTCTTTGAGTTCGAAATTTTGAACTTCTATATTCTTTGTTGAAGTAACATATAAAAATATATACAAGCGTTGGCGAATAAATGTTTGTAATAAAAAAATGTATTTACTCCGAAAATAGATTTATGATAATAAATACTTGACTTTATAGGAATTGATTTCATAACTTTCTTTTGTTTAATTTGTAGAAATTTTTACATCAAACATCGTTATTTAAATGAAATTTTGATTCCAATATACAATGTTCCAAGGAAGATAAATTTTAGGTCTTCAAGTTGAAAAAAACATAGCTATCGACAAAACGTATTTGAAATAGTAATATTCACATAGATATAAGTGTTGGCGATTAAATGAATTCTTTAAATAAAAAAAAATTTTTATTTATTCCAAGAATTAATGGTAAGTACTTGACTTTATGCGTATTGATTTCATTACTTTCTTTTGTTAGATTTGTATTTAATGAGTTTATTACAAACGTATTCACAGAAAAAGTTTTTTAAATATTTTTTACCATTTTAAGTTCGTCTTTCTAAAAATTTTTCGTAGAGAAAATTACATAGAAGCGGCTGGTAATACACTGTTACTTGCCTTCGTTTATACTTTTGTAAAAAGTAATATAAAAATGTTTTATTATAAAAGCTTTATAAAAAAATATATTGAATAATAAATACTTGACTTTATAGGAATTGATTTCATAACTTTCTTTTGTTTAATTTGTAGAAATTTTTACATCAAATATCGTTATTTAAATGAAATTTTGATTCCAATATACAATGTTCCAAGGAAGATAAATTTTAGGTCTTCAAGTTGAAAAAAACATAGCTATCGACAAAACGTATTTGAAATAGTAATATTCACATAGATATAAGTGTTGGCGATTAAATGAATTCTTTAAATAAAAAAAAAATTTTTTATTTATTCCAAGAATTAATGGTAAGTACTTGACTTTATGCGTATTGATTTCATTACTTTCTTTTGTTAGATTTGTATTTAATGAGTTTATTACAAACGTATTCACAGAAAAAGTTTTTTAAATATTTTTTACCATTTTAAGTTCGTCTTTCTAAAAATTTTTCGTAGAGAAAATTACATAGAAGCGGCTGGTAATACACTATTACTTGCCTTGGTTTATACTTTTGTAAAAAGTAATATAAAAATGTTTTATTATAAAAGCTTTATAAAAAAATATATTGAATGTATTTAAATGAGGTATTTGGCGTGAGAGAGAGGGGGGGGGGGGGAGAAAGAGAGAGAGGGCGGGGGGATATCACAACTTTCTTTTGTTTTTTATTACATAAGCTTTATGAAAAATGTATATTGAATGGATTTAAATGAGGTTTTTGGTGTGAGATAGAAAAGAGAGAGAGGTGGGAGGAGAGAGTAGTAAATACTTGACTTTATGCTATTGATTTCATTACTTTCTATTGTTTGATTTGTATTTAACGAGTTTATTACAAACGTATTCACAGAAAAAGTTTTTTAATATCTTTTAACATTTCAAGTTCGACTTTCTAAAAATTTTGCGTAGAGAAAATTACATAGAAGCGGCTGGTAATACACTGTTACTTGCCTAGGTTTATACTTTTTTAAAAAGTAATAAAAAAATTTTTATTATAAAAGCTTTATAAAAAATATATATTGAATGTATTTAAATGAGGTACTTGGCGTGAGAGAGAGAGAGAGAGAGAGAGAGAGAGAGAGAGAGAGAGAGAGAGAGAGAGAGAGAGAGAGAGAGAGAGAGAGAGAGAGAGAGAGAGAGAGAGAGAGAGAGAGAGAGAGAGAGAGAGAGAGAGAGAGAGAGAGAGAGAGAGAGAGAGAGAGAGAGAGAGAGAGAGAGAGAGAGAGAGAGAGAGAGAGAGAGTGAGAGAGAGGGCGGGAGGATATCACAACTTTCTTTTGTTATAATATTACACAAAACACTGAAAATTATGTTATATATTTATGTCACTAAGCAATATTTTCTTCTATGCAAATTATATGAAACTCATAGAGCGTAATTATTTATTATTAATACACACTTGTTATATTAAAAAAATATTTGAAACTGATTTTTAATAGAAGTTTTAAAAATTTGATTATAAACACTTCATGTAAGACATCATACCAGTTACTTTATTTTATTTATTACACAAAACACTGAAAATTATATATCACTCAGCAATATTTTTTTCTATGCAAAAGCTTATTATGAAGTTTATGAATCTCATAACATGTAATTATTTTATTTATATTAATACACACTTGTTCTATTCTCAAATATTTGAAACTGATTTTTAATAGAAGTTTTAAAATTTGATTATAAACACTTCATGTAGCACGTCGTACCAGTACCATATTTTATTTATTATTACACAAAACATTGAAAATTATATTGTATATTAATATATAACCTCGCGTGTCACTGAGCAATATTTTCTTGTATGCAAAAGTTTATTATGATGTTTATGAACCTCATAAGATGTGATTACTTATTAATACACGCTTAAGCTATTTTCAAAATATTTGAAACTGATTTTAAGGAGAAGTTTTTAAATTTGATATAACATTTCATGCAACACATTTTACCCGTATTTTATTTTTTTATATTACACCAAATACTGATAGATGTCATTTTGTAATCACAATTTGTTATCAATAACATTTGATTTATATATGCACTTCATTGGACATATCATACTGATATTTTATTTTATTTAATAATACAAAACACTGATTACATGCCATTTTTTAATCACTATATGTTATTTGTCATCAATAAAATTTAGTTATATATGCACTTCATGCAACACATCATACCGGTATTTTATTTTATTTATTACGCAAAACACTGATTAGATGTCGTTTTGTAATAATAATAATTTAATCGTGTCAAATATGAAGACCAATTTTTAATATTCTTCTAAAATAATTATTTTATTTATTAATACACACTTGTTCTATTCTCAAATATTTGAAACTGATTTTTAATAGAAGTTTTAAAATTTAATTATAAACACTTCATGTAGCACGTCACACCAGTACCATATTTTAAACACTGAAAATTATATTGTATATTTATATATATAACCTCGCGTGTCACTGAGCAATATTTTTTTGTATGCAAAAGTTTATTATGATGTTTATAAACCTCATAAGACGTAATTACTTATTAATACACACTTGAGCTATTTTCAAAATATTTGAAACTGATTTTAAGGAGAAGTTTTTTAATTTGATATAACATTTCATGCAACACATTTTACCGGTATTTTATTTTTTTATATTACACCAAATACTGGTAGATGTCATTTTTTAATCACAATCACAATTTGTTATCAATAACATTTGATTTATAAAATTTTCATGTTGAGGATATTATAAAATACATCTTGAAAATATTGTATCGTAAATAGTATTTGCCTGCACTTCTGTTTTTCTTTCTTGAGTAGTGCTATATATATTCTTACTATCTTCTTTAATATAAATTATTGAGGGGGTATCTAAAAATAGAAAAATTTTCATTAGAAAGCTTTAGATGCCAAAAATTTGTATACAGACTCATAATTTTACAAAAGTTTAGAATGTAGAAAAGGCACATATTAGAAGTAGATTTATTTTAGAAAATTCATTTCATGGAAAAAATTTAATATCGAATTAAATTTATAGAAGATATTACTATCGAAAAAAATGATATAATTTCGTACGCTAAAAATGAAGAATTCCCCTATTATAGAAAGTTCACAGTTCCGAAAATGCTGAATTTAGTGGAAATTCAAAGGATCAATTATTCGAATTCTACTCTATAGAATGAAATATAATAATATGAATTTTAGAAAACCAAAATATAGAATGATACTTTTGGAATTTCTAGCTATTCAAATATAATGATTCGAAAGATATGAATGTAGAAAGGCAATACGTCAAAAGTTCAATGTTTCGAAAAACAAATGTCGAAGGTTCAAACTTTCGAAAAATTAATTGAAAAGGTTTGAACTTTCGAAAAAAAATAATTGAAGTTAAACATTTAGAAGGTTCAAACTTTCGAAAAACAAATTCAGAATGTTCAGACTTTCGAAAACATATGTACTATTCAGCTAGGGTAAAGAAAAAGTAATTAACGCTAGATTGTAAACTTTCGACATTTTGAGCTTTCGACATTTTGAACATTCGATATTTTTAACTTTCGACATTTTTAACTTTCGATATTATGAACTTTCGACATTTATCTTTCGATATTTTGATCTTTCGATATTTGGACCTTTCGATATTTAGACTTTTCAATATTCTGAACATTCGATATTTGAACATTTGATATTTGATATTTACGAGATTTTCAGCATTCTAGATTTTCAATTTTCGATCTTTTGAACTATCTACAGATGCTATTAAATTCTATATTTTGATCTTTTGATATTATGATTTTCTAATTTATGTACAGATATTTTCTGTAGATTTCGTTTCTGTAATTTAATTTCTAAAATTTGGGTTTTCGAAATTATAGTATTCTAAAATTATAAATAAATATTTTTTCTACAAATTTACTATTCCTTAAAATTATAATTCGTAAAATCGAATTCGAACTTATAAATTTTCAACTTTATGAATTTCGAATTTCTTTTTATTGAAATTACAAGTTTTCCATTAAAACAAGTTCTGATAAATTACCTTTCTTTAAAAAAGTTTTCTATTTTTCGATACCCCCTCAAATTATTCTATTCCTACGCGTCTGTTCATGTATTAAAATAACTTTTTGTCGTCCATTAATAATAAAATAACAACCAGGGTCATGAGGGCAGTCGTTCATTTTTGCTAATTCAAAATTAGATTTTTCAGACACATTACACGATTAGAACTCCTTAACATTATTGGCTATATTATACATATATCTCAATATTTCCAAAAGGACTCGAAAAAAATCTTCTGGTATAATATCTGTAAAAAATCTGTAAAAATAAAAAATCACACAAAGTATCAATTTTTACAACATGATTTTAGCCATTTAACATTCAGCCAGTAAGTACTTATCTAATAAAAGTTATTTTTCCCATTGATTGACTGATACACGAAGAATAGATAAATCTTTAATATAAATTATTTTATTCCTAAGCGTCTGTTCATGTATTAAAATAATTTTTTGTTGTCCATTAATAATAAAATAACAACCAGGGTCATGAGGGCAGTCGTTCATTTTTGCTAATTCAAAATTTTCAGACACATTACACGATTAGAACTCCTTATCCCTATATTTCCAAAAGGACTCGAAAAAAATCTTCTGGTATAATTCTGGTATAATATCTATAAAAAATCTGTAAAAATAAAAAATCACACAAAGTATCAATTTTACAAAATGATTTTAGCCATTTAACATTTAGCCAGTAAGTACTTATCTAATAAAAGTTATTTTCCCATTGATTGATTGATACACGAAGAATAGATAAATTCTTCTCATCACCAGTTGACTATTTGAGATTTTTACATATTATTAACTAATTTATACTAACTCAAGATATCACGATATGATCACGATATGATAACATTTGTAATATATATATCTGTGTGTATAATAAAAAAATACTGACATGTTATTATATGTAAATAAGGTTAGGTCGATGGATACGGTGTACATATATATATATATATATATATACACGCTGGGTCGTATGGGGTCACGTGACGTTATACGTATCACGTGATCGGAAGCGGATGCAGGTCTGATGAAAGAAAAGGAAAAAATTTAAAGATCGGAATCGACCAGTCTGATTCTTTGATACTCAATATCTCTTAAATGAGACAATATTTTTGAATAAAACCTTCAAATTTTTCTAGCTTAATGAACATAGATTTCAACAAGTGTATTATGCTAGATATTTATTCTGCATAGATAAAATACAACGCGATCAAAGTTTTCGCGCTCTCATATCAAAGAATATAAGGCACGGGTCACTCCTTAGGCCTCTTCTGCATTGTTTGACTGTTACTTGCCTTCGGAGCGCTCCCGCGCTCCTTGATGCGCACAGCGTATCGCGCCCGCCTCGGCTTTACGTGCCACGTGCGCACGGCGTTCTTTTATGATGGATGTTTTTCGTTGTTTTACGAGGAAACTCGTATGAGACGAGCCAGCGGAAGTCGACGAGTTATGCACGGAAATATCATAATAAACAGAATTTTTGATGCGCGCCTGCTTGAAACATTCATTTTAGCACTTTACAGCTCTATTTTGAATGTTTATGTAATTCTGAAAGTGTAGATTATTTGTTATTGGCTAGGAGTTCCTTGAAAGCAAAAGAATTTTAAGTGGATGCTATACACACCGGGAAATATTGTTTTCGTTATGAACCGATTTTATTTCTTATAAGAGTTATCAACGCCTTTCTATATAAATGTGTTTTATACAAACGGTTTTTAATTTAATAGTAAAATATAATTATTTCAATAAATTTCTATATCGAATTTTTCGTTATTTGAATTAGGGTTTAAGTTTTTCAAAATGATCTTAATTGTATTCTCTTCTTTATGAATTGGACAGCACTGGATGGGAAAAATAATAATCAAAAGTCAAATATTAAAAACATTCCTCTCTTTAAAAAGTGATGACGGAAATGTGAAACCGAAATAAAATCTTTACGACTGGTCAAGTCCGTTTAAAAGGAGTATTTGTGCAAAATGAAATATGCAGAAAGAATGCAATATTATATTAAAAAACCGCTGCCAATTCATTGGCACGTGGCTTCCTCAAAATTAATTTATTGATTCATTTAATTAAATTTTAAAGCCAAATTTGAAAATTAATGCACCTATTTATGACATAATTCGAATTAAATTTATGTATGAATATTAAATATTTTTTTAAATTATGTATAAAATTAAAAATTATTAATACAAATATATATCTATAAAAATATTAATTTTTTTTATTCGATAGTTGTCCATATCTCTCTTTATATTATTTTAATCTTATTCTCGTTCATTATTTAAAATTAATATATTGTTACTAAATTATCTATTCATTTTCCAAAATCTATCATAATATTAAAAAGCCAAAATGTCCGTCTGTCCGTCCTTCCGTCCGTCCGTCAGACTGCACTGAAAAAAGTTTCGGGGAGCAGCGCCCTCACAGCTGGGGAGCAGCTCCCCAGTTACTTTCGGGGAGCAGCTCCTCTATATTCGAGGAGCAGGCACTCGAAGGAGGTCGGGGAGCAGCCCCTCTCTTTTGTCGAGGAGCAGCACCTCGACTCACGCGGGGAACATAATTGTAAGGTAAACGGCCGTATTATGAGACACTGTATCCGATAAATGGGACACTTAAGAAAACATTAAATTTGGTAATAATTATTGCATATATTAAAAAAGAAAAAAATATCATTAAAAGCATAACTTCTTAATGTATAAATGTGTATACTTGTATTTTGTTTAGACACGTTTAATATGAAGCAAAAAATTATTATGCATTTTCACTTAGGGGTTATGTTCAACGTATAGTTTCTAATACGCGCCGCGCGCCTCTTCGCGACTCTGCCGTGCCGAGTATCAATCACTCGATTGCCGAGGAGCTGCTACTCTTCTGTTTTGAGGGGCAGTCCCTCTATATCGAGGGGCTGCTCTTCGACAAGAGAGTAGCGGCTCCTCGAAAGACAGTGTAGCAGCCATGAAGTAAGAGAGAAGGAGACGTAACTCCGTGTGCGAAAAGTAGAGCCACTTTTCTGCAAAAGATCGCCAAGTTCGCTTGGCAGAATAGCCACCACTAACTGGCTTCAGCGCCTTTTGCGGCAAACGCTGAACTATAGAGCCATCGTCCAGCCGATCGGCTTTTACGGCCGGTACAAATAATGATGAAACATTTTCAGCGGACCTTTTTTCGATAAATTTGCATGAGAACCGTAAATAATTTATGTATATAAATAAAGTAAAATGCAAATAAAACCCTTCTTTAATCTTTAAGAAACCCGGATCTCAATACCTTAAAGAGCTTTTAATCTCCAAGCGGGGAACGATCAACATATGTCATTTCGTGCTATGAATTGTAAGTTGAAGTGATAGCTCAGGTAGTTAAGGCGCACCACTGCTTTGCCAGTTTCTTTTTGCAGGACTCGAGTTCGATCCTAGGCTCTGAAATTTTTTTTTCTTTCAATAATAATTTTTTCAATTTTTATATACAAACATTATTTTAAAATAATTAATTAAATTAAAAATAATAAAATTTGTATAGTATTTTTTATTGTTTCTTTAAAAAAATAATAAATTTATTATTTTATTGTTAGAGGCTCGTCAGATTTTCGTGTAATTAGGCAATTACAATATGAAAGTTTTATTGTAAACGTTGCGAAAAACCATTTTTATGGAAATTGTTTCATAAAATAATTATTATTATTCGTCAATAGTTATTAAAAATAGATTATTAATATAATTTTATATGTAACAAAATATTAATTCAAGCAGAATAAACAACAATGTACAAGAAGAAGGTAAGTAAAATACTGCTTATGCATAGAATATTTCTAAAATCTTTTAAGTATATATAAAATAAAAACAAACGCGTCGAGAGCTTCTTTAGAAAATTTTGCGCCGTTAATACTTAGGGAATCATCTCGTGGCGGCGGTTGAATCCGCGATGTAAACATTTTCTTCTCAGTTTTAAGCTGGACGTATTGTATTTTAGAATTGTATTAAAAAGGCATTTAAAATGATGGATTGAATAATGGTGTACTTAAGTAATTATTTTATTAAAAGCTTATTGTATTTAAAAAGTTATAGTATCAAAAAATACTCTTTAATTTTTTATATGTTAATTAATAAATGTTTTTTTAATATCAATCTACTTTTCAAACTCACTAAATTAATTATAACTTTATTATTAACATAAATATTGTAAATAAATTGTCATTTTTCAAATTTTATATTCGCTAATCCATTTAATTATTAGAAGAAGAAATTAAAATGTCTAAATTTATTTTTAAACTAAATTTTTTATTTTAAAATAATCTTTGGAAATAAAATTTGAAAAACATAAAAAAAAAAAATTTCAGAGCCTAGGATTGAACTTGAGTCCTGCAAAACCAAACTGGCAAAATCAATGCGCCTTAACTACCTGAGCTATCACTTCAACTTACAATTTATAGCACGAAATGACATATGTTCATCACTCCCCGCTTGGGGATAAGAGTTCTTTACGGTATAATTGAGTTTCTTTAAGTTTTTATACATTTTTACTTTATATAAATAAATTATTTACAGTTATCATGCAAATTTCTCATAAAATATCCGCTGAAAACGTTTTAGTCTTTCTCACTGTCATCGGTCATAGTCATAGGTCATAAATCATGCAATGTGGATTCGCTGTCATGGATCATGGCTACGTAGTTCAGCGTTTATCGCGAGGGGCGCTGAAGCCAGTTAAAAAAAAGGGGTTACACTTTTGCCTGTCAGAACGTATGGAGTTACGTCCCCTTCTCTCTTACTTCATGGTAGCAGCTCTGCGGCGCTTCGTGTTGCCGCTCCACGGGCCAGAGGAGCAGCTCCCCGAAACTTTTTTCAGTGTGCCTTCCATCCCCCACCTACGAAAGAAAATAAGAAAATCAAAGTACGTAGCGAGATAGTAGATACATTTGATTTTCGTAGTTTTTTCCCGCAGTTGACACTAGCTACACAGTAGTTGTACACCCTCATAACTTATGCTCGAAGCAGATGCATGCAGACAGCTGCACGTACTCAACTGCACGTCTGCACCTATTCTGAACTTACCCTTATACTTCCCATCCACTTGCCATTGCGGGGATGGTCATATGTTGATTTCTTGGTGAGTTGTCGACTGTCTGAATTCTCATTTCTCGGTATCCACATAGCACGAAATATTTTTGCAAGGTTTTTAAAAGGTTTCACTAAAGGTTGGAAACCTTGCAAAAATATTTCAGAAAAAGGTTTCTAAAATGTTCATATGTCCGTGCAATAAACGTTCAAAAAAATTTCTTGAAATATATTTGACACCTTTCCTAAAAAGTTACATGTAAGTTTTCTAAAATGTTTTGACAATGTTTTAGGAAAGTGGCTCAGACGCCTAAAAATTTCATGAAAGGTTTTTACAATATTTTAAAAAGAATTCTGGAAATATTTTCTGAAAGGTTTTTTTGAAAAGTTACAAGACATATTTCTGAAAGGTTGTGACAATATTTTATGCAAATTCTTCAGATGGCTCAAAACATCACGAAAAGTTTTAAAAATATTTAAAAAAAAATTCAAGAAATATTTTGTGAAAGATATCTGAAAGGTTTCCTGAAAAGTTGTACGGAATCTCTCTGAAATGTTGTCACAATATTTTACGCAAGTGTCTCAAGTGTCTCAAAAAATCACGCAAAGTTTTAGGAATATTTTAAAAAGATTTCAAGAAATATTTTGTGAAAGAAATAGGGAAGGTTTCCTGAAAGTTTCGATGAAATCTTTCTGAAATGTTGTCACAATGTTTTACGCAAGTGTTTCAAATGTCTCAAAAAATCACGCAGTTTTAGAAATATTGAAAAGATTTCAAGAAATATTTTGTAAAAGAAATAGGGAAGGTTTCCTGAAAAGTTCTGGAAATATTTCTGAAATGTTACGACAATGTTTTGCACAAGATTCTAAGAAGTCTCAAAACCATCACATAATGTTTTGGAAATATTTTTAAAATATTTCAAGAAATATTTTGTGAAAGATATTGGAAAGGTTTCCTGAAAATTTCTGTGAAATATTTCTAAACGGTTACGACAATGTTTTACGCAAGTTTCTAAGAGGTCTAAAAACCATCACACAAGGTTTTGGAAATATTTTGTGAAAGATATTGGAAAGGTTTCCTAAAAAGTTCTGTGAAATATTTCTGAAAGATTACGACAATGTTTTACGCAAGTTTCTAATAAGAGGCCTCAAAACCATCAAATAAGGTTTTTCAAATATTTTTCGAAAGATATCGGAATTAGAAATTTTTTAATATTTTCTTTTAACAATTTTGAAAACAAAAGTTTTTTCTTTCCTTGTAGACTTTTCAAGTTGATGATCCTTCCTGAACTCCTGCAACTTAATATATCTGAATAGTTATTATATCAGTTATGTTTTTTAGTATTAAATTATTGTATATTTGCATTAATGTATATTAATTATCGCTCGCAATTTCGCATTTACAAATTACAGAAAAAACACAGAAAAAAATTTTGACCTAAGGTGGGATCGGACACTTGAGTCCCTCGGATTATAACGCTAACGCTCTAACCACTACGCTACGCAACGCTTCTACCCTACAAAATTTTAATTTTAGCTAAGTATAGAGTAAACTTGAATAAAAATTCCAAACATTTGATTAAATGACAACATATTGAGTACTTTCGACTATGATATTTAATAAACTTAACTAATTCTTTTGTTAAGACCATGTGAAGTACCGACACGATCCCTACCTTACCGGCAGCTAAATTTTAATTCTTTTATCGTATTTAAACAAGAATTTTAGAAAAAAGCGTTCTTCATGCTCTCCGAAATAACATTAAGTAAAATGCCCTATTAAATTTTTAAACAGACGACCGCAAAACTTTTTTTGTCAAAATCCTGTTTAGCCTTCCTGGGTATATATTGATCGAGTTTTAGATTTGTTATCGGATTAAATTAACGTATTTATTATAAATATTTTTATATACTTCAATATACTTTATTTATTGAACATTATATGCCCATGTTACAGAACTAACGACCATGAACCTTTTTTTTTCAAAATCCTGTTTAGCCTTGCTGGGTACGTATTAATCGAGTTTTTGATTTGTTAGCCTATTAAATTAACGTATTTATTATAAATATGTTTATATGCTTTAATAAACTTTATTTACTTAACATTATATTCCCATGTTACAGAACAGACGACCGCGAAACTTTTTTTTTCAAAATCCTGTTAGCCTTTCCAGGTATAGATTGAAAGAGTGTTTGAATTGTTTGGGAATTAAATAAACGTATTCATTAGAAATAATTTTATGTTATAATATATATTATTTATTTAACATTTTATACATATATTTTGTATCGAAACTACCGCGAAACTTTTTTTGTCAAAGTCCTGTGCAGCCTTCCTCGACATAGATTGAAAGAGTGTTTGGGAATTATACACGTATAAACGCATTTATCATAAACATTTTTATGTATAATAATATATATTATTTATTTAGCATTGTCTGTTTCTATTTTGCATAGAAACCACAGCGAAACCTTTTTTATAAAAATCCGGTTCACTCTTCCTGGGTATAAATTGAACGAGTATTTGCCTGCTTTGGGGGATTAAATAAACGAATGTGTTTATGTATGTGCCCTGTAAAGTTTGGTTATTTTAACACACCGATTATCGGCTCGCACTCGGTGTATGCGGATCCCATTCCTGCGTTTCGCCTAGCCGAGGTAGCACATCAGGTAGTTTTTACACACATAACTCAGTGAGCCCCTCTACAAACTCCTGATTATTTAGTACGAGTTGATTTTAATTTGAGAGATTTTTTGATGTAAAAGAAGTCTTTGCAGTTTTCACAACTCGATTCTTTTGCCTTACCATTGACATATCACTTGTATATGATAAAGTAATTTCAAAGAAGAAAAAACATTTGCCATAAAATAGGTCTGGTACCTATAATAAAGAATTTTTAAGGAAGCAGAAGCTCTGAAATTAAAATAGGTCTGGTACCTATGGCAAAAAATTTTTATGGAGGAATAAGCATTTACCTGGAAATAGGTCTGGTACCTATAAAAAAGTATTTTTATGGAAGAAAGCGCATTTACCTTAAGATAGGTATGGTACCTATTTACAAGGAATTTTTACGGAAGAATCCTTGAAATTGGTCTGGTACGTATAATATTGAACTTTAATTTAAAACGAATCATTTAGGTCAGTTACCTGTAATGAGGACGCATTGTTTGAAATCAATATTAGCTTAAAAAAAATAATGTAGCCATTACTTGCAAGGAATAAAAACTCCTTCGAGTTGACTATAAATATAAATATCTTTATTGGATCCTGGGCTTGCAACAAATGTTTTCGCGCGTTAAGTGACTGACCGAGTCTGAACTTCCCGCCCGCTCGTCTCTCACTTCTCCTCCCGCTGCCTCGTTCTCCCTACTCCGCTGAGTGGGGAATTTAGCTGAAAGTCCCTAGATGTGTCATAATGTCACGCCATCTGTTGGTCAACATTCATGCAAGTTACGATTCATAACGGAAAAGGCGCTACATGTTAAATCTTTTTTTTAAATATAATATATCGGTCGGTAAAACAGATATAACCTAACCTCAGATAGTCATTTTTTTCCACTAAGGCATCCCCTTAAGGGGATGCCTTACTCGTACTATTACCGACCGAGCAATTCACACAGTTTCAAGCTGATTAAAAATAAAATACGTCGAATCACACAAAATCAAGAGAACACTCTTCTGTGTTTTTTAACGTTCTATCATCCAGTCAAAGTTTGGAGTCGAAATATCAAGCCGTTTTTTCAAAAACTTTGAACGAAATTAAATTTTGTTTGTTCAAAGTTTTTGCAGAAATGACTTGATATTTCGACTCCAAACTTTGACTGAATGATAGAACGTTAAAAAACACAGAAGAGTGTTCTCTTGATTTTTTGTGATTCGACGTATTTTATTTTTAATCAGCTTGAAACTGTGTGAATTGCTCGGTCGGTAATGGTAGGACTATGGCACCCCGTTAAGTCAATTTTACTCCCTCAATCGTTGAACATACAAAACTGATTTTTTTCATTTTTCAATTTTGTCCTCAAAAACTAACCAACAGAATGAATTCAAATTTTTACAGATTATAGCTATTTATATTCTGCATTATCATGATTTTTCTCAAAAAAAAATTGACCGTTTAGTTTGGGAGTTATAAGCTATTTAAAAAAACCGCTGCCAATTCATTGGCCCGTTGCTTCCACAACCGTAATTTGTTGATTCCTTTAATTAATTTTTAATAACAAAATTTATAATTTTTTAAAAAATTTATTGCATAATTATAATTAAATTCATTTATGAATATTAAAAACTGTTAATTTTTTAATTTATTTATCTATTTATTATTTATTTATATCCAATTTATATAAATTTTGAGCTGATAAATAAAGTTATCATTTGAAATAGAAATAAAATATCTACATTTTATAATAAAACAAATAGCTACGGTTGTTTTGTTATTAACAAAAACGTGTTTTTTTTTTATATTTCATAACATCATTGGAGTTATGAGTTTTTAAAAAAAAACACGTTTTTGTTTTTGATGATAACTAAAGAACCGTGATAGATAGAAAATTAATTTTTTCAGAAAATATAGGTATTTTAATTCTCATTCGAATGCCACCCACCCCATCCAGATACATAGAGCCGTTCTCGAGAAATTACGATTTTTAAAAAATGTCAAAAAATTTTTAACCTCAAAAATCTCTGACATTTATGGACCAATCATTTTGCCCAAAGAACTCGACCGAGAACTATAAAAAATCTACCTCTAAAAGGAATTTTGAAGCTATTAGGTCAATTTTACTCTTGTAATCGTTGGACATACAAAACTGATTTTTTTCATTTTTCAATTTTTTACTCAAAATGTAGCCTGCAGAATGTATTCAAATTTTAACAGATTATAGCTATTTATATTCTGTATTATCATGATTTTTCTCAAAAAAATTGATCGTTAAGTTTAGGAGTTATAAGCTTCTAAAAAAAACACGTTTTTGTTAATAACAAAAGAACCGTGATAGCTAGAAACTTTTTTTTTTTTTTAGAAAATATAGGTATTTTAATTCTCTTTCGAACGCTACCCATCAGATTCGAATAACTCGATCCTATCATTAAAAAAATCAAAAAACAGTTTTGAGAAAATCGAAAATTTGAAAAAAAAAAAAACGCATCACCCCGATCAAAAAACGGATTTTTGACCCGCATTCACGCAAAAAAAGAAACAAAAAAAATGAGACCTGTCTGGTCAAAATCGACCGAGTAGAAGCTGAGATCCAGACGTACACACACACACACACACACACACACACACACACACACACACACACACACACACACACACACACACACATCCATAGACATTTTTCAAAAACCACGTATTTTGATTTCTAACACCTCGAAAAACAATTATAACATGTTTTTACAACAACTCAAAAATTTACTATCACAAAGCTTCCTCTAGGAGGAAGCAAAACACGTTTTTATTATTAACAAAAGAACCGTGATAGCTAGAATTTTTTTTGTATAAAATATAGGTATTATAATTCTCTTTCGAATGATACTTATCCGATTAAAATATCTCGAGCTTATCATTAAAAAGAAGCAAGCATAAATTTTAAGAAAGTCGAAAATTCGAAATAAAAGAAAAACACATCGGCCCAATCCAAAACGGTTTTTTGACCCGCAATCACACAAAAAAAATGAGACCTGTCCCATTAAAATTGACCGAGTAGAAGCTGAGATCCAGGCGCGCGCGCACACACACACACACACACACACACACACACACACACACACACACACACACACACACACACACAGACATTTTTCAAAAATCATGTATTTTGATTCCTAACACCTCGAAAAATAATTATAACATGTTTTTACAGTAACTCAAAAAATTACTATAACAAAGCTTCGTCTAGGAGGAAACAAAATTTTCATTTGTTTCATTTCATTAGAAATATGAATTATAATTACGAATACTAAGATCTCTTTTTTAACATATTCTTTCTTCACACTACTCACATACATGATTTAAGAATAGTTAGTGGTTTTGGTTGCGTCAAATATCCAACAATAGTATTTTGTTCTTTTGCTGCTTTTGTATCTTTCCATAAGACAATCATTATTTGATAACTAGTATTGAAGTTCTTGTCGTAATCGTAATTGCTTTAAGTGTCTACGTAAATATTTTTACTATTTCTAGAACTTTTTATATGTATTAAATTGTTTAATACCGCATAATATGCTAAGGTTAGGTATGTACATTATATGTTGAATAAAAGGCTAATTAGCAATAAAAAATTCATAAAAAGTTCTGTAGACATTTCAACTTTCGATAATTGAGTGCATTTTATTAATAATATCACCATATTTGTAATAATTTTCTTTTCTTACATTAATTATTAAGTCACGATTCTTATATCTATATAAGTAATCTCTTTTCTGTGTGTATTTTCCTTTCTTTTAGGTTCGCAAAAGATATATAATTCAATTAATTAGTATTATAGTTACACTTATTTTCTTTGCTATTTTCAACAAATAAATTTACTCTTCCTTTTTTCCTCGATGAATAAACGACCATATCTTTCTTACGATCACAAGTTCGAGTCATATTGTCGCGCAACGGAATTTAAAATTAAATAAATTTGAAATTAAATAAATATAATTGTATCATTATGTATTAGTTTTTAAGTTCATAGATAAACAAACCAATATCCAAAAGGGATAATCATTTGTTCTCTTTTATCCTGCGCTCACAATACTTTACGCGTGCTATACGAAAAAAGACTATAAATGGCGAAGAAAAGTGTCTAGTTTTAGCCCATTCCCAGTAACACTAGTTATTTATTAGGAAAATAATGGAATCGATTTCCACCAGCAATGGATTGATCGCGATAGTCTTTTAGCTTGTAAGTAACCGGATTAGTAGCCATAACTTGACTGATTGTAAAAATTTCTGTTGACCAATTAGGTGTATACCCCTTCTCAAATACTTGCTTTATCTTGCTCACTCTTACTTTTTCTCCAATTTTAAACTTTGGCTTCTTAATTATTTTTTTTGTGGAGCAAATTTCGCAAGTACTTCGATCTCATTGACTAATGTTATATCTTTTGGTTTCATTCCAGTGGTGCGATGTTTGCTATTATTATACTCCTTTAGCAAATTAGACAAGATATCAAGCCACTTGTACTTTCCACGTAAGCTGAATTGCATCCACATCTTCTGCTTGAGTGTTCGATTGAAACGTTCGCAAATATATGCTTTGAGATTACTGTATGTCAAATAGAGATTAATTCCATATCGTTGCATGAGACTTTGAAATGTAGCATTGTAAAATTCTTTGCCTCGATCGGTCTGTAAATTTGTTGGTTTGCGTCCCTGCTGCAAGATAGACTCCATTGCTGCTATGACATCACTACCAGTTTTTTGCTTTACAGGAACAGCCCATGCATACTTGGAAAATGTATCGATGACAGTGACCATATATCTATAGCCATTGTTTTCTCGAGCATAAGGCTGCATCTCCATTAGATCAGCTTGCCATGTCTCATCCAAGCCACGTACAATAAACTTGCGTCGTCGGTAATTTCGACGTGCAGGCTTATGAAGCTCCTTAACTACTTGCTGCTGCATCTTCTTTACTCCGAATTGCATACTGTACTCCTAAAAGTTTTACATCCAACTCATCTCGATCAGCCTCAACAATAAGATCTAAAGTATCCAAATCTTTTCTTATTTTAGTAATAACTTCTTGCAAGCTTTTAATTTCCATTTTAACTATACGCTGCAGGGTTTCCAGATTAACAACGTCACCTGCTTGAGTAGGCTCAGCAACGTTACATAACCTCTTGCCGTCAATGTCGTATTGTCCGTCAGAAGTTACTTTGAAGCCAACACCCAGAGGACCACGACTGCCTCCAACTCGCTCAAGGTTACGTCCGAATACATCGGCACTCATGTTGCAACTGCCTGCAATACCATTGAGTTCAATCAATTTATACTCAAATATGTATTATATTTATGTACGAGCACAGGCGTAATAATTTCAGATAGTTTCTGAATTCGCATTCCAAAACGCTCTCGATCACGTGCTTGTTCCCATCCTCCATGACGTGCAGCTCGACTGGCATAGGGCCACACATGCATCATATGAATAACTGGTTTAGCATCAAAGTGAACTCTCTTCGAAGACATCTTAATGTATGTAACCTGCTTCTTTGAGTTCTTCAATGATTGAATGAATCTCATTTGTGTGGCTCTGATTGCCAGCTTCTAATTCAGCCATAAGTAAGCGAAGACGATCAAGTAATCAACTAATACATAGTCCATACGCATACCTTTTCTTGCAATTTTGTATTTAGGTAAGAGGCCTGAGCCCCTAACATTTCTGTTTATTGATTTATCGAAATAGGGACTTATGAAGTCTTTATATTTGTTACGGTTGCTCTTACGCAGAGGTTGAGTTTCACTATAATTTCTTCTAAAAGCATTCGTCACTTCTACGATTTTTCGATAATTTTCAATATCATTGGAACCTATGTGCATCAAGTCAGGTTGTTTCTGAAAGAGCAATTGAAGAAAACCTGTTGTTTTTGGATAGTTTACATTTTGAACTTTCACATAAGTTTTTGTAAAATCTATAGGTGAGTCACCAATTTTCATTACATTATCTTCTATTCGTACCCCATAGATATTATCGAGTGAGTTGGGACGTTTTTCTAAGGTCCGTAGGTAAGTTTGTTTAACAAATTCTGTTTCTTCGTTATCATCATCATCCTGTCCGCTTTCAGCTGTTTCAAATGATGCGTCTACTCTTTTAGTCTTTACAGTTTCATCAAGATCACTTTGTGATTCCTCTTCATCTTCATTATCTGAGTTAAGTTCTTGAACATAACGTGGCTCTTGCTCCTCTTCGATCTTTTTTTTAATTACTTTTTTTTTCTCTGTTTGTGTAGCATCAACAAGTTTTTCAAGTGGACTTACAATAGGCTTAAATGTTTCTCCTAACACCTTCTCTACATCTGTTTTATCTTGCCTCAACTGCTTGTACTTTCGCTTAATTGCTTCTCTCGATTTTACAATTTGATTGAGAACGTTTTCCTCTTGCTTGAGGTGTGCCATATTGTCTGATGAACAATTGAAATCATACTAATCGGTTTTGCTTTGCGGCAGCTATATTTATAAGAAATTGATCGAAACCCTTTCTATATCGACCACTACCAAGTGCCCTCTCTTTGTCGATAACAATGAATCCATACTTATCATTATTCCAGCAACTTGAACACAGCTGTAATGTTGAGTGCAACATTACAGCTGGAGCCTATATAAACGACCGGAAAGTACATACAATACACGAATTTTTTCCAGCTGTTCCTCCGGGCTATAAGATCATTGAAATTCCAACACAAGTTATTTATTTACCAATCACAGTACATACTATCGATAATATACAGTTGCGCATTGTCGATCAAGACGGAAACTTTGTGAATTTTCGTGGAGAAATTATAACAATTAGACTACACATCAAAGCAGCATCATAATTATGGGAATCGTATATAACCATAAAAGCTATATTAAGAACAAACCATTGAATCGATTGTTCAAAGCAGAATGAGTCGTTGAAGCAGGCTCCAGTTGACGTTCGTCTTGAATTCAAAGCTAAAGAAAATTTTCCACCACAGACATCAGCCTACTGCTTGATATTACACGACCGTATTATCGAATATAATCCCATAAGTGGGGATATTAAGAAATTAGTTTAAGGAAGAGGGCTGAAGGTATAAAAGACCCTGCAAAGCCATCTGAGTCAGTCAACATGGAGTACGTGGTGGATGTGCAAGGGTTCAAGCAACCCATCAACGAATTTGTTGTCAAAGAATTAGCCATTGTGCCTCTGAGTGGAAACGTGAAACCAGCGGTGTTTACCTTCATGCCATCTACATCGTGGTGTAGACTTCCAACGAAGTATAAAAGTCAAAATTGCTGGTTGGAACGTAATTATCACGGCTTATCTTGGAGTTCGGGTGATCTGCCCTATAAAGAGTTGGAAAATGTGTTACAGCGTAGTCTACATGATGCAAGTGTCGTATATGTGAAGGGCCTTGAGAAAAAACAGTGGCTTGAACAATACAACCTTAACGTATATGATATGAGCGATATGCGCTTCCCATCACTGCAGAAACTCAAGTTTGATGTGTTGGAGCAGCTATGTCCACATCATAGACTTGCTTACAAGGCAAATTGTGCATATCGAAATGTACTGTTGCTAAGAAAATTTTATCATGATAATACTCCATCACTAGAGAGATCTCTCAAGATATTTTTTCGCACAGAACATTTATCCTTTATGAGTCCTACAGATATTGTTCAGCTACCTAAGGCATTTCTCACAACATTTGGAGTAAACAGTATCGAGCAGGCGTGGAATAAACTGTCTGATGATTTAAAAAGCGATCAAGAAATTCTCAAATGTCTACATTGTCGAGAGCACAATCCTTCAGAGAGTGTAGTACCACCTTTAAGAAGAGACTGTATTCAATGTACGCTTAATGCTAATATAATATGAAAACTTACACAACACTTGTAAAATTATGTTTAATAAACTTCATGAATATCATATATTACTGTTTTAATTTCTTTTATCCATAGATCTTTAGAAAGCATAGATATATTAAATAATTATTATTTCGAGGGTTTCCATCAACACCCTCACTCTTATCGTTTGTACATGGGGAACAGAAAACAAAAAAAACCGTTATTTTAGAATAGAGCATCGTATCAAGTCTCGGTGACGAAAAACCGTTGGAAAAGGAAAAGAATTGAAAAACCGTTATTTTAGATTAGAGTATCGTATCAAGTCTCGGTGGGGAAAAAACCATTGGAAAAGGAAAAGGTTTGAAAAACCGTTATTTTAGAATAGAGCATCGTATCAAGTCTCGGTGGGGAAAAAAACCGTTGGAAAGGAAAAGAATTGAAAAACCGTTATTTTAGATTAGAGTATCGTATCAAGTCTAGGTGGGAAAAAACCGTTGGAAAAGGAAAAGGTTTGAAAAAAAGGTAATATGCTGATCTCCGCCCGTAGCCCGCATTCCGCATCCCGCATCCCGCTGCCCGCATCCCGCATCCCGTATCTCGCTGTCTGCATCCCGCATCCCGCTGCCCGCCGCCGGGGGTCGCTAGTAAATAAGCATTTGATCTGTATGCAAAATTGTGACAATAAAATACTGATAATTTTTATTCGATGACGTCATTACAAATGGTGGGCGTAGAAGCTTCTCGAAAGTGGGCGTGGTCTCACCCGACTGTCTCAATCAATCAGAACCCTGCATAGGTCGACTGGTGGGCGAGTGGTGGGAGGGGGGGGCAGAACTGTCCTAGTATATCTACTGACTTCAGAAAATAAAATGTCAATTATATCATAGTGAGATTCAGGCGATGGTTGATAATGGTAGTTTTCTGGCTGAAGTGAAGGTTCCATAATGTTTTTCTGCACAATAGCATATCTTTCGCTTTCTTTAAAAGTTGATTTAAATCTGTACTCTAAATGGTTTTTGTAATAGTCAGTACAGACTTAATTTTTCTTTAGTATCAATCCCTGCTATTTTAAGTATAAAGTGTCCAATAAAAGTTCAAGTACTAAAAAGCTATTTCTATAACTTTAATTCAACTGTCACTTGTATTATTCAAACACTTTTAAAAACTTATTTAAAATACCTTTACGTATTATATAATACACTAAATGTTTACTCCCAAATCCGTTGGGAACAATGAAAACTAAGAACACTTTGTATACGTAAAAAAGGTGCTGATGCTGATATCACAGTGTTTATATGAAATGACAGCTGGGCATGGTTACATTGCTTGCGCGGACTTTTTCATAGGGTAAAATCAGCTCTGTTACAATAAAGGAGTGAGCTGTGAGAGGCTGTCGGTGCTAAGTAAGGTTGTTACGGTGCCAACTTAACTGCTATAAGTTTTAAATTCAAATTTTTATTTTTGTCAAAAATACCGTCCATAAATTATATTATTCATTTTTTATCTTTATATTAATGTTTAAAATATTATTTTTGAATTTTTTTTAAAGTATATCTAGATATGTTTAGTGAGAATTTCAAATATATTAAGAACAGGGAAATGAAAAAAAAATTAGTGGAAATAATATGTATACAAGGGGAAAAATGTAATTTGAACAAAAAACAAATGAAAAGCTTAATCACTGTTTTGTGTATATTCTTAAAACAAAAATAGATAATGCTTTAAAACTAATTGAGACATATTCTACAAGTATTTTTTTAGTAAAATATGTAATAAAAAAAATGATTTTTCGTTATTTTAAAGGTGTCCGATCCCCTTAATACCGTTTATTAGGTGACTTTTCTATGCGTTGTATTTTGAAATAATTGATCGAAACCTTTGAGGTAAGTGAATTAGTGAATTCATGCATTTGATATTATGCATTATCATTTAATACGGCTATAAAGCGCATCCGTTATTTTAGTACAATGCGATCAGCGCATAATCATAGAAAAATATAAATTTGATAGGGTAGCCGTGCGGCAGTAAGCTCTCCGGGATCGTTTGGGTTTATCGTCTCGGAAAACTTAACGTCGGGGGTGCGCTAGCTTCAAGAAACATGCCAAGCTCATCATCCTTTCAAAACATGCTTACGCCGTGGAATAACATACGACTTAAAATTCTAACACTCCGCCTGTTATTTCAGTAAACTTTCATAGAGAGGTAAAAAAAATGCAAAATTGTATTGTGATATGATACGCTGTTGAAAGGTTGATAGTATTTGTTGATTTATAAAATTAAAATGTATATACTCTTATAATAATGATATAATGAAAGATTTTCTGAAAATGACAAAGCTTGATACTTAATCTCAATCCATCTTAATGTTTAAGGGATCAAGGAGCAAGAGTAGAAACATAAAAAGGAGAATATCGCGGCGGGAAAAGGTAACACATATAGCGCAATGCAACAGTTGCGCTCGATCAGTCCAGTATGAAATTGGCATCGGATCTCTCGCTCGCACTTGCACCTATACACACCTACATAGACGCTCTCGTGAGGAGAAGTTGTCGACGTAGACAACCATTTCCCACGAGTTCACCCGACATGGTCCAGTCACACGCTACGGTCCCTTCCTCCTTTGCGCACTTCTGACGGGCAAAGTTTCTTGCTTCGCGTATATACAGCCTCGTCGCACCGACGTTGCCGCCGCTGCCTCTGCAGGCGTCACGCCAGACGGACAAGTTTACGAATTTTAACGCCCGGCAATAATTACTTCTGCAATTTCATTTCGAAAGAGACCGAGCTAATAAAGCAGAGTGAAAGTTGACAGTGATAATAACCCTTATTTGAATTATCAAAAGGTAACGTTCATTCTCGCTTTTTGAAGACATCGGTCTGCGTTATTTATTTTTCGACTCGTTCAGTCAATAATTCACTACAGAAGACTGTTTTCAGATTGCATAATGTTAACGAAATATTTTTTCAAACTGTAAAGTTTAGTAAACTATTTAAATAAATTACGTTTTTTACTGTAGATTTGAAGAAACTTATTATGAATAAATAAAAGATACACGGAGAAAAATGTTCTATTAAATATTACTATGTGTTATTGTAACCGGGGGACAGACTTGAATTTAAAAAAAATTACTATCTTTTATAACAAAAATTGCTATAAATGTAGTAAAAATGACTAGAAACATAGCAATTTTTGCTAGAAAACATAGTAATTTTTTTAAGAATTTAAGTCTGTCCCCCGGTTACAATAAAACATAGTAATTTTTAATAGAACATTTTTCTCCGTGTAGTTTCTGATTAAAAGATTAAATAAGTATAAATAAGCTTATTCCTGGAGACTCGGGAAGGATCTCATATAGCGCAAAATAGACGTGGACTGAGAGGCAACGAGCAGCAAGTCGCTGAGGCGAAAGAAAAGGTAAGAAAACGGAAGAGGTGAAAAGCGCAGCGCGCAGAGAAGCTTCATCTCTCCGCGTTTCCGCAGTCACGTATGACTTAAAGGAAGAGCCTTATCCTTGTCATCAGAGAATCTACATAAAGGTGTAAAAAGATGCCGGCTGTCTCTCCCGTCGGCCAGGAGGGGGGGGGGGGGATAAAGAGGCGCGCCATGCGTCTTTGTGCTTAATAGAGGCGAGGCGCCCGCATACTTCGATGTTCCTTCTCCTCCTCTTTTTCCGCACTCCTCCACGATCAATATATAATACTCACTTAAGCCTGCCTACTTCACGCCTCTTCCTTATTCAGTTTTTTTACTTGGATTCGATTTGCTCTTTGAAGCGCCTTTTCCTCCACTCGTCGGCTGCTCGCTCGCGCTTCCCTCCTTTTATTAATCCCTGCCTTTTCAGTGCTTTCAACCGATTTGCCCGGTGTATAGATATACTTTGGATTATCGAACATTTTTTTATCTCCAGCTGGCTGAAGCAAACTTCACTTCGCATCAAAGGCTTATCGATATTTTTTCTTGCAACTACAAGAATGTTTTAGAAACATAACATTTTACTTTTAAATTTCGCAGTAACCTGATCTCGTAAGAGAAAATATAAATATTCTTTGTTGCGATAATAAAGTTTCGTTGTTTATAAATTATTCTGATTAACAAGTGCCCATGAATTTTTCTTATTTAAATTACATAAACGTTCCTGCTAAATAGAGAAATTCAATCCTACCTGAACTCCGTGATATTGGGATTCTGTCTTTTACTTAAAAATTTTCTGAAATTTAAGATAAATTTAATATACATTCTGTAATACAAAATTTTTATTAAATTTCAGTTAAATTTTGAAGTTTTATTACAGAATTTACATCAAATTTTTATTAAATTTCAGAAAATTTTTAATAGTGTAACTAAAAATATACGAAAAGTGGAATCGATTACATGTATAATCACAGCGAATTTTCGAACTTTTATTACAGCAGAAATATTTTATCAGTTACACGTTCGAAGTTCAAAATCTAAATTTTGAAATTGTGAAGTTACTTATGCAACGAAAAGTGTTCCGCAATTAATCATTGTTCTAAGAAGTTATGATAAATTTTTCATTACTTTTTTCTTGTAAAACTAATTTACGTAACTCATTTCGCCTCGACTTAATATGCGACGTGGGTCGTCGAAGGACGGCCAACATGAAAATTGCGAACTATATTGACTCGGCAGCAGTTTGAAGTTTGAGCGATGGCCAGTTATAGATGTGCCGCGATCGCGCGAACTCGAGGCAAGCATGATCCCCGCCCATTTCTGACTAATCATCGACGTGCTCGGAGTATGCAGTGTGTGCTTTACTCCAGAACAAACTCTTAACTATTTCATGGAGTGTGCAGCTCAGCTAAAATTTTGTGCGTCTGGTCGCTTTAAAAATTTTTTTTTTATTCGCGCAAATATTTATGGCTATACAAATTCATTTTCAGATTAGAAAAGGAAATAAAATAGAAAAATTCGCTTTAAACCTACTATAAAATTTAAAGACATTCTTTAACGCGAGCCTTTACAGGTGCGTAAAGTTTGGAATCAACTTTCACGGAAAGTTTGAGAACAGAGTTCTTTACAAGGTTTAATTAATATTATAATTTGAAAACTTGCGGCATCTAAGTTTTTGTCCCAAACTTCTAAATGACCTCATTTGCATCGTAATGCTAAAACAAATAAAACATGATATTCGAATTATAAACTAGGTTTGGCTCGGTTTTCGTCGCTTTGCAGTTTAACGACAGCAAAACAGAGACAAAAAATATAATCAACTTCTTTTCACATCATTTTATTATAAAAAGAATTTCGTTTTACTACTAAATATTTAGCTCAGTTACCCGTACCATATTTTACTTCAGCAGCATTACAAGAATGCCAAATGGAGCATTCTACAATGGTACCTCGTACATCGTGAACCTACAACACTCATGCGAGGCATTATTCACTACAAGAATTGATCCGCGTCTCATTCAACGACTAAGCATCCGAACAAAGCAAAGCTTCCACACACGCGCGCGTCCTACATTCAATTCTCATCCGAGCCATATCCCCGGATTCATTCGGCGCAGCGCCGCGCCGTCTCCTTATAATCGCCGTCCGAGAGTACACACGACGTTACCCGCCGAAATATATAACCTCCATGACTTTACGAGACGCGGGCAGGCCAAGATCTGCTCGGTCCGCGGATGCTAGATGAGAGAGTAACGATCGCGCGTTATCTCCGAGAGACGACGACGACGACGCTCGCGGCAATTTCGTCGCTTGGCAGTGGCGCTCGCTCGCACGGCCTACGGCGCGCACGATAAATATGGTCAGGGTAATAAAATTCATTGGCCCCGAAGTCGAGAGGGCGCAGAAGCTACCGTGCAAGCGAGAGAGAGAGAGCATCTTCGCCGACGCGGCACTTTTCCTCGCCTGCGGGCCTCACTTTTTCGTCCAGGCGCGTTGCGCTGCAGCGTTATACACATCGACCGGTGAGTTATTCCGCGAGGCGCTCACGGTAACCGATCTCTCGCTGATCTGCGACAGTGTGCAGTTCTAGGAGCCCGAGAAATAGAGGGAGAGGGAGCGCTTTATGGGGTGGATAAATGGACCAAGATTGTCATCTATGAACTGTCTTTGGTAGATAACCTGGCGGTCCAGTGATCTTTACATTCTAATCCGTTTCAAGTATTTTAAGTGGATATTCTGATATGTTCGGGCTGAAATTTCAAGCTTATTTTAGGAATTTTTTTTATAGTAAAACAAAATGCAATAATTTTAATATTATTTATATGTATGTATTAACATCTTAAATGACACAATATTCTTTTTTAAATCTATTGTTACGTGTGCATAGTATGCACAACGTGACGAGGCGGATCGGGTTGCATATAGCAGCAACATGAGGACGACTCAAGGAAAGACGTGCACCGGCATCGGTAGCTCAGTGGTCAGAGCACTCGTCGCGAAAACGAAAGGTCCGGGGTTCGATTCCCCGCCGAGTCACGCCATGCCGTTTTTTTTATCGAGTCCTCCTCCATTTATTTATTGTATGCGATTATTAAATCGTAACACTATTTAAACATTATTTTCATTATTTTTTTCACGGTGAAAGTGGAACCCTCAAAAAAAAGGTAGGTGGTTCGCGGCAGTGATTTCAGCTCTTGTAGTTGTCTGAAGTAAAAAATTCGGGTGGATTATTCTCCTGTAGGCTTCTTATTAGAAATAAAATATTAGAAATAAAATTATTAGAAATAAAATTTTTTTTAGAAATTTTATTAGAAATAAAAATTTTACAGTATATTCACAACATGTATTACTTTCGAAATATGAAAGAAAATATCGAAAATTTTGACCCTGAACATAAGAATACACCTTTAATGTGCCCGACAATCTTCGTTCTCAAGTATTTTCCACTTTTTGCAATCTAATTGTTTAAATTAACTTTTGAAAGAGATTTCAAATACGTGTTATTGGAAAAGGCGCAGAGTTATTGAGTATGGAAAACTTGCGTAAACAGAGAGGAGCAAAAAATATCATATATACCTCATATATGAAAACAAATTTCTAGGAACATATCGATCCAAAAAAGTATAAAACAGCGATGTTATGAAAGTTGAAAGATTATTGCATCCAGGAAAAATATTGAGAAAGCAGTATGCAAAGCCCATCCGATTAAAAATCCCCTTCGTTACGAATATAAGCTTTTCACTTCCAATATCCCCGAACGCTTCTCGGCGTCCGCCTTTAGCGAGGATAATTTTTCATATAACTCGTACACCGCGCTATTTTTAATCAAACGTAAAATCGATGTTGACGGAAAAGCAGCGGCGGCGCGGCGAGGCCGACTTACAAGCCAACTGTGCGGATGAAAACAATGAAAAAACGATAGAAATGAAGCGCGAGAGCGGAAATTGGCCTTTTTCTCTCGCGCTGAATTTCAGAAATAAAAGCAAAGTTTTTCCCACACAGCGGAAATGGCGCGCGCGACTTCTTTTCGCTCGCTCTCTTTCTCTCTCTCCTGTATATATACAGGCATATACACAGGATCAACGAGCACTCGCCGCGATAATGCTCTCTGTTTATGGCTTATGATAGTTTTCAAGAAAACATTTCTCCTTTTCTGCATCCCTCGCGCGCCTCCCACCCCTCTCGGCACCTCTGGCACTTAACGCGGGATTTATTTTCAATTTTAAATTCAGCCTTTATTCGTCAGGCCGAGACTCCGCGCGGATAAAGTTTTTTCATTTTCTCGCTTTGTGTGTCCCATTCTTTTGCTTCATTTCTCTCGCCCTTATATAGTCTTGCCGTTATTATTATTTACTCTCACCGTCGGATTTTACGCCCGTTCTTTTATTTGTCTATGTAGTATTGGATGTCATCGCTATTCGTTTTTTCAATTTTATTTCACTTATTTTTCAAAAATTACCTATGAATTTTATTAGTCGACAATATTTATTAACTCTACGTTTGAATCACTACGTATTTTTAAGGATGTGTACTTTGTTTTTCCATTAACAATTTCCCGATAAAGTTTTATCAATTTGCCGGTCGCGTTATGGATAACTTTTATCCTTTCCTTGTTTATACTTTTATTGATTGCTTCCTATTTTACAGCTCCATACTCTCTTTTTTATTCTTTCCTGTATTTTAGACGATCTCTAACTCAGAACGTTTTATGTTTCTGAATGGTTTATTCCATTTTATACGCCACAAAATGACCCATCGTATATTCACTCTAAAAGATATTTGTAGATATAAAACAAATAAACTTAAATATAACATGACTTGATATAAACTGAGAATTTCTATGGGCACATCAAGCACATACCGTCAAAACGAGAGTGTTTTATGAAGGAAAGAATAGAAAATTTTATTAGATTTCGTTCGTTAAAAATCATATTTATATTATCAGAATATTATTAATTTTGTGATAAAATTTTACAGTGTGGAATCATGTTAAATTTGTATATAAAGTGAGTAGTTATAATTACTACAAAAAAGCAGCCGTTTGACAAACAATGTTTCGCCAAATACGAACCCTTTCCTCATTTATTCCTCTCGGAAAGTCAGAGAATATCCTTGCGCAGCACGCGACTCTATAGTGTTCACGCGCGACATAGTAGCAGCGGTAACGAGGACAGAAATTTAGGAGCAGCAATGGCGGCTGCGGGTAAGCTCGGAAACGGAAGTGATGCAGGCAGTGTGATGTTATTCACACAGTAAATAAATCTCGGTTTAAGAATTGTTAAGACAGTGCTACGAGTTGGTATTTCAATAAATGTTATAATCATATGAACGTTTTTGCTTTTATTCGTTTTTTAGCATCAAACGATCTTGTCTATTTTAAAAAAAGATAAATCCAAAACTGATCCAAACAATAGGCTTACAGCTGCTTGTTAACTTTCTGATACAGACATAATATAGAATATTTATAAGTACAAAATGCGTCATTGAGATCTTTGATGATCACTATAAAATGACCAATCCTGACCTAACAAGGGTCTTTACTCAGAGTCTAATAATAAATCTGTCGCATTAGTCAGAAACATATTATACGAACGACACGCAATATAGTATATAGCTGTTATTATTCGACTGCGAATCCGATATGCCTCTAGATAAGAGGTATTTTATATGCGGCAAGGTCGGATAAATTCCGCGGTTCAATAGTCGTGCAGCGTTGACTTCGATTATCCTTTATTTGCATTCGAGAATACATCACTAGAATTTCTGATGGCCGATGCTTCCCGATGTGAAATCGCTGCCCTATGCATATTCTATTTATGGTAGAAATGGTCTTATCATTCGATTTTAGGCTTTTGCAATTCATTTCGAGTGCATTGCCTACGGCCTAGTGTGCTCTACTTTCACTCAAGCGTGCACTTTGCTGATAAGCTGTAGAATATTCTTGAAATCATTTCTACCCAAAAAGGCGAAATAAATATAAACTCGTAAAATGTAGTTAACAATTTGTTGACTAAATTATGGATAAACACTGATTTTTAAGTAATTTCGTAAAAAACTGTACACCCTGAAAAATAGCATATTCAATAGATAATTGTACTCTACTATATAGTAAATTTTTCTGTATTTCTAACAACATTTTTCATAAAGTATGTTCAATTTTTTGAGTTTTAATACTCTGTGGCAGCTTTCGAAAACAGTATGGTAATTATTCTAAAAAAATTTCTATTAAACTTATTTTTTAACACATGATTGGTAAATCATGATTTCTTTAAAGGTATATATATGTAAAGCAATACAAATTTACAATGCCCTAAATAAATAAATAAAATTTAATGGAATAGCACCTGGCCACTTTCAGAATGAAACGGCAAAAGCAACAGCAGCGAGCTTTTGTCTCCTGTCCCCACAGCAGCAGCAAGAAAATGCTGCTTTCAGCCCCACCACTTTCCCAGCCATTCGTCCTAACGACCGCGTCATAACTGCTCGGGGCGCAATCATTAATAATAGTGAAACAATTAGCAGCGTCGGAGTTACTCTTTGTGCCGAATTTCCAGCTTACGAAGCCCCTTAAACCTCTGCGCAGTTTGTGACTTCCAGCCACTCTCGACATTGGAACTTTCGTCCCGGGTACTTTCTCCCTTTAGACGCGCGCTCGCGCGCGATTCAGCTGGTAATGTTGTGTCTTTCGGCTACTGGGGGTGGGATAAAAGTTTGCGCGGAGGTGCCCTTCGCGATACAATTAATTATTATGAGTGACATTTTGGCTTGATTTGAAGTGACGCTAATCAGTTCTAGTTTAAACACACTTAAATTTAAAAATATCGAGAAAGGAGGATGAAAAGCAGTTCAAAAGTAATGTATTGCATGTAAATAATTTAAAATTTTATTGCGTACAAAAAAAATAAATTGTATTTTCTTTACGGCTAGTATGAATTCCTATTTAACATTATTATTGCATAATCATCGATGACTTAGATTATAAGTATAAAAATGTATACATATTATAATTAAGGTGGTTGTATAGCGAAATGAATAATTTAAGATCATTTCGAAAATTGAATATGTTGTTTTTTGATTGATTTTCTATAAGTATGCGAAATTCTAGATCGTTTGGCCACATGATTAAGAAATTATTGAACTTCAAAGTTCAACTCTTATGCACGGATTCTTATGGAAGTACCTTTGCTAAAACACAAAACACTTAGGATGCGATTCTTTACAAAATATAA
This sequence comes from Torymus aiolomorphi, assembly GCA_036365515.1. NCBI lineage: Eukaryota > Metazoa > Arthropoda > Insecta > Hymenoptera > Torymidae > Torymus > Torymus aiolomorphi. The sequence continues at coordinate 187,407,722 of CM070875.1, forward strand.
AAATGATCCAAAAACTATTCTCAATATAGCAAATATACAGGAAAATGTTTGTACGAAGTTTTTACGCGATACACCACGTCCATTCTGAGTACTGCGGCAAAATGTAAACAAACGATTGAGTTCGTTAACTGCGAGAGGTGCGCGGTGAGCAGAGCGGCGCGCGCGGTGCGAGGGGAAACCTTCCTCCTTCCCCGCACGCTGAGAGGTATACAACCTCCTTAAAGAAGAGTGCAATTATTTATATAAAAAGACACTTCCGTTGTGCGAGCTCTACTTACAAGACGCTCGATAGCACACAATTTTTGGAGGAATTAAGGAAGTCTAAAAAAATACGATTACGTCGATCATTTTGCAGCAGGCCAAGTTCCCGGCAGCTCAGTCACTATCGCGGGTCTCGCCTGCCTCGACGTGCATTATGTCTGCGGCCCGCGGTGTGCGAAGCGTAAATAAATACCTTGGGCGTGAGGGTGGTTGCATCTCGAAGTCGACACCGGACACTTTTGTCAATCGTGTCGGATGTCGAGGATGCGTGTTAGTTCTTTGCGTCCCGTTCGCTCGCGATCAATGCGCGAAAACTACCAGTCCCAAGTAGTCGTCGACGTCGCGAGCAACTCGGGCCAGTCGTTTTAATTGTGCGATTACTTAACAAGACGAACAATGGGGTCTGCTGTGCCGGAAAAATGAGGAAACGTTTTCTGAATTCGATTTCTTATTACCATCAGGTGAAGAATATTGGCAGTTTTAAAGAGTGTTTAGTTTCGCATGACCTAAAATAAAACGATTGTTGAGTAGTGTTCCGGATATAGTGTAATGACAAACTTACTCGCTTACACTTTCTTTAACGAGGAGAAAATTAATCATTTTTCTAAATTAGTGAAAGTACCTAGAACGTGACATTAATAATACGTTATGCACCGCGTGTATCGTGATCAAATTGTATCAATCGACACATGCAACCCTCTGAAATAACAAAAGAGCGTAAGTGAGAGAAGTTAGTCAAACGGCAGCAAAAGAGTGTCATTCTTTATTGTTATGGGTCTGAAGTTCGCAACGTTGGAGTGCAACGAAATAAAAAAAAAAGTTTATTTTGCTTCATGGTTATACTAATTAATATTAATTTTGTGTGCAGATTTTGTGTTTTATAGAATAAAATAATTTTATAACAAAGGTTTAAGTGGAATTGCCATTCTTTAATAACTTAAATTAATTGTAAGAAATTATTTTGTTGCATTCGAACGATGCAAACTTCAGACCCATTTATTCTTACCAGGAGAGTGTCAGGGTTCCGGATCAAGGATCCAATATTAGACCCTAACGCTCCAAAAAACTCAAATTATGAAAATTTTTTGCATAATTTTGAAAAAATCTTTTAAAAAAGCCTCTTCTTAAAACAGTAATCATTTACTCTAGCAAAGTCTTAAAAACTATTTCAAAAAGAGAAAATAAAACTAGAGAAGGCGATCTTTCATTTGCTTTTTTCAGAATTAAAAAATATTGATTCGTTTCAAAGTTATAAAAGTTTAAATTTGAGCAATAAAAATGCACTGTTAAATGCGTAAAAATCGCTGTCCAAATTCATGCATATTTTTGTGTATTTTCGTTGCTCAACTTTAAACTGTCATAACTTTGGAAGGAATTAATATTTTTTAATTCTGAAAAAAGTAAATGAAAGATCGTTTTCTCAAGTTTTATTTTCTCATTTTGAAATAGTTTTGAGACTTTGTTAGAGTAAATGGTTACCGTTTTAAGAAGAGGCTTTTTTAAAAGATTTCCTCAAAATAAAGCCAAAAATGTCCACAACATAAGTTTTTTAGAACATTAGGGTCTAATATTGCAGCTTTTTTCATGTTTCTACGTCCAAAAACATATCCTAAAGTTTGAGCCGAATCCGTGATCCAGATCCTTGACACTATCCTGGTTAGTATCGTAAGAGTAAGGATCTTTACTCTGTTCAATAAAGTGTAATTTTGTAAATTCATTGTCGTTTTATTGCTCGAAATTTAAACAGTAATAAATAGTTTTTTTACTCTTTATTAAATGACGTTTACCTTGGAAGTAGATGTCATCAGCATGTTATGACGATGTTACATCAATAACAGTAAAGTAAGTTATGTCAATAAAAAGCACTTGCATTAGAATTAATTATACGCAAATATCACACTCTCTCGCTAAATCAGTATATTTATAATAATTATTATAAAAATAATTAACTTCATAAAATTTATTAATGTTCTATTATAGAGATATGTGATAGTTGAATTCGTATATGCGAGTTTATTCGGTTTGAAGTTGATGTTAAAGCGAATGCGCAATAAGATTGCTTTGTTCATACGTCATTTTCTGAGAATTTCAAACAAACTACTTATCTCGTACGTCATTTGAAACGATTCGCAGCCATTGAGTTTGCAAAATGAAGTACGAAAATAGACATTTCGATTATATGATCTTTTAGTTGTTATTTTCTGCAAAAATTGTTTTCTTGATAAATTTATTTATTTCAAAATAAGTATAACGTTTAACACTAAACTTGTTACCTGCATATACATTTCTTATTTGTGACAATAATAAACACAGAAAATATCCTCTACAAAGCAACCAACAGAATAGAAGAGAAGAAAGGAAACGACGAAATGCGCACTGCGCTGTCGGTAAGCAGAGTATAAGAACTTGTCACTAAGAAACAGTATTATGCTCCGTTTATCAAAAGCGCGGCGTGAAGTGTCTCCATGCATCGTCCGGGTGCATCGGTTCTCTCGTTGCCACGTTAGATTCATAACGCTGAACAGAACGATTCTCATATTCTAGTGTAAGTGCCGTGCATTCAACTGGCATTATGCTACGAATATGCGAATCGCAACTGAGAATTTACTCAAGTTGCAAAAATTAACTTGTTCATCACTTGGCAGACCCCAGAACGAGGTAAACGCTACGAAATTTACGAATCAAATTAGTAAGTCCATCGCGCTGTTTTAATTATGTCGTTTTCATGTATTCGTATTTTATCCGACGTTGTACACGCAGTAGTAACTATAATAAGAAACCCACGTCACAATTGTTCACTGATTTTTTAAAGAATATTAAATGAGACATAAAAATATAATGTATTGATTTTTATAAAGTTCTATACTGTACTATAAGTATACAAATTTATTGTTACTGTAAAAACATAATAAAAGTATACATAAGTTATATAGGGGATCAATATAGACATAACATTATTTCAGACTTATATACTGATTAATAAAAATATTCATAAATAAAAAATTATCAATATACTTAAATAGGCTATTTACGTTGACGTAAATTCCATTTTATCTTACATGCATACACTAAAGTTGATAAAATGTTGAACTTTTAGCGAATTTTCATCTTCCAAATTACATACTCTACAACATACTCAAAATATTTCCTGTCAAAAAGATGAAGTATCTAATCTATCAAAAAGTAAAAATGTCACATGCAATTTTAAATTACTAATTTTATTTAAACTTATTTTCAGGACAAGATCGTTGAAAACTAAATTATTCAATAGGTAGGATACAATGCAGGAGCGCACGATCCTAAACAAACACAGTTATGGAAGAATTCACAATCTCGCGTACGAAATAATAACGATTCGAACAGTCAGTGTGCGCACGTACATGTATTATACTCGTGTACGCTCCCTCTTTCTCTCTCTCCTCTCTCTCTCGCCCCTCTCTCTCTCCGCCTTCTCCCGGCAGATTTCGAGGCGCGTTCATCGGGCCTAAGCGCATAACAATTTCGCACTCGGGATGAAATTCCCACGCTAAAATCGAAATCCCTTTGCTAATTTTCCCTACGCTCGCTGAATGCGCAAAACTCTCTGGCAGCTCTGTAAACTACTCACCCGCACCTATACACACATACATGCACGTAGGTACGTAACGCGCGAAATTCAGAAAACCACAACGGCACTACTCGGTGGGGCGCGGCGCGCGCACGCACACAGGCATTGGCCGATAAATTAGACACCTGCGTATAAGTCAGGTAGATTATAGGAAGACATTACTTCTAAGACGCTGGCGACGAAAATGATAGGCCTGGTGCGGAACGCCGGAGAAGCGCGAGCGAGCGCCTGCCCCGCCCCTAATTGCGCCCCATTACCCGACTCTTAGTGTGCGGCACGCTATATGCGCGCCTGCGTGCACGTATTTCGCGTTCACACGCGGCGCTCTCTCTCTCTCTCTCAATCGACTTCGCAGCTTTGTGCAGCCAGGCTTAAAATACGCTATTCGGATTGGTGAGCCCCAGCGCCTGCGTGTGTATTTGTATGCGCGTGTGCGGTATCCCCCGGATTTTTGGATATGTTTGAGTTTTTGAAGGACAGCTGTAAGTATATTTATTATATCATTTTTCGATAGATACATATTGTAGCTTATTAGCAATATTTTTTAAGGTAAATGCACGATATATAATAGCACATTAAGACACTAGTGCGGGAAAGTAGATTTTCGTCTCGTGTGACGTTTACATCTTTTTCCCGCACATGTATCGTACAGAACTTTTTGATACGACGTGTGGAAAGTTCGATTTCGAGCACACGCTTTTTGCCGAGCGTGCGGGAAATCGAACTTCCCGCATGGAGTGTCGAAAACATACTTTTATAATAAATGGAATAATAAAATATTATAGTTTGCTAATAACTAAATTTTTAGTTTTAATTATGATCAATATTTTATTATACAAGCGATATTCAAACGCGCTTCGCGCGTACTTTTCTGGTTTTGAGGTTATGTATGCTGTCTTCATTACGTTTTACTTTAACTTATTTAAGTATTTTTTCAAAGTCAGAACTTATTTTTATACTACTCTAAATGTAGAAATTCCATTAAAAAATTCAAACATTAAATTCCAAACAGTAAATTAAATTAAAAATTAAATTAAATTTCTCGCACCTTCTTCTTATCGACCAATCAAAATCAAGCCTTTAGATGCTTCAACATGGCCGCTCATCACTTTTTAAGAAGGGATTGATTAGTTGACATTAATTATTATAAGATGAATGTAAAAAATAATGAAGACTACGAGAAAATACCGAATTGATGTTTTATTCGTGCATGTTTACGAGAGAATAATCAAGTTACAAACATATTATACAAAAAATACGGCGCAGAGATAGTGCGAAAATAAAACTTTGATAAAAATGTATTCATGGCATATACGTTAACAGATTATTACTTCTATGATACTTTTACTTCCTCATATAGAGGAAACTTTATGACGCTGAAAAAAAAAGTTTTCAAGATAACATATTAGAAAGATGTTTTGAGTCATTTGGAGTCAAAATATATTTTTTTTAAATGTCCGTATGTATGTGTGTGTGTGTGTGTGTGCGTGTGTGTGTGTGCGTGTGTGTGGGTGTGTGTGGGTGCGTGCGTGCGTGCGTGCGTGCGTGCGTGCGTGTGTGTGTGCGTGTGCGCGTGTGCGTGTGCGTGTGTGTATAACGCTGTAACTTTTTCAATTTTTATCATTTTCGGACAGCGCTTAAAATTTTTCTTTTTTTTTCAAGATTTTTAGAAAATAATAATATTATGTAGTTTTTTGGATAATTTTTTTTTTATATCGATTTTTCACTTTTTGAAAAGATAATTTTCATTTTTTTTAATGATAACATTGAGATATTTGAATTGAATGGGAAGCATTCGAAAGAGCATTAAAATACCTATATTTTCTAAAAAAAAAAATTCTCTAGCTATCACGGTTTTTTTGTTTTTAACAAAAACGTGTTTTTTTTTTTTAAAAAAGCTTATAACTTCCAAACTAAACGGTCAATTTTTTTTTTAAATCATGATAATGCAGAATATAGATAGCTATAATCTGCACAAATTTGAATCCATTCTGTTGATTAGTTTTAGCGGTAGCCAACCTCCTTAAGGAGCAAAATGAGACGTTAAATATCAAAATAGAATGAAAAATTAAAAGTTGGTAAATAGTGAAAGTAATTTTTTACACTTATTGAACAATATCTGCGTGTTCGATTAACAATTTTTTATCACAGTACTTCTTTTCGGTTCAGAAAGTATTCGCCTTTCATATCCGTGTGCACTTACATTATTATATTTTAATAATTTATGACATCAAAATTAAATAGTGAACCACCTTAATATAGCACGATAACCCCCTTAATCATTTATTTATTAACGTATGTAAAATGAAAATAAATCATTCGTGTATCACTAGCTTACAGAAAAACAATAAAAAACACACTTCTTTGTTTATATTAAGAATCCCATAATTTCTTTCAGCATACAAATATTAAAATCAAATAAAAGGTTAATAAAATATAAAGTCATAGTTTTTGAATAAAAAAATCTAGGTAGTTTATTTTCATTTTATATGTAAAATATGTTACGGTGACAAAGTATATTTTTTCAAAATACACTTTTTCTTTGTCCTATTTCAGCAATTTACTATATAAGTAATACAGTAATTTTTTCCTGTATAAAATTACTAATTTAAAAAATGAATGCGGTTACAAACAATGATTGCATCTTTCAAACTGTTCAGTTTATTTCGGGCAATACGTATAAATCACCTCTACGCATACCATTCTCAGAAATCCTTGAAACTTTCTTCCATTAAATGTGGAGGAAAACGCAAAAATCAACTTGACATGTCCTTTATCTACATTGTCTGGCAGGACTTTTCCCCTGGCGACCAAACGTTACGAGGCCGTTTAGGATCGCTTCGGACGTTATTGCACGCGGTCCAATGGATGCGATCGATCTACGCGTGTAGGCCGCACGGCAAGCGATTACCCGCGATTCTCTAAATAATAAATGACCGAGTCCCGCGAGCGACGTAGACGGCGTTAACAAATTAAAGGATGTCCAAGAGGTGACAGCGCGTCAATTGAAGAGAAAGAAGAACGAAGAGGATACTGAATTATAGAAGGTTTTGATACAAGCGGTAAACGAATATTTAATAGATGATCGTTTTCTTTTCTGTAAGCATCAATAATAGCTTCAAAACTTTTCCAGAAAGAAAAAAGAGATTGAATTTACAAAGCCATTGGTACACTAAGCACGTTGATGTACTTATTTTATTGAAATTAATTATTATTTATTATTTTCTTGATAATTATTTATTACTTGTATCGTTTACTGAATTATTTTGACTGTTGAAAACTTTCAAGCTAAAGTTTAGAAAGGCACCTGTAATATTACAGACCAAGTAGATTGCAACACATACCCAATTATCAAAACCCAAAGATTTCGAGTGTATACGTAGAATTACATTCGCAATAGAAAGTCACAAGCTTTGGGTTGTGGATTTAACTTAAATTTTAGAATACGTTTTCAAATATAAAAAAATGAAACATATTGACATATTGTAGCTCGAAAAAGTCAAGCGGACAATTCAAATTTATTTTTGAAGAGTATTTAAAAATCCTTTTTCACGTACGAATTGTATATTTCAAAACTTTGAAAAATAAATAAAACTAGTGATAACAAACTCTCATTGGTTTTATTTTAAAAAATTTGTATTTTTTTAAGTTACACATTTTTATATTGAGCTACAAAAATGTATGAAATTGAACACGCTAATTTGAACTGTCGATTTTTGCAATTAGTAAGAGCATTTTTAACATAAAGTTATTATTTGAATCGGATTAATAATTTTCAATTTAAACAATTACGTACAAGTTTGTATTTCTAGTTCTATTTCTAGAATTAATAATTGATGTGTAGAAAGGTCTTTTTTCAATATTTTTTTAGAAATAAATTTAAAATACCCATAGCTTGAGTCTTTTGGAATATTTGAACTTACTGAAGTTTTCTCTGTATTTTTATTCTGAAAAATAACATTGTTTTCACATTTCTCTGCGAGAGCATACCCTTTTTTGCGAATGTAATACAAACAACGTAATACCATAGTTTGTTTAGCATTTATTTATTTATTTATTTAGCAATAAATAGACCATAGGCCCTTGTACAGAGATTAAGGTAGTAATGATACAATACAGAGAAGTGACACCTAAGCAATAATCTTAAATTAAAATAAATCGAATTTATACATAAGTTTAATTAAAAGCAAAGATTAAAAATAATTTTTTTGTATGCTTATATTCTATTTTTCAACGTTTTCATTGGTTAAATAATTAGCCTTCTTCAATTTATTAAATAGTTATCTTAAAATTATATAGTTTTTGTAATTTGTTTTAGAATTATATGTGTATACTGCTAAAAACTTTCACGTAACTTTTAGGCAAAAAGAGTAGGTAATAAAAATTGAGTTGAACGCAAGAGCCGGGCTCTCCATCTTTGCGGCAGACCGAAAAATACAAAGTACAAAACCAATAGTAGCACCCGCTGCGACCACTAGTCTTCTTGTGACCGTGCAATTTTTCTCTTTTGGTCCCTTCGAGACTTCAAAAAACACTTGAGCAGTTACAACAGTACGATGGTCCTTGCGTCGAGTACTGAACGAGCAGTCGACGCTTTCAAGAGACTTGCTACGAGGCTTTAAAACATGATAGTTTTTTACGTTTAGGTTGAAATAGAAACGGTATATAGATAATTTTTACCAGTTTATGGGTAGCTTATTTCGAGGCTTATTTAAAAGAAAATATGTATATAATAAAGAAAACATCAAATGGAAAGTTTCACTTTTAGTGACAATTTTAAAGTTATTTGTAAAAAAATTAATAAAACTTGCTTATTTTTCTTTCTTGTGAAGAAAGCTTCGTGGCAGTAAAAACAAATTTTATCGAAAAAAATATGGCAGATGTGTTTTTTATGATCTCTACTAATATGGGGATACGCAATTTTTAGAAAATGTCAGCGTGTGTGTTTTTGCATGGTTTTTCGAAATTTATTTCTCTGAAATGATTTCATCAACCAACTTGACAATTAGTTTTCGATTTGATATTTATAATTTAGTTTTAAGTGTAGTCTTCTTACATTATTTAGAGCAATAAAACCCTTATCGTAGTAATTCAACGACGCAAAATATTAGGTAGGGGAAGCTATATACCAATGAATCGGGAGCGGCTTTTATTTAACGTCTTCGCCGTAAACATCTTATTATAATTATTTGAGCAAGTAGTTTTACTGAAAGAAATATAAAAACGGTGTTTTCAGTTTTAGCCAAGTTTTAGGGACAGCATACTTTTCGGTATACTACTTGTAATAGTTTGCGTAATTGTGGTTACGTTGAGCTTTGGGAAGTTTTCAATTTAACTTAGGCGTTAAGTTCGTCAAGTGTGCGGTAAATTAAGCACTTTGATAATAGTCAGAAAAGTATTGTTCTTACCGATGTTTATAGTTTACTAGTTTCGAGCGATGTGAACCTCAAAATCAACCCAATTTCATTATTTAATTAATAAACATTCGAACGTTTATTTGGAAAAACAATTCTTTCAGGCCCTCCGTGTATGTAAATACTATGCTCAGATTTTTTTTTGTGTGATTCTATCAGCATTTCCATGAGAAAAACACTTTTTGAAACTGGCAAAATTCGAAGTATACAGATCCCTACTTATCGGCATTGCGGCTTTTATTTAATTAAATAAATTCTTAGTAGATTTTTGGAAAACAGCTCTTTCAGGCGCTCCGTATATGTAAATACTATACTCAATTTTTTTTGTTAGTAATTCTATTATTATTTGCAAAAGAAATATACACTCTAAAATTTGTCGGTAAGTACACATTACCTTAAGTATCAAAAGTATAATACAGTTTCATTGCAACTCCTAGTTTAACACATAAAATAATCTTTAAGAATATTCTATTTTTTTATAGTGTATTTTGTATATTTAATGAAGAATGAAAAAACAAAGATGAGCTCCAAACTAATCATATGCCTCTCAAACTTTCAATCCTACTCCATTATTCTTCCATATCGCGCATACTATATTATTTGATCATATTTTTCGCATATCTTCAACATGCCAAACACACATTGAAGAATTGAACAATAACGAAAATTACTTTGGCAAAAAAGCTGTTACAAGGCGCAGACGCTTTTGTAATCCCCCTGATTGCTGAAAATCCAGCCAAATTTCCGCAGCGAGTTGCAAATGAACGCACGTATATCCGCAGGGAAGAAAAATCGTGAACGCAATCCCTTGCACGGGTATAATATACACGCATACACACGTACACACCTCGCAGGGTGACCGCGGAAAACATCTTGATGCCGGGGGGGGGGCTCCCCCGGTGTAATTTACGACGCGACTTTAACGACTATTTTCAGTGTCTCGCCGCACTTTTTACTCTCTGTCGCCCTCCCTCTACCGCAGAATCCCGCAGATCCGTCCCTTTATATTACTCCCCTATCGTGTTTTCCGCCGCGCCTCGTCACTCGTCGCCAGCGTTGCTTTATTTCCTGAAAGTCAAGAGGAAGATGTTCGCGCGCTTCGTGCTTTCATCTCGCGGCGGTTACGCTTCTTCTTCGAAGGCGCGCGAAGATGATCCCCCCGGCCACCGCGGCCTTCTTATTACACTCGAACTTCCCTATTTCTCCGCAACTAAATTATGAAATCGGAAAAGTACTCGACCCGCCTTCTTTAAAAACTCCTTGCCGCCCGCGGCCTACCCTCGACCCTTTTGTTTTATCTAATTTTAATATCGCACTGCCGCGCGCGCAGGATTAATCGGAAAATGATGGAAGAAGAATCCGCCGAGCGATTTTACCCCTGCCTATATACGCCGGAGAGGGCGAATCTCGGCGATGCGCGGGCTAAGTTATATCCCGCCTAATGGCTCTGCGGTTAAGCGGGAGCTTTAATTACCACAAACCAGCGAACGGGGTAGTGCGGGACACGTTGGCTACCGTTGTAACGTTAACAAGAAAACCCCTTTGCTTCGCGGGCTCCAGCTATTTGTTACTGATGTATATATATATACACACGGGCCGCCATAAAACTTCCATGTGATTTCACTCGGCCGCCGCAGCAATTACGATGCTGCCTACTGTATATATATACGCTCGTGGAGCGCACTGTCGCCCCTGGTTTTCGCGCCGCGATGTTTTCATCAAGGGCTGAATTAATGCCTTCGCTCTGTGCGTCTGTAGCACTTCGAAATCGATCGCTGTTTTAATAACATTATTCGTTTTAGAACTTATTTTTGCACCGCGTAAATAATCGTATTAGTACATGAGATAGTTAATTTTACAGAAGCATTTTATGAAACGAATTTTCTTTTACTGCTTGAAAGCAATTTCATAAAGCTTTTATTTAAGCGTATCGTTTAATTACATTTCGCGAAGAGTATATATATTGCGAAACACATAAAAAGGAATTAAATTATAATTGAAAAAATAAAAATTGCAGATGTTTGAATTTACACAAAATGTATAGCAAAAAAGTCGTTGGTATTGCTTACTTTTATAAAACTGTTCTGCTATATAAGATGTAGTATTAGAGTTGATTTTTATACAAATATTTGCTTTACACTGCTTTCACCAAACTAACGATTGTTCTCGTCACTGCTTTTCACCAAAAATGCGTTATTTCTGATTTTTATTTTCCCGCCAGTCCCCGTTATAAATCATGCAACTCCAAACAAATCATTTATTTCTCGACATAAACAACAAAGGCAGAAAATAAAGGTGAATTCATAAAAAATTGCGAAATTCCAGCCGAATTTTCGCCGTCACACGCACACACACACACACACACACACACACACACACATATTCGCAAGCGCGCGATTGTTCGATTGTATATATCGCAAGCGCGTCGCTCAAAAATCATTTCCTATAGCAGCGTCGTGCTCGCACACAGAGAGAAAGAGAGCGGGAGAGGGAGATTCAACATTCACGTGGTATTGCTGGCGTGACAAAGTCGTTAAAATTGGCGCGGACCAGAACCACCCGAATCATTGTTCGGTCCCGTGCACGCGCGCGAGAGAGAGAGAGAGAGGAGCTATAAAATGAAGCGCGTCGACCCCTGCAGGAATGCAACGCTCCGGACTCCGCGGTAGCAGCCTCCTGTGCCCACGGCGGGGTATTGAAAAAAACGGCCAGGCGAGGCGGCGCTTTTATTATTCCGATCTGAAAAAAATGCTTGCAAGTTGAACAGCGTGCTATGTCTCACCCTTTCGCTCTCATCAGCCGGCGTTTGTTTGACTTTGGGGAGTGAACTTTGTCACGGGCTTTGATTTTTAATTTTTAACTCAAATATCCTCGCTTCCCCACGTCAAATTGATTTGCGTGTTGGGAATGCGGAGGGCTCGGGGCGCGATGGAACAATGATGAAAAATGCGACCCAGACGATAATTACGTCTGCATTATGTGTAGGTTAATAAAATTTTCGATCTCGCTTTTTATTGTATGCTATATTTCAAGGTCTGCATACAAGTGTAATGAACCATTTTTGCTGTATTCAAATAAAATCCTCATTAATTAATTTCATATGTTATCGAAATAATTCTTGACATAATTTTTTTAAACTTACGTATTTTTGTAAAAGTAGAATTTAAAGTGATGTTCAAAAGAAAAGGTACATTTTTGGGATATCCGGATAAAATACTTCGCAATCATAAATAGAAGCGTGCGCTTCAAAGGTAAGCACTCGTAAATCCTTAATGAAATCACAGTGGATAACTTAGCAGTTTCATCAAGCACGTATCCGGTGAATTTAAAATGACCCAAGATAAATTTTTATGGGTCTGAAGTTTACATCGTTGGAATACAACGAAATAATTTTGCTTCCTCATAGAGGAAGCTTTGTGATAGTAAAAAAAAGTTTATGAGATAATGTGTTAGAAATGTTATTTAGCAAATTTGGAATCGAAATACACTATTTTTAGAAAATGTCCGTATGGATGTGTGTGTGTGTGTGTGTGTGTGTGTGTGTGTGTGTGTGTGTGTGTGTGCGTGTGTGTGTGTGTGTGTGTGTGTGCGTGTGTGTGTGTGTGTGTCCGTATACGCTGATATCTCATGATCTACTCGACCGATTTTAACGGGAGAGTGATCATTTTTTTAGGTTTTGCTTCCACAATTGGGGTCAATATTCTATTTTTGTAAAATTTAATTTTTTTTTTTTATAGCCATTTTTTAATTTTCAAAATTTTTTTTTTCGATTTTTTAATATTTAGAACAAATATTGTTTATATATCATGAATTCTCTGTATGTAGGATAAAATTATCTACAATTTAAAAAAAAAAAAAAGTCGATAGCTATATTTCGTCATAAGTTATTGATGAAAACGTAATTTTTTGTAAATAGGTTATATTTCGAAATTAAAAAAAGATATTAACATGAATATTTTTTTGATTATAAAGGATATTAAATACTATAACTTACTAAATTTTTAGGTTTTTTTATTCATTATTTTTTGAGAAAAAAAATAATTTATAAAAAAAAGTGATTTTTTTTGTCGTTCAATAACTATAGTAAAATTGGCTTAATCACTTTGAAATTCTTTGTAGGGATAGATTTTGTATACCAATCGAGTGAGTTCTTTGGGCAAAAAGATTGATCCATAAATTTCGAAGATATTTGAGGTTAAAATTTTTTTCAATTTTTTTTTAAATCGTAATTTTTCGAGAACGGCTCTATGTACCTAAATGGGGTGGGTGGTATTCGAAAGAGAATTAAATTACCTATATTTTCTAAAAAAAATTAGTTCTCTAGCTATCACGGTTCTTTTGTTATTAACAAAAACGTAAAAATTGAAAAACGAAAAAAAATGAGTTTTATATGTTCAACTATTACAAGAGTAAAATCTTATTCGCTTCAAAATTCATTGTAGAGGTATATTATTGATAGTTCTCGGATGAGTTCTTTTGGCAAAGTGATTGGTTCATAAATTTCAGAGATATTTGAGGTTAAAATTTTTCTAGACATTTAGCTCTAAATATCAGTTGCAAATTTATAGGCAATTGTGATATATATTTCATGTATGTGAAATTTTGTGGAAATGTATAATCTATAAAAATTTGAATAAATTATGTTGGAGTTTTGTTATTTCTGTCTTTCTGAAGTATTAAATTTTAAATATTGGAATTAAAAATTAATTAAAGGAATCAGTAAATTAAGATTGAGGAAGCTACGTGCCAATGAATTGGCAGCGGTTTTTTACGATTAATTAAAGTTATTAAACAATGGTAATTTTATCTAAACCTTTGAAAGTTATTTTATACCATAAAAAACTAAATCTACACGCAAAATAAATATTATATTTAGTATAAACGTGAAGTAAAATGAATAATTTTTTTTATTTCGTTGCACTCCAACGTTGCAAGCTTCAGACCCATAAATTTTTTTAGGCTATTAAAGCAGATCACGGCATTACAAAATAAAAAGTTTACGATTTCTAGTAAAATTCATAAGAATCTACCCAATAATATTTGTTACCTGCCTATAACTGATAATAAAACCTGTGTATTTTAGTTTGAGAAAAGAGATCTCCCAATCTTTAAATTGGCAAATAAAACTTTCATGAATGGCATAAAGCCCAAACCGAAAACTTCTGCCACGGCTTAACGCAACTCAAAAATATGAAATTCCAAGCAGACGTCTCTTTTCGAAAATAAGAATCCCGTTTTCCGCGAATCGGAAAAGTTCAGGTAACAAGAAAGCACACGGCGGGGCGAAAGTCAAGGTGCGCAGCAGGTATAACACGGGCGCTCGCGCACGCGTGTAAGAACTTTTCTCGGGCGTGGGAATTTCGTGGTGCGATTACGGGCCGATCTTGCGCCTGGAAATTTTCGCGAGTTCTGTCTCCGTCTCTCCTCCTCGCTCCCTCTCTCTTTTTCTCTCTCTCTCTTGGCTTGGAGATCGGTTTTTCAAGAACCATCCTGGAAAATTGCCCAACTTTCATACTTTGGTAGGCGCTTTGGAAACAGCTCTCGCTCTTGGAATCTCTCTATGTGTCTTTCTTTTCCTTCATCAAGATCGATCTTCCTTTCTCTGCTTATTTATCTTTGCTGTTCAATTTTATCTTGCCTAATGGTGATTAAATAGCACTTAAGTTATTATGATGAGCTAATGCTGCATTAAAACTTACGTTAGTGGAGAGTTTTGATTGGACTACAATGACTATAACTTACCTGAAACAAAAACAAAAAGAACAGGTTATTATATACAGAAAACTATACGTATAAATCATCTTAAGATTCTATAATCAATATTATTGCTAATTTTTATAATAATTTTTAAATACCTTTTTGTGCAAACAAAATATAACTTAACAATCAAGTCCTATTTCTATAAGTTTCATCAAGATTTGTCTAATGCAAAATTATGTACCAAAGACACGAAAAAGTTATTTTTACAATATATATATATATATATAAATAATAATAATATCTGTAATATTATCGGTCTATAACTTTCTCACCAGTTTGGGCTTAGTCCAAAACTTATGAATGTTTATTGCACGCTATCTCTGATAATGAATGTAAGAAAAATAGTATAAAAATGTAACACTCAGAATAGAATGTAGAAAAACATATAAAACGATGTTAGAAAATGTACCTTATAAATACAAGACAGTGCAATACTGTACTAATATTTATGGTCCCAGAATAAAACCAGAAATTGATTTACATAAAGTCAGCAAGGGACACTATTCTAGTTTACCCAAGTATCTCAAAATTACACTTATACTTTCCTTAGTTCACACAAAATTTTCAAGTCGCAGCACGGAGAAAAATTTATTTGTAAACTTTACTCTTTTTATAAGAAAATTTATTATCGTTATAGTAGCGCTGGAATATACTCGACATGTGGGATTTTTACAGTTTTAAATAGTAATTTTTTTGATTTTCGTATTAAATTGTACTATTTAAATAATAATTTTTATTATTTTTGTAGCAAATTTTACTATTTGGAATAGTACTTTTTATGACTGCTGGAAAAATAATAAAAATTACTATTTCAAATAGTAAAATTTGCTACAAAAATAATAAAAATTATTATTCAAAAAGTAAAATTTGCTACGAAAATCATAAAAATTACTATTTGAAACAGTAAAAATCCCACATATCGAGTGTGTTCCAGCGCTACTATAAAAATAATAAATTTTCTTATGAAAAGAGTAAAGTTTACAAATAAATTTTTCTCCGTGAACTAGGGAGTTTGTCCATATAAACGAGAAACATAAAAATTCAATGAAATAATCAACCATCGCTATAAAATCTCAGTAAAAAACAATCAAACGTTCCACGAAAAACCGAAAAGGAGGAGGAAAGTAGGAATAGAAAGGAAGTCGTCTGTGATCATGCATGACGCCGCGAGTACGAGTTTAGCGTAAGAACGGGGTCACTCGGCCCCGACCTCGCGATTTTCAAATCCGACATGAAAGTCGTCGGCCCTTTTCATCTCTCCACTTCGCATTTTTTCCCTCCGAGTACACGACTAATGCGAGATTGATGTCCCGCAATATTAAAAATGTATTACGCGCCGAGCAGTCAGAGGAGTGGTAGGTGCGCGCTGACGTGGAAAACGAGGACGGTGCTGGAATAACAAATCAATTTGTAATTTCTTCGCCGAGAGGTATTTAGCCCTGAATCGATTTTATTTTCGATACGTTCTCGGAGTTTTCCTTTTTGATCGATGGTATACGAGAATTTATAGAAAAACGGCAGCGTTCAGTAAAATATTTGAAAATGTTTGAAATATTCTATTTTAGTACCGCAGCTGTGTTTTATTTAATATAAGAAAAAGCTTCAAAAATGTCTGTTTTTTTTTAATTCTATCAGTTTTAAACTAAATTGAAATCTCCGTGAAAGTAATTGCAAATAAAGTAATATTAGTTCTGCAGAAAAGGTTATTTAAATAGAGATACATGAATTTAAATTTATTATTTAAAGTTTCTGATGAAAAAGCTTTTTACTGTATTAAATAAATACGTAAATACAACGATCAAATATTTATTTATTTAAGTTCAAGTGTTGTTTGCAAATTGCGATTTGCTCATTTAATTTACTAACCGTAATGAGTATGTCATGGTACTTTTTTGTTGTAATGAATATATAGTAAATATGATACACTATTTTTATAGATGTTCGTAAAAATAATTATAGAAAATCTTTTATGTTGAGTATATTAGCGTATAAAATTTTGATATGCGCAGTAGAAAATAATTTTTATTCTCTATGTCACATATTAGGACATACCATAAAACAAGATAGTTCTTAACATACACGGAAAGAAATACCTTATGAAAAATTACTAGAATCTCAGGTAAAGATGGGACATACTCACACTCTTGAGCAATTTAGTATACTTCTACTAATTATTAGCATAGTTCTATTAAAAATTAATAGAAAAAGTTTTTAAATTTATTATAGTTACGATTAATTTTTAGTAGATATATGGTAAAAATTTTAAATCTAAATTTTAACAGAATAGAAAATAATTTTTACCATATTATCTACTAAAAATTAATAGAATTAGTTTAATTTTTAGTCTAAGTTATAATGAAAATTTAATAGACAGTATAGTAATTTTGTTGGCGCGAGGGCTGTCGGTAAAACAGGGTGTACCATAGACAAGTCGAAACATTACTTATAAGTGCGGCAGTGGCCGAGTGGATAAGAGCGCAGCTTCGTAATCGGAGGGTCGAGGGTTCGAATCTCCTTCTCCGGAGTTTTTTTTTCTCATGAATTTCAACCTCTCGTCAAAATTACTATAATATATTATAAAACTTGATAGAATGCAAGTATGTCCCACTTTTAATTAACACTCTAGTAATTTTTAGTGGATATTCCACTAATTTTTCATAAGGAATTTTTTTCCGTGTACGGTATACTTATTAATATTTTTAAAGACAATAAATGTGGTAAATGTAGTACAGCGATAATTAGCAATAATGATTTCGTTGTAAAAACCGCCAATGCAATTACTATATATAGAATACAAAATCGAAGAGTTGGCGCTTAACTCATGGGCTCCATTCAATGTACAAATCCCGTTAATCCTTTAACGTTCGCGTGTGGATTTAAAAATCGAATACCCAGATCGTATTACGCGACTGCATCTAATTTCGCCGCGCCTATACATATAATACGTATATACGACGCAGCAAAAGAGCTCGAGTCCGCCGTGTGTATCTCCTCTCGATCGGCTGCCGGAGCACTTTGGAATTTTCATTAGTCGTCGAGCTCCGCGCACGCGTAGACGACGCACATGCACCGACGCTCGCGCGCTCACACTCGCGCAATTTACTAATTTCCCCGCCGCGCGAAACGGTGTAATTTCGCGCGGCGTAATAACCTTCGCGCGCGCGCACCGCTGACTCCTCTCCCTCGGCGCTTTTTTCCTTAATATTATTCCAGGTAACTGCTCACGCGCGTCTTTCGTTATGTGAGAAACGCGTTGTAATATTTGGGGGGTAAAAAAAATGAGAATGCTCGCGTGGTAGCATCAAGAAAGGGACGCCTTTTTATTACGGTAACGTGCCATTTAAGTTCACGAAAATTATCCTTTCATTAAAAGACTATTAGTACGACGTTCGAAGATCATGTAAGACATTGTTTAATTTTGATTGCGTCATCTTAATTCTTTTATGTAAAAAAAAACAACCATATTATTATACAGAAACGACTTTGATCGCATTTGCTGATGACGATGAATTCCGATTTTTTTAGTAGAATACTATTCAAGAATGACACATTTATAATTAAATTTTAAGAGAAAAAAAATTGTTTGCGAATATTTTTGCGCTAAGCAATTGAAATTTTAGTACTTTAAAGAGCAGCACCTTTTAGGTCAGAATATGGTTGAACAACCGGCATATGCGGAAGCTCTTACTACATTTTATCATCGATTTTACGCGCTTATACATGCAGGTGCATTATCTATAGGAGAATTCGTTATAAAAAATTCTTATGTTCGACGCGAAAGTTGCAATTTTTTTCCATAAGAGCAGGTGATACCGCAACATGTAATATCATAATAATAACCCTTTTTAACCCTTATTAAGCAATTGATTTTTTTCTCTACCAAAGGTTCAAAAGTGTCCCTTGCGATTGAATTTTTATGTAATAGCATGTTTTAAGATGGGTTACGCGATACATTTATACCGCTTTAAAATTACAATCTAAAATAATATTCAATCCTTACTTTTGAGAGATTAAAATTAATTATTTACATTTTTATTTTCACCCTTATATAAAATTACGCAATTTTCGAAAATTCAAACTGAAATACAACTTCACGGAAATATATACAATGACTTTTACAAAAGTATCCGAAAGCTTTACAAAACACATGCAAAAGCCGTTACCGCGCGTCGAGTATCGCCAGGGCGCGCCCGCGGAGAAACTAATTTTCCTCGTCACACATTGGAGCAAATAACGATAACGAGCGTAATTAAAGTTAACGCGGTAAAAACCAGGAGGATGGGAAAAGTTTTCCCGCGGCAGTTCCGCGCGCGATTCGCCCTCTCGCGCCGTCTGACTACAGCGCATACATAAACTACTAGCTTTTTACCCGATGTTTATCTACGGGAGAGGAGCGAGGCGCCGCCACCGCTGCCGCGTCAAAAAGCGCGACAGCGAAAAAGGTGCTCGTCCGCCCGCCTCCGCGAGTATATACTTTTGCTCGCTAGTGCATAAAATTTTCATCCGGCCCCGGCACGCGCGCGCGCGCGCGCGTATGTGTGTGTGTGTGTATATATCGGTATTCGTTAGAGCGAGCAGTGCGCCTCCGCCGCCTCCGCGTGAAGGATGAGTTGTGTTGACCTATACTTACTTGCGTTTCTCATCCAAATATTGGTTTTCACTCCTAAAAAAGTGTAAATATTAATTATAAGAAAATAAATATGCTGCATCTTGAATGGAAAACGACCGTATATCTGGATTTAGCAGTATTACATTTACGGCAGCTACTCTAGCCATCTACCGGTCCCAATGATCTTATATATTCCACAATTACAAGCACACGTCCCTTTGGCGGGCTCATAACTAGCCGCCGCGAATCCGGCGCGCACACGCGCATGAATTCTTAATGTTACATCGACGTACGCACGTCATTGTGCTCCCGCGGCAAAAGCTCGTGCCTAATACAGCGAGTAAGCGTATACGCGTGCTAAAACTGTAGTCCCGGGGATTAAAGTGAGGGGGAGGGGGAGGGAGTGGGGTATCCTGGCGGAGGCTCCGACCGCAAAGCCGCTGAAAGAGAATTTTCGAACAGGAGGCTTTTTTCCGTATGCGCGCGGATACGGGGCCGTTTACGTGCCCACAGTACAGCTAGCGCACGGTAAATAAAAAGCGCCGAAACAGCCGTAAAGGGGATTTCGACCCTCTCCCCGGTTCTTTCTATCGTCCCGGTTCCGTTCTTTTTCCTCTCTTCGTGCCCCTCTCGAGGGCAGGCCTGCCGCGCCGTTATGGCAGAGGAAAGGGTTAGCGAACGAATCTCAGTGATTCTTTGAGTAGCTTGAAAGTGGGATTTCGGATTTCGTTTTGTAGTACTTGTCTGCATATATATGTGCAAGATTACGCGTGTGGGAGATTTTAATTTCGGGATAAAATTAGAGGTCATAATTAATAGTCAAGAATAAACAAAAATAATATTTTTCGTTTAAATGACAAATCCTATTATAAATATTAATTTTAGAGTTGATAATTATTTCGATTGTGTGAATATAAAATGCTAAATTTATTTTTTAAATTATTTGTTATATATTATGTCTATACGATTAAAATTATTATTATTTATTGTGATTATTGGTAGTTATTTAAGAATTCTTAATTAGGAGATGTTTGCAGTTAATGGCCTTGATACTACCAACAAGGTGGATAAATTTGTTACTGGGTGGAAATAACAACCACCATTTAATTAATTATCGACGTTTCGAGCATTTATTGGTATGCTCCTCTTCAGGAATACAAAGTAATGTTACATAGTCAACTTATGTTACGCGGAATACTGTCCGCTCGTCAATCAACGATGGTACAGTATTCCGCGTAACATAAGTTGACTATGTAACGTTACTTTGTATTCCTGAAGAGGGGCATACCAATAAATGCTCGAAACGTCGATAATTAATTAAATGGTGGTTGTTATTTCCATCCTGTAGCAAATTTATCCACCTTATTGGTAGTATCAAGGCCATTAGCTGCAAACATCTCCAAATCTTAGTCACCACTACCATTAGCTGCATTTCAACAACATTGAATTCTTAATTAGTCTGAAAGATCTAAAATTGCTATATTAAGTTAAGATCATAGTAAAGAGCCCTTTGATATTTACAGAAGTGTAACCTTTAGAACCATTTTGTAAATTATAGAATGCAATTTCTTTAAATAATTAAAGACTTTTTATTGAATTAAATTATAATGAGCTTATGCATTATTCAAGTTGTAAATTTTAATTATTTGAAATTATAAAATTTAATAAAAAAAAATGCACTTGATGTAAGCTCAGCGTCGGAGAGCATGAAAGGAAAATAGGTTAGGTGAAGGTAATATACAAATGATACGTACAACAAATTAAATTTTATACAATTCAAAAAATACAGTAGAGCAAATAAAAAAAAAAGAAATAAGTAAAAGCGAAGAAGTTGGAATTTGCGGTAAAATAAAATAATAGTGTCAGGCGAGGTTTTAAACAATTTGAACACATGCGAGATTCTCGTGTTCAGAGTTCCTCGCCCTTTCCCCGGTGACTCCGAAAAGGGTTCGGAGAAATGGACAATGTAATGTGATATTCTATTTATAGATATTCAATTTTAGAATTTTTACTAAATATTTGTTTTACGTATCGAAAATCGATCTACACTTTATTTTCTTTGGAAACGTGCATCACATCTTTTTCAAATGAATTTAATTAATACTTTTATTTAATTACTTTTAAAAAATCTGACAATTTTAAAATTATTAGAAATCATTATAGAATAGATGATATTTAAACTTTCAATTGAAAATAGTTACTATGAAAAACGTTAATAACAGTGTAATTTTTG
This sequence comes from Torymus aiolomorphi, assembly GCA_036365515.1. NCBI lineage: Eukaryota > Metazoa > Arthropoda > Insecta > Hymenoptera > Torymidae > Torymus > Torymus aiolomorphi. The sequence goes on from CM070875.1 coordinate 187,429,606, forward strand.
CTGTTTTTCATTCTATGTTTTATTTTTTCTATACTTTACTTGATATCGGAATAGAACATAAAAAATGAAAAAATGTGAGTAATAAACATATTTTCCCGGAAATTTGAATCCAATAGTTTCTCGTATTACTTATTGATAGAACCTGTATTCATAAAAGCACGATAAAATGTATTCAATGTTTCTATAAAATAATTGTCAAAAAGCCATGTTGTGTTAATCTAAATAACAGTTTCGCGTATGCATACCATTAACTTACAAGCAGCATACGCGCTACCGGACGGATCGTAATTACAAACAGCCAGCATGGAAGCCAGACGAAAAGAATAAAAAACGGCTGTTCCTCTTAAATGTAAATTACCGCACTCGTTGTCCGATTTTTACGCGTCTTTTACGATTTCCACGGAAAAAAATGTTCAAATCACGCAAACGATCACTTCTATGTATATGCACGCGTGCGCTGATAGGACACTCGTATACGCAAAGAGTAGTACGCGTGCATGCGCCCGCCCGTTTACCAGTTGTCAATTCAAGTTATTTCCACAGGCATCGTGCGGCCGGGAGGCAGATAAAATTTCCAGCTTGATGAGTTTCAAACACTCGTGACTGATTGGATGGAGCAAAAAAAATGATATCGTGATGTTTAAAAAAAAAAAGTTACGCGCGGCAATCGAGTCAACGAAGCCATAATAATGTCTCGCTTGATGGGTGTAATAACAATCAGAAGTATGGAAATGTTTTGCTTTCGATTTATTTTCATTGCCAATGTTATTCTGTTACACCCTGCCTCCATTAGATGATTATTCTTTATTTAAGAATTTAGGTAGATTTAATATAATTGAATTCTGCAATTTTCTTTTAGTTTTCAAAATTTAAGATATAGAGAATTTTGTTTCCTGCAACAATATTAATTTTGTAAATTAGTAATTTTTCTTTTTCACTAAAAGTTTTCATAGAAAACTTTCCTTTTCTTTTACTAAAATTTTTCAATTATAAAATAGGTATATTTCGACCATTTTATATAATTTAAGGTAGTTCTCTAATATATCAAAAAGTGGGTTTTCAAAAAGAAAAACATAGCTTAAGGTGATGTTAAATACCGACATAATTTTTAAACGAGTACATCTGAAAAATCTGAGTATAGTATTAACATATACGGAGCGCTTGACAAACGTGTTTTTCCAAAAAAAAATATCAGAATTTATTTAATTAAATAAAAACCGTACTGTCGGTAAGTAGGAATCTGCAATTGACCTACTTTTCAAACGAGCATATCTAACGAAAATACTAATAGAATCACTCAAAAAAATTCCTGGATATAGTGTTTATGTGTACGGAGCGCTTGACAAAATTTGTTTATCGAATAAACGCTTGAATGTTGATTTAAAAAATATTGAAATTCACGGTTTCACATGGCCTTAAGAAAGATACAATTCAGCTCTTTCTTTTAAGTTTATCAAATAGGTGTCAAGCCGACCTTTTTAAAAAGATATTAATGATTATAAACACAAATAGCAGACGACATGCATGAGAGTGAGAGAGACAGAACGACGCGTATGGCATGCGGATGGTATAGTTTGTGCTCTCGCTGAGCGCACAAACTATAACGCGTTAGAGAACTACCTTAAGAATTAGTATTTTATGCACCTAGGAAGTAAAGCAGGCTATTGACTCCCGTGAGGGACTTGCTGCTCGAGCTTTGCTACTCGCAATGTATAAAAGAAAACAGAGTCTAATGGGAAGGCCTGGAGCGTCCAAAAATTCGCCGCGTTTTGTATCATTTTTTTTTTCTTTTATTTTACATTTATTACGCTCTACCGTAAATAATTTTATTTTGCTATTTTAAATCAACCATACCCTGGCAGAAATTAGTCCATTAAAAATGGTCAGGAAAATAGAAACTGACCATTAGAAATGGCTAGTTAACTTCTCCCATTTTATAGAATGGCCCTAACCCCAAAATCTTCACATTAAAATTTCATAACAATTTAATCACATATTGTAAAACTTATACTCTTAAGGCCATGTGAAACCGTGAATTTCAATATTTTTTAAATCATTATTCGGAAAACAAATTTTGTCAAGTGCTCTGTACACATAAACACTATATCCAGGAATTTTTTTTAGTGATTCTATTAGCATTTTCGTTAGATATGCTCGTTTGAAAAGTAGGTCAATTGCAGATTCCTACTTATCGACAGTACGATTTTTATTTAATTAAATAAATTCTCATATTTTTTTTTAAAAAAGCACGTTTGTCAATCGCTCCGTATATGTTAATACTATACTCAGATTTTTTTTTTGACGATTCTATTGGTATTTTCATGAGATATCCATGTTTGAAAATTATGTCGGTATTTCACATCACCTTAAGAGATAGTTTACCGGGATATAAACAAAATTTAGTAGTCTGTACTATTTACAGCTTTATTCTATAAAGTGTAAACCAAAATCTTTATTTTGCAACGTGACTCTATCTCTCTCACTCATCGCCATAACAAATCGCTTGTTACTATATTTTTAATGGCTTTGTCGGCTAGCTATTTTAATTAGTATTAAAATGCCAAATTTATAGACATGTCTATAAATTTTTTTTTTTTTTTTTTTTTTTACTGCGCAGTACAACATTTTGACCATTTCTGCAACCAATAAATGTGAAAAATAGGTTAAAAAAATTGTTACACTTATGGTAGAAAACTGGAGTCCATTTTTTTGCCATCTTGGTTCAAACTAGCCATTTACTACCTAAAAAATGATTTTAATTTCCACCAGGGTGGTATTCTCTTAATTATTCAACCTGAATAAAACCATTTCCTCATTCCCTCACATGCTCTGCGGTGAGCTTGCGTCATCGGGAATTTTTCATAAAAACCCGGACGTAAAAATTCGATTTGCCGTAAAATGCGTATTTTTATTATGCTATTCTTGTTTAGTCGTTGGAGCTTTTATGCAATATGAATATTTATGATAAAGTATAAACTTGTTCTTACAAATATTTTTTGTCGCAAAAATGTTATGATGTTGCGAAATTCATAACGCACTGCATTGAAATACACATTGCATTGTTATGTTTATTGATCATACAGTCAACTGTTTTATGATTTCCAGTGATTTTTAATGTTTTCCGAATGCATAAATATAACGTCAATTTTTATGCTACTATACCTACTAAAAACTTATTTACTTTCGTAAATAGAATATAAAAAGTCAAAGTTGCAAAAATTGAAAAGCCACCGTTTTTATACTGCCACTCAAAAGTAGTCGATAAATATGAAATTTAAAATTTCTAAGATTAAAAAAGCACGTGGTAATTCCAGCTCCGAGCAGTCGCGACCTATCCGAGGCCGTGATCTTTCTGGGTAGATTGTCGGGCCGAGGAGGAGCGAAAGCTAGGAAGTTGAGCGAAAACTTTCGCGCCCTCACACCCCTCCCCTCCATCACCTCGGGAGACTCGGCCGACGACCTTGCTCCAACCGGGAAGGGGCGAACAAAGCTCGGCGGCGGCCGTGACTCGAAACGCCTTCATTCCAATTTCCGTCGCGAACAACGCCGACGATCTTATCGGCCGTCTTAATGTGCGTCGCGGCCTTTCGACGCCCGGCGAACATCCGCTATTTGGCGGCGCGTCACCCACACGCGGCCACCGGGTTCTTCCCACCTTCTCTCATCCCCTCAGTCTTATCGGCGCATCGCGAAAGGCTGAGATTTTTGACGCTCATCAATTTCCTGATTTTTCTCTGAATTTTTTAAGTCTTTTTTTTCAGGTTGGTATGAAGTTGGAAAACATAAAAGTCCTTCCTTTTATAATTGCTCATTTGTAGTAAAACTGACTATCGAAAGGAGGAGTGCAAATTGTAGGTTGCGGTTATACGGTTGTACGACTAGGAATTGTAACGCTAATAATATGAAATTGGAAGATATTACAAATTATTCGAATATTATTCATAAATATTATTCATAAATATTAGTAGTATTAATATACTACTAAATATTTTATTATTTTTAACTCTTGTCTTAATTAAAATCCAGAATTTTGTAATTAATATTATATGAAACTTACAAATTCAGAAAACTGTTAAATATTGTAATTTAGCTCGTTGTTTCATAAATATATCCATTTAATTGCAAAGACCTTTTTACAATTCCCCTTTGAAATGAACTTTTCGCGAAATTAACTTGATGCGAGGATGAAAAGGAATGGAAACGAGCGAACGAACCAATAAATGTAATTTCTTCTGAAATCGATCTAATAACCATCTATTCAAGGGCAAATTGCAACGAGCTAGCCAAAAGAAGAAAAATCTCCGCGAACGAGAGACAGAAAGAGAGAAACGAAAAGGGAGAGATGGAATCCGGAGGCGTGCTATAGTTGGAAGCCAAGCCCCGGGTTAAATCGACGACCCGGATAGTCGTCGATCCGTTAACCATCGCGCGGCGAGACGCGACGATCGAAAAGAAGGCGACGACGTGCACGTCGTCTCAGGCGCGTGCGCGCCAAAGAATTAAGCTCCAAGGAACAAGGAACGCGATAGAGCGAGCTGATCATTCCAGACGCGAATAAAAATGCAGATTCGCTTGCCGCGTAGGCTTAATCTACTCTCCAGTCTCCAGCTCTGCTTCGCAGAGATTATAGAGTTTTATCGGGCGCCAGACACTTCAGCTCCGAACATGTGTTGTACACGTGCGGTGATTCACACGCAGCGTCCTTGACGGGACGAAATGCAGTACTGCAGACGCAGCGCACGCATGTATATGCATGCATGTGTCAAAGGAGAGCGCGAGAGAACGACTTCCACTGGGTTAATCCAGCTTCCCTCATGCGTGCGCATTTTGTTCAACTCCCATTTTATTTCTCTTTGCGCGCGTACTCTCCCGTGGCAACGGGGCAATAAATAAGAACCGGGCGCGAGGAGGAAAAAGGAGAGTGAGAGAGCAAGGCCGAAGCGCGCGCGCTCGCGGAGAGAAGGAAGCTATAAGGGAGCAGAGCGAAAGCACGAAAGTCCTTTTCCGGGCTAGGCTTGCGAATTGCTTTCTCTTTGGAAGTGCCGGAGAAGCGGAAAAGAGAGAGAAAGAACTCGCTCGATGCGGATGAGGGCTTTGAACTGCTCGCAGCTCTTTCTCCAAGCCGTTTCGCGCGTCGGTCAATACGCGCACACATGTGTGTGTGTGTCTGCGATTGCGAGTGAGTGGTGAACTTATTTCGGTGGCGGTGAAGGGGGTGAGAACGGAAGAAGACGTCACACGCGACATAACTTCAGTGGTGGAAAATTCCACTCTTGTATATATGTCGAAATGCGGAGGAAAAGCCTTTGATGTAGCCTTGTTTTTAATTAACGTTGGTGATACCAAAAATGATTGGTGATTATTTAATGTTTTGGCGAATAGTCGAAGATTTTCATCGGTGTGTTATTTACCTAAAAATCGTAAAAACCCTGTAATAAAGCGACAAACAATATAAAACAATTAATAATAACCATTCTGCAGAGAATAGATGCGCAGGAAGACACGTTTTCACACAATTTTCCACTGAGGAAACCATTTTACCATTAATCCTGTGTCGGATAAAGAGGCGCGAAGGAACAAGTCCCCCTTCCCGAGAAATCATCATCCCACCGTGTGCGCGTGCCTTCTCACTTTCTCTGCGCTCACGCGACACTCCTTCTTTGTCTCGTTCATCAGCGAGAGGCGCGCGCGGGGTTATACAGCCGCCAGACAGACGGCTAATAAATTCATAACTCAATATTGACACGAGGAATTGTTACCCTCCCCCTTGTCCCTGCGACTCCCATCCCTTACCTCGAGATATACGTAGACGATGGCAATGAGCCCCCCGCATGGCTCATCTTCGCGTATATATAATACCGGCGTGTAGAGGCGGTTTGCCTAGCTTTTAAACAATTAGCTGCGAAAACAATTATCACACTGGAAGTATAACTGTGGGGATTCCGAGAGGAAGAATTAGGAGCAAAGAAGGGCGGGTGAGATGATCAAAGTGGGAAAAACTCGAGCGAGCAAGGGTTGATGAATACCTTCAATGTCGTTGCAATACCTCGGATAACTTTTATTTGCGAGGATATTTGTAATTATAAAGTTGCGTTGAAGTGATGAGTGTGATATTATATTTAAACAGGATGCTTTTTAATCTATATTATATGAATATATGCTAACGGTATGGTGAACATGAAAAAGATTATTATTCCATTTAAAATCTTCTTTGTAATCTGTCTAAAAGGCATTCAAATTTCTAATACAACATTGAAAGTCGTTAATGAAAGGAAAAAATAGTTTCAAAGTAAAAATAATAAAAGCATTGCTCATTTATTAGGATGAAATTAAATTAAAAGATGATAACACATGAATTAGACGAAATTCTTTACTTAGCTTTCTTCCTCTTCTATGCGAAAAATCATCTGTACAAAAAAAAACGCGCCACGGGGCAACGAGATGCAATCTAATCTCGTAGAGAAGCGCGAGGGCGGAAACGCGCTCTACAGCAAAACGAAGCGCGCACGCTGAGGATCGCGCAAAGAGAGAACGCGAGCGAGCGTCAGAAGCACGAGACGACGACTACCTGGATGCTTTCAGTTTCCTCTTTAAAAGGGGTAATGCAAATATTTACCATAAAAGATTATAGTAATACTTCTGCTCGCTGTTTCTTTACGGAGGCAAGCTTGTTTCGGTAAATGCAGAAATACAGCTCGGACGAGAGCTTACGACGGAGCTATTCGATTAGGTTTTCGTCGTCGCGACGCGGAGGCCAAAGAGGCGACGACAGCGACTCGCTATCTCGGTGTATTTAATGCACCGTTGGAAGACTTTCTCCGTGGGTTTGAATTATTTAACAGGATATTTAAATTTTCCACCAGCTCTTATTTCACTGAGCGAGGGAACTTGAGGGGCGGAGCGTTTACGAAAATCTGGGAGGTTGGTATTCAATAGGAATGGGAAAAACGGATGGTATAAAGGGTACAGCAAAAGTGGTTCTATAAACATACGATGTAACATCGTAGAAGGCTTATTTACTTTTCAAATAGAAGTGAAAATTAACTCGATAAGGTTTATCTTTGAAAGAAAATATAGTTGGCTGTTCTTAAAGTATGGACCACACATATAGCGGTAGGGTTCGCTTCATACACATAAGAATTATACACCATTTAATTTAACACACACATTTATATGAATTTTTTTTTACACAATGTATTTTTTATTGAACACATTGAGTTAAACACCAGTTTCTTAGAAATGAAATATTATTGTACACGTTTACTTTCTACACATAAAAAGAATAATTATTAAATAGAACTTAATATCGCACACAATACATTGTGCACTAAAATTTGTTCTACAATGATTAAAAATGGTAAATATCCAACACATACTATTTTACACGGATAAATAATTGTTCGTTTTTTTATAATTCTACACAGAATTATTTTACACTAACCGAATAACATTGTACACCCTCAATTTATGACATAATATAAATAATTTTCATCGTACACGCGAAGTCATACACACTTATTTTTAATATAAAAAGCCCAAACTTTGTACACATATTATTCTACACCAACGATAAAATACATAATATTTAACACAACTTAATTTTTAATGAATAAAGTTATAAAAAGGCTATTTATTATATAATAAGTCAAAACTTTGTACACATATTATTGTGCACCAGCATAGTTCTCCCTACAGATGATCGCGGTGATGCTCAGACGAGTGAAGTACTTATTCAGGTAGCGAGGCTAGCCGATTTAAAAAAATTATCCAAGCTATGTGTCTTTTTAGATTTTTAGACGAGTGATTAAATTATGCATACTTGTGCATACTAGCATTAGCTTTCTTGTATCTAGAAAGCCGATGATCAAAGCTTTTTGATCATACCCCGGCCGAAAGTTGGCCAAAACATGCACGTTTTGCGGCCGGGAAGTTGCATATTACAGTCACGAGTTTTCAGTATATGATGTGACAATAACCTGCAATTTCTCGACCGCAAAACGTGCATATTTTGACGAAATTTCGAGCCAGGGTATGAAGAAAAATACACGGAGAAAAATGTTTGATGAAAAATTATTAAATTATCTAGGAAAATTTACTATGTTGTATGGGAAAAAGGTGACAGACTTGAATTGTTTTAAATTTTACAATGTTTTCTATCAAATTTTACAATACGGAAAGTAAAGTGGAAATGCATCAAGAAAAAAAAAATCTGCTTTGATCGGGAATCGAACCCTAGCCCCCTGGGCCAGAAGCCGCGCTCTTACTCGCTGCACCAACTTGTTCTTACAGGTATCCCGACTAGAAATTTTCAAACGGCAAAGATGCGGGACGGATCCGGCTGCCGTGATTCCTGATCCGCGCCAGACGAGGCATGTAACGCTGAACCTTATGAGGGCCGGATAATTTTACTAACGATATCCGTAGGTCCGGTAAAACATATGGCCCTGATCCGTCCCTCATTTGGGCAACACACAGCTTATTATCTCTAAATAATCTTCGTAGTTTCTTATTTAGGTCTCAGGACGCGTCTAATAATACGTAGACGTGTTCGCGGTAGCCGATGACAATGTCTATAGGTGGTGCGTTCTGTAAATGGTTGCCTCTAGGTGTTAGAACCCATCGAATGTGTAGTCTAGGTGTTCGGGGTGGCCAATGATGGAGCCTAGATAGTGCGCTCTGTAGTTTTTGGCCTGTAGCTGTCGAACCACATCCAACGTTTGATGTAGATGTTCGGGGTAGCCGATGACGGAATCTGGGTGCTGCGCATCGAAGGTTTTGTCTCTAGATATCGAAATGCATCGAATGTGTGGTCTAGGTCATTGGGGTAGCCGATGACGCAGTCTAGGTGGTGCGCTCCGTAGTTTTTACGTCTAGGTGTCGGAATGCATTCAAAGCGTGGTCGATGTCGTCGGAGTAGCCTGTGACGGTGTCTAGGTGATGCGCTCCATAGTTTTCATTGTCCTTCACGTTTTTCGATGCATTCCAACACCTAGAGACAAAAAACTACGGAGCGTATCACCTCGACTTCACCATCGGTCACCCCGAACACCTAGACCACGCATTCGATGCATTTCGATATCTAGACGTAAAAACTACGGAGCGCACCACCTAGACACCATCATCGGCTACCCCAATGACCTAGACCACGCGTTCGATTCATTTCGATATCTAAACGTAAAAAACTACGGAGCGCACCACCTAGACTCCATCATCGGCTACCCCAATGACCTAGACCACACATTCGATGCATTTCGATATCTAGACGTAAAAAACTACGGAGCGCACCACCTAGACGGAGCGCACCACCTCATCGGCTACCCCAATGACCTAGACCACGCGTTCGATTCATTTCGATATCTAAACGTAAAAAACTACGGAGCGCACCACCTAGACTCCATCATCGGCTACCCCAATGACCTAGACCACACATTCGATGCATTTCGATATCTAGACGTAAAAAACTACGGAGCGCACCACCTAGACACCATCATCGGCTACCCCAATGACCTAGACCACGCGTTCGATTCATTTCGATATCTAAACGTAAAAAACTACGGAGCGCACCACCTAGACTCCATCATCGGCTACCCCGATGACCTAGACCACACATTCGATGCATTTCGATATCTAGACGTAAAAAACTACGGAGCGCACCACCTAGACACCATCATCGGCTACCCCAATGACCTAGACCACGCGTTCGATGCATTTCGATATCTAAACGTAAAAAACTACGGAGTGCACCACCTAGACTCCATCATCGGCTACTCCAATGACCTAGACCACGCATTCGATGCATTTCGATATCTAGACATAAAAAACTATGGAGCGCACCACCTAGACGCCATCATCGGCTACCCCAATGACCTAGACTACGCATTCGATGCATTTCGATATCTAAACGTAAAAAACTACGGAGCGCACCACCTAGACTCCATCATCGGCTACCCCAATAACCTAGACCATGCATTCGATGCATTTCGATATCTGAACATAAAAAACTACGGAGCGCACCACCTAGACTCCATCATCGGCTACCCCGATGACCTAGACCACGCATTCGATGCGTTCCAACACCTAGAGGTAAAAAACTATGGAGCGCACCACCTAAAATCCACCATCGGCCAACCCGTACACCTAAACCACGAATTTTATGCATTTATAACGGAAAAATGACACGTACCTTAAGGGCGCTACAGGCAAAAAGACAAAGGAACAGATATAAGATTTAACATGGGTTAGTATATCTATATATCTCCTAGCTATTCCTGTTCCTCATATATATAGATATACTAACCCATGTTAAATCTTATATCTGTTCCTGTGTCTTTTTGCCTGTTGCGCCCATTATCCGGAAAATATCAGGGCGTTATACCGGCCCGGATATGGCTTATTGTAAATGAGTTTATCGTACGGCAGAAACGCAAGTACCTTACAATAAAAGCGTTACATGCTGAGCGAGGGCCTTGCACGGCATACGCCATCCGGCCCGTGTGATACCTACAGCACGCCGTATTTCATTTCTACTCGGGATGGTGTTTGGACTCGTCTATATCTGGTACAGCTTGAGGTTATGTTGACTCGCCGACTACAGACATTAGCAGACGACAACTCAATTTTTACTATGTTGGCTTGTAAAAATTCTTATACTTCTATCAATTATTAAAATGTCTTTGGCAAAAATTATACAAAATATGTACTAAAAATTATTTCATACATATTAATCTTTCACTCTCAAATTTGTTACTATCCCGAGTAGAAATTTTCAAACGGCAATGACGCGGGACGGATCCGTCTGCCGTGATTCCTGATCCGTACCTGATGTTGTTGAGGGATAAGTGCCGTACGAGGCATGTAACGCTGAACTGTATGAGGGCCGGATGATTTTACCTATCTATATCCTTACATCCGGTGAAACATCTGGCCCTGATCCGGCCCTGATTCGGGCAACACGTAGCTTATTGTCTAAATAATTTGAAAGCGAATATATTCTATATTTAATAAAAATTACAACATTTCATATATTTTTGACGTATTTATTAAATCATATATTTAATGTATTTTATATATTTGGACACTATACATTATAATCTTGTTTTTTTTTTAAACAAATATAAAACTAATATTTGCACTTTTTCGAACAATTATAATTCTACATCTATTTGTACTTTATTTAATTAAACACTACTTATTTTTATTAAATATCTTCTTTTTCGAAATTTAGTACTTAACTTTTTCCTTCATTGTTTATCCATTATACTTATTAGGTTGTTCTTCGTATACGACAGAAACGGAGCACTATCCAGATTTGAGGCTATGACGCGCGCGTAAACAAATGCTCAAATACTAATGCTAATAACGGAAAAATGACATGTACCTTATCCGGAAAATTTCGCGGCGTTGTACCGGCCCGGATAAGGCTTGCTGTAAATGAGTTTATCGTACGGCAGAAACGCAAGTACCTTACAATAAAAGCGTTAAATGCCGCGCGAGGGCCTTGCACGGCATACGCCATCCGGCCCGTGTGATACCTACGGCACGCCGTATTTCATTTCTACTCGGGATGTTACTTAGTAAATTTTATAGCCATTTCTGTTAATTTTTCATCAATGTTATATTGATAATTACTAAAAGTAGATTAAATAGGCTTAGAATACAAGTCTGTCACACCATTACTAGCGATCATAGTAATTTTTCAACAAACATTTTTCTCAGTGTATAGTATACGCACCTCGGCCGGAAAATAGAATATCATATTCGCGTGTTTGGCAATCTACACGCGAATGTAATATCCTATTTCCCGACCTAGGAATGTAATATCCTCACTTAAAAAAGAGATGACAGGATGTTGTGAAGCATTTAAAGAAGCAATGTCCTCTCTTAAAAAGAGATGACAGGATGTTGTGAAGCATTTAAAGAAGCAATATCCTCCCTTAAAAAAGAGATGACAGGATGTTGTGAAGCATTTAAAGAAGCAATGCGATTAGTTGATGGTTCAATATCCGGTCTGAATAGCGCCAAAATTCAAAATCTTCTCTGATATAAAATGAATATTTTGATATAGTAATTAATTAAATGATTTATATGTGCATTTGAGTAAATGAATAAAATAATCATTAAATTATTCAATATCCCAATTGATTAAAATTTTGTATCTATTTTGTAATAATTTAATTACAAAATAAATGTTGTTTCGATTTGTTATTTTATTTCCTAATATTTATAAGAACAACATTTTTCAATGTCATATTCGACTGTTACTGTTTTACCAGCTTTTTTAATCATTTTAGCTTGTATAACACATGATTTTACTCAGTTTTGAGTCCACCTTACACGTTCTTTCTTTTTGTTATTTTGAAAAAAATAAAAATGCACGAGTTGTGCACTTTTTAGAAAAAATTCTTACAGTCAATATAAAGGTTTTTTACGCACGTAAGTAATACATATATGTACACCCCAAAAATGCATTTTTCTAAAAAGTGCATAACTCGTGCATTTTTTAGTTTTTTTTTTTCAAAATAACAAAAAGAACGTGTAAGAGTTTTCCAAACTGAGTAAAATCATGTGTGTTACACGCTTAAATGCTTTAAAAAGCTGGTAAAACTGTAGCGGTTCGAAAGTGACATTGAAAAATTTTTTTCTAAATAAGAATTTTCTCGGAATATTTCGCCATCGCTGACACATGCAATTTTTATGAAACAAATACTTTTATTCCAAAATAATCGGCGACATAGGCATACGCAGGCTACCTGATTTGAGATGGATTCGTCTATACATTATTGAATAAATTTATATACATATATAATATATATAGTGTATATATGTAAATTTAGAAACAAAATGTAAACATTATGTATATATATATATATATATATTCTGTAACAACGTTCATGAGGTTAACCTCATGTTTGACACTTATCAACAAGCGGTTCACCACCCCGTTGAAAATATCCACCTGGAATACCAGCTGGAATTCCAGGTGGATATAGCTAGAATCCCAGCTGGAATTCCAGCTGTACCTCCTTTTTTTGGACAAACTCCAAGTGGATTACTAGCTGGAATTCGAGGTAGATATCCACCTGGAATTCCAGATATGTATCCAGATGAAATTTCGGCTGGTACCAATATACTATATTGTTACAGCTTTTTTTTTTACGAACTCCGAGTAGGTTGCTTGCTAGCTGGAATTCCAAGTGGATATCCAGCTGAATATTCCACCTGGAATGCCAGGTATGTAAAGACATTCCAAAAACGAGGCACGCCTCGTAGTTCGACATTCCAATGACATTGAAAGTGTCCGGATGATGCTATTTGTCTTCCTTATCTACCCTTGGCGTTACTTACTTAGTAACGGGAGTTTGCTCCAGCTCGCCGCCTAGCGGATAGCCGCAGAGATTGCCAGCGCCCTAATTCAGTAGAGTGGGGGAAGCAGTCGAGAAGACGGCTCCGCTCGGTGCATGGCGCACGCCGCGGCTTTTCGCCTTTCTCGGGACTCGGGACTGTTTACGTCGGCGATCTCTGCCGCTATCCGCTAGGCGGCGAGCTGGAGCAAACTCCCGTTACTAAGTAAGTAACGCCAAGGGTAGATAAGGAAGACAAATAGCATCATCCGGACACTTTTCCAATGTCATTGGAATGTCGAACTACGAGGCGTGCCTCGTTTTTGGAATGTCTTTACATACCTGGCATCCCAGGTGGAATATTCAGCTGGATATCCACTTGGAATTCCAGCTAGCAAGCAACCTACTCGGAGTTCGTAAAAAAAGCTGTAACAATATAGTATATTGGTACCAGCCGAAATTTCATCTGATACATATCTGGAATTCCAGGTGGATATCTACCTCGAATTCCAGCTAGTAATCCACTTGGAGTTTGTCCAAAAAGGAGGTACAGCTGGAATTCCAGCTGGTGGAATTCCAGCTGGTATTCCAGGTGGATATTTTCAACGGGGCATCCTTCAGCGTGCCAGCCAACGACCTTCCCTAACGAAAGAGTAAGAGAGAAAGAGAGAGAGAGAGAGAGAGAGAGAGAGAGAGAGAGAGAGAGAGGCCTTCTCGACACAAAAGCAGCGTCCAATTAGGCGTTATAGCCAAACCCTTCAACGTCACCGAGCGCGCGCGCCCACGGCTCCATATAGTTGCGTGTCCAAAAGCGTGCGGTCTATCTGCCAAATCAGCCGTCGTGCCCAAGGGTCGTCGCTCCTCAGGTAAGATTTGTGCGCGTTTACAGCTCGTGTCGATATAAAGTACGCTGATAAGGTACGCAATTGCTTAAAAAGTTTCTCCCGAGCTTTGAGTTTCGCCCAAGAAGAAAAAATTTCGTTTTTCTCTGGAATACATCCAAAATGTTTGCTTGATAGAAGAAATATACCAATTGACCTCAGACAATTTTTATGCATTCCTTGCGGTATTGTATGTGGTTCCATTCCTTTTTAAGGTCGTTTCGTCGACTATTTAAGGGGAACGTCCCAGTACCCGAACAGTGCCCAATAGCCGAACAATATTATTCGTCTCTTTCTCGGTTAATAAACGTTAAAACATCTCAAAAATTTTTTCTTAGTTTTCTTTAAAGTTTTAGTTTAGTTAGTATTCTTTTAAAGTTATTAAGGATACGGTAAACAGTTTATAAAAAATATTTCAATTAGATAGTATTCGGGTATTGGATCATGACATTAAATAACATGTCCCGGTACCCGAACAGTACATGGTGTATGTCGTAACCTCAATATTGCAAAATTTACATGTATTTTAGATTATGGTATGTTTTCCATATGACTTACATTTCACATATAGTGTTTATACATCTATTTTAGTAATTATAACAACAAAAGAACATTGTAATAATCAAAAATAATTTAATAAGTCGTTTATTTACAAACGATTGTTCGGGTATTAGGACATAAAAATGGAACAATGGGGACATACGTACTTTCTGCGTTCGGGTAAGGGGACAAAGGCATCATCGTGCTTTTATCTTTATAATAAACAATTACCTTTATAAAGCAATCTCATTTTGATACCATTTGACTTATAAGGACGTCATAATTGATCATATAAAAGAAAATATTATTGTTTAAACCTTCTAGAGTAATTATTTTCGTTGAATGTTGAAGGTCAATTTCTTATATGTTCGGGTATTGGGACGTTTCCCTTATAAATAAATACTCTTAAAATTTGCCAAAGAACTAGATTTATAAATGACCTTGTACGCTTCTGGTAATAATTAGTTTATCGTTTCGCAAAATGTTAAATTTTTAAATATAATTTGTTTTATTTTTTGACAAATTTTAATTAAAGTTAAATCAGATGCATTGACCAGAATTATCAAGAATAATGACATTTTTCGAGCTTTTTAATAACTTAAATATTCCAAAAAATTTCACCAAATTAAATTCAAGCAAAAAAGTTGAAAAACCATTGTTACAAATTTAATTTCGCTTATTTTTAAAAAACTCATGCACTCGATCTTCATTATAAAAGAACCATCTTCCAATCACTCTTCCAGCTTCTATAATATCCCAATACCCTTTTCTTTCCAAATCGTCTAAATGATCGAAAAGTCGACAATCATTTTCGTGTTCTTTATTTTCTTCTTCCCCTTTTATCGGATGCGTCGGTGCGGCACAGTACGAGCGCTTGTTGGCTGAAAATTATTTTTTAAGGCTGTACATTATTAATAAACTAAAAAAAAATTTTTTTTGACAGGAATTTCGATGTTTTTGAACAGTCGTACAGAAGTCCGAGAGGGCTCATTTTAATATTATATTCTTCTTCTATATCTTTCTTCTCTATGGTAAACAAATTTTGAATGTTATTCATTTACAACTGCATGCATGGTTGATTGATAAAGACAAACGTTTTTACGGCCGTGAGCCGCTCGTAGCAACGGAACGCGCGCGGCGGCTGCTTGGCGGCTGGGGCGCATGCCCGCTACGACTCCGCGCGCGAACTTCGCACGCTTACACTCGAAGAGTATACATTTTCTCGGCTTCTACTAATCAGAATTTCATTATTTTTTATTTTTTGAGCATAAATCTGTGAGTGCGTTAATTAATATATTAATTTCATTCATAATGTCAATTAATATATTATTTGAATGCAATAATAAGGTCGCAAAGCAGTAAAATAACATCAACTTTTTAGATATTAGAGTCTTACTTGCAATTATAAATTTCTTATTATTATAATTAATTAATTATTTCATGAAATAAGTTAAACCAATACTATGTAATAATAATAATCGTATTATTCTTTCTTATTTTAATGTACTATGTAAATTGCTAATAATTATTAACGTTTATAATTAACTTTTCGAGTACGCTAATTAATATATTATTTGAATGTGATAGTAAGGTCGCGCAAAGAAATAAAATAACATACATAGTTTACACAGTAAATTAAAATAAGTACACTGAGAGAAATGTTAAAGGAAAATTTACTATAAATGTAAGAAAAATTACTGTATTCGATTGGAACTTTGGGCTAGACTCGAATTATCATAAAATTTATTACAATTTATAGTAAAAATTGCTATATACATAGTAAAAGTTACTCAAAACATCCGAATTTTTACTATAAATTGTAGTAAATTTTATAATAATTTGAGTGTGTCCCACGGTTACTATAAATATAGTAATTTTTCTTAGACCATTTTTCTCCGTGTAAAATAATACGATTATTATTATTAAATAGTATTAGTTCAATTTATTACGATAAAGTTTGTTCTTGGTAAAATATAGTTATTATATTTATTTCATGAAATAATTATAATAATAACAACAAAAATTATAATTGCAAGTAAGACTCTAATATCTAAAAAATTCATGTTATTTTACTGCTTTGCGACCTTATTATTGCATTCAAATAATATATTAATTGACATTGTGAATTAAATTAATATATTAATTAATGCACTCACAGATTTATGCTCAAAAAATAAAAAATAATGAAATTCTGATTAGTAGAAGCCGAGAAAATGTATAGTCTTCAAGTGTAAGCGTGCGAAGTTCGCGCGCGGAGTCGTGCATGCGCGCCAGCCGCCAAACAGCCGCCACGTGCGTTCCGTTGCTACGAGCGGCTCACGGCCGTAAAAACGTTTGTCTTTACCAATCAACCATGCATGTAGTTGTAAATGAATAACATTAAAAATTTGTTTACTATAGAGAAGAAAGATATAGAAGAAGAATATAAAATTAAAATGAGCCCTCTCAGACTTTCTGTACGGCTGCTCAAAAACATAGAAATTCCTGTCAAAAAAAATTTTTTTTTAGTTTATTATTAACATACAGCCTTAAAAATAATTTTTCAGATTCGGCTTAATGGCTGGTAATAAAGGTGGGTAAGACCTACCTTTATAAGTACTTTTCGAGTCTCAATGACAAAATCTGAATTTTTTATGGATAATTTAAAAAACATCGATTTTAGACGGTTTATTTGCAATAACTAATGAACTAATTAACATATAGTTTCGGTAACCGGCTTACTCGTTAGATCTTTTTAATATCTACAACTTTCAATTAGGAATTTTGTCTGTCAGATCAATAGTTGCAAATATATAAGCAAAAAACCGTTTTCTTCAACTTTGAGCATTGTTTAAACAATGAAATTTCACTATTCTCGAATGGCACTTATATACATTATGTTTCTACTATCGGAAACTATAAGAATCCGCTGAGACATTACTGTTTACAATTATGGTAAGATTTTGCCCCTTTTCGAGCTAGTTTTCCTGGACTATAAGCAAAAGTTATTTCGCCGAGTTGTGGTACATGGTGAGAAAATTGTAACTATAAACGCATGGATTCTCGTCATGTCGTTTTCGCAGCGCGCCCTACGCTCCGTTCGCAACGTCTCCATGCGATTAAGGCATGAGCCATGCGCTATTCCCATAACTCTGATGCTAGAATCGCACGGAGCGGTTGCGAATATAGTATGGAGAGCCGCGCCGAAGAATAGTAAGCCGCTCCATGCGATATATTAGCTACAAATTTCTCTCCGTGATAGGGAGTGTTCCAGGATCATAGAGCTTGGTGTTCGATCTGAAATTCTCAATCAATGCGCCTGCGCATTGAAATACAATTATGGAGAAAACAGCGATCGGCTTTCCAGACTTTGCTACTTGAGAGAGGGGCGTCCCTCGCTTCGCCCCGCAGCATGACACCATTGAACATCTTTAATTCAATTTTCTTTTCTTTCTTAAAATTATTTGGATTCATCTCTAAATAAAAAAAAAACACGAAAAACATGCATGCACAAATATATATGTGGGATCAAGTTTAATTTTTGCGATTTTACGCAGTTTTAGAGTAGCGGGTGCCAAAGTATCTTCTAAAAGATAGGGTAAGTGTGACAATTACTGTGCCCTGTTACCCAAGTTCAGAGATTTCGCTGCCATAGAAAATTTGAGTAATTAAGATAGATCTTTATCAAAGTTTTAAATCATAGTTTAATACTTCTGTTACAAACCGTAATTTTTTCTAAATCAGAATATCAAATATTTTCTGACAAAATTGAAATAATAAAAAAAAGCGCCTCGGAGCCAGTTATTGTGCTCTAACGAGCCCTCAAAATCAGTTACTGTGCCCCGGTTGCCGTTACTTTGGACCGAATACTGTGCCCTACTATAAGTCACTGTGCTTTCGAACCAAATAGTGTGCACCAAATATGGTGCCCATAATACTGTTCTCTAGAGACGATATAATGAAAATCAATTCTATTTTATAATTTTAATAAGAAATCTATGTAATAACGATAGAAAAGGTATCACTTATAATCGAAAAATCGTTTATAAACACTTATGTTACTCTATTTCATGTGCATTTGAAGGTTACGGCTGCTCGAGGCGCCTTGGCAACGAGTAGCACAGTAACTAACGCACAGGAAGAAACTTATTCAATTATGAATGTGCACTTAAAGTTTTATAGCAAAATTACAACGTATATTTTTACTAGATTTATAATTAATTATATGTAAAAAAACACAGTAATCGGCTACCCCACAGTAATTGGTACACCTACCCTAGTTTTTCCTAAAAGAGTATGTAAAATTCGATTTTACGAATCGGAATGAGTATGCAAGATAATACGTTCCCGCACTGCAAGCAGACAATCTTGACTCGGGCGAGAATGACCTATTTCGACGCCTATTTCGATACACTTTCGATTCCTGTTTAGCTGACGCAAAGTACCCGATTTCCGCCCTCGGGCATGAATCACCCTCTTTTTGCTCTTTTTGCGTTATGTATTTTTGCACCCGCCGGGCAAACAAGTATTACTTTTTCCCTTTGGTAAAAAGAAAAGTTACATTATAACATCTTACATTATGCCGAGAAATGACGAAAATCGTACATGAGTTACAAAAATAATATTTTATGCTTTTTGGTTATTTTTTTTATATTGATTTTTCATTTCTTAAAGATATTAACAGTGATATCGTGTTTTGATTCATAACGCATTAGAAGCAGCATAAAATTATCTAAGTACAATTTAAAAATAAATGTCGATAGCTACTTATATTCGTTGAATAGTTATATATAAAATAGTATATTACATGCCTAGGCCAGTAAAATAAGAAATGTCTCAAATCCATGCAGTTGTCGGCTGAGACGACGCCGAGGTTGACAAACATGTAATCTGAGGCTTTCTTTTTACTGGCCAAGGTGTTTATATTATTTGTCCAATGGCGCACAGTGGGCTAAAACCAGATTTTTTTTTCAAAATAAAATAACTCCTCACAGGAGCTACCGATTTGTATGATTTTTATTTGTAGATACAGCTAATTAAATGTAGATTAGAGGAAGAATAAAGAAATTTTTCAAATCTATTTTTATAACCTCCAAAATCTACTAGAAACATGGGTATTTTTTGAAACTTCGTGAAAAATTTTATTTATGTTTTTGAAAAATGAGTATTTTTGGTAAAAATCTTGACTTTTGAGTTCGTCCATATTTAATACATAATCATCAGACCGCAGAACCATAACCTTAACAACTCCAAGTTGAATACTTCGACGCAATAACAGGTTAATACGATTATCTCTAATGTAGTATGGCTTCTAAAGATAATTATGACTAGATCAGTGATCTATTGTAACATTAAAAACTTATGATGACCATAACCTATAACTTTTAACCGATTAGTTCACTATTTCAACTTAAAAATAAAATATCTCCACACAGGAGCCACCGAATTGGATGAGTTTTGTTTGTACTTACAGCTAAATAAATGTATATTGGAGGAAAAAAGAAAATTTTAAAATCAATTATTGTAACCCCTAAATACGCCAAGAAAGATTGATATTTTTCTAAATTCGTAGAAAACCGTATTTAAGTTTTAGAAAAATAAAAAAATAAAAAATAAAAATAAAATAAAAAATAAAAAAATACTTACAGCTAAGTAAATGTATATTGGAGGAAAAAGAGAAAATTTTAAAATCAATTAGGGTAAAAGTGGGTATTACCGCGGTTTTTCAGCACGGGCGTCTTATAGTACACGAATTAAAAGCTTTGCCTCGATGATTTAAGTTGAATTCTTTTTTTAACTCTTCTTTAACTTACCAGAAATGCAAAAATGACTCTTATCATATGATAAAAAACATATAGTTAATTAATAAATGCAATCTAAAAAATAGATCCGAGGCTGATATTACTGCGGGTATGATTGAATTACCGCGGTGGTTTTACCGTGTGTATGATGGATTACCGCGGGGTATTACTGCGGAATTTTACCTTGAGCTTGTTATATTATTTATAATTTTACAACCGAAAAAATGAACATATCTGTATATTTTTACATCATATTTCTTTTAGAACATAGCAGTTGGAAAATGTTCTCATATATATTGTAGACTTCTTGATTTCACTGTTTTGAAGTTATGTTGGACCAATGCCGCAGTAATTCCAGCAATCGTATTTGTATACAAATGACGGTATTACCGCGGATGGCCAGACAATAATGTAGTATATTCATACAAATCATGCTTTATTCTCTTTTTAAGACGATTTCTTATATTAATTAATATTTTGTATGATCGAATAAATATTAAATGCCGAATTATACTATGAAAAATGAAATTGCAGAGCGTTTTTCGTCGATCCGCGGTAATTGCAGCGTCCGCGGTAATACCCACATTTACCCTATTGTAACCCCTAAATACGCCAAGAAAGATTGATATTTTTCTAAATTCGTAGAAAACCGTATTTAAGTTTTAGAAAAATTACTCTTTTTGGTAAAAAGGTTGACTTATGAGTTCGTCCATATATATGATAAGAGATAGAAGAGAGAAGGGAGAGAGAGGAGAGACAGAAGAGAGAGAGAGAGGGGCAGGAGAGAGAGAGACAGAAAAGAGAGATACAGAAGCGAGAGAAGAGAGACGCAGACGAAAGAGAAAGACTCTCTTCTCTCTCTCTTCTGTATCTCTCTATTCTGTCTCTCTCCTGCCTCTTTCTCTTCTGTCGCTCTCTTCTCTCTCTCTCTCTTGTGTCTCTTCAATCTCTTCTGTCTCTCTCCCTCTTCTGCCTCTTTCTTCTCTCACTTCACGCTCTTTCATAGGGCCCATATTATACATGGACGAACTCAGGAGTTAATCTTTTTACCAAAAAGAGTAATTTTTCTAAAACTTAAATACGGTTTTCTACGAATTTAAAAAAATATCAATGTTTTTTGGCGAATTTGGAGGTTACAATAATTGATTTGAAAATTTCTCTTTTTCCTTCAATATACATTTACTTAGCTGTAAGTACAAACCAAACTCATCCAATTCGGTTGCTCCTGTGTGGAGGTATTTTATTTCTAAGTTGAAATAATACAACAGGTTACTGATCTAGTCATAATTATCTTTAAAAGCCATAGTGCATTAGAGATAATCGTATTAACCTGTTATTGCGGCGAAGTATTCAACTTGTAGTTGTTAAGGTTATGGTTCAGCGGTCTGGTGATTATGTATTAAATATAGATGAACTCAGAAGTCAAGATTTTTACCAAAAATAATCAGTTTTCAAAAACATAAATAAAGATTTTCACGAAGTTTCGAAAAATACCCATGTTTCTAGTAGATTTTGGAGGTTTTAATAATAGTTTTGAAGAATTTCTTTATTTTTCCTCTAATCTACATTTAATTAGCTGAAAGTACAAACAAAAATCATCCAAATCGGTGGCTCCTGTGTGGAGTTAATTTAGCGTACGCAAAATGTAAGATTCCCGCATTCAAACGACTCATGTGGGAATCACCTACTTTGCGCGCTTGTTGCGTAATGTACTATTTTCATTTATCTTACAAGAGGTGTTATTGGAGGCGCAATTATTTTCTATCAAAATTTAAATTGGTAACTGTACCTACAGAATCTTAAAAATTTGTTTAAATTTACGGGCGGGAGTACCTAAGAAAGTTTTATTGGCGTAAGAACATGGATCGTAAATATATTATTTTTAAGATTCGGTGGTACAGTTACCAACTTAAATTTTGATTTAAAAAAATTCGCCTCAAATAGCACCTTTTGTAACGCACTGGCCAAATACGACCTTTTGTAATACGCCGCTCAAATACTTAGCACCTTCCTTCTCCCACCCGACGATATATAAATATACAATTTGTCAAAATTTCAAGTAGTTGTATAACAAATATTTATAGAGAAAAAAATTATTTTATAAAATCAGTCGATTTGTGATATCTGGAGTAAATTGTATCTAATTAGTTTGAAATTTTGTGCAGAAGTAGTTTTTGTAGTCTTTTGATAAGTTCCTTGCAGAAAAAAAATCGACTGTTACGATCAAATATATTTAAGGTTAAAAACTTGTTTTAATTATTTTTGACTACCGATTTCTCAGAAAGTATTTTAGCCACTTATTATACTTATTAAATATAATATTGGGTTAAAATTTCAAGAGATTATCTTCATTTGTTTTTGAGAAAAAAATTATTTTAGAAGAAATCACGTTTTCGTTGTCGCGCGATAAATAAGAGTAAAAATCAATCAATTAAATCAAATTAAAATAAGCATATGAATGCTAATTATACATTTAAAAAAATGTCGATAGCTATATTGGTTTATTGGTTATTAATAAAAACTTATAATAGGGTGACTGCACCAGTGGCTGAACAGACACCAGTGTATGAACAGTTTTTAATAAAAATCGTTGATAACATATATTGTTAATGTTTCTGGCCTCATAAAGCCCCTTCCTCCAATTGTTCATTTACTGAAGAAGTCACCCTATTTTATTATTATAATTTTTCATAATTTTAATTATGTATTGATTTATGTAATAATTATAAATATTGGCATTACAAATTAATTTAAGACATAAATAACTAAAGTTTGAGGAAGGTAATGGTCAATGAATTAGCAGCGGTTTTATTTTTATTATTATTATTATCTGTATTTATATTTTATTTCTTATTTTTATAAAATCTTGCATGATCGGGATTGTAGTACCTTAAATTCCCGCTAGATGACGAGCGCCAACGCGCTACCTTCAATGAAAAACATAACTCCGTGTATACAAGTAGAGGTCTGCGGCACCCACTTGACCTACCCATTATTACCATATTATTTTGCCTATTTGCCTTCTCGCCAATCATTATTTTGACTTGGCCGCACCTATACGTTGCCTACACTTATGCATTGCTTTGCACTTATACCTTTACTTTGCTCGTTTTCTAAAAATTTTATACTGCTTGTCTGTAATACGAGAAGCTCTCATGTTACTTGATGTACCACTCTGCTTACGTGTTCGAATTCACATTTTATATTCTTCCTATCAACCTTACCTTTGGGAACAGTTGATGGCAAAGACTCTATGAAGTCTTAATTTCCATTTGTATTTCTTCTCGATGACAACCCTGACAATATAAATTCTTGTATGTAATATACTTTCCAACGCCCTGCTTTGTCAGGATAATTTTAGACTCCAGGTTCCTAGTTCTAATAAAAGTCTATTCTATTCTATTCTATTCTAATCTAGCTATGTACAAAGTTTCATCAAATCGTTAGCGTTATTTCTATTTACTAGAGAACCTCCTTCAATCTAGGTATCCGAGATGCTCCGATTACCTGGAAAACAGAACAACAGCGTCCGTTATTTTTATGACGGTCATTCCTATCATAGGGACGCAAGAGGGGCAGGGCTCACCTTTCGATGCGCGACAAGAGGAATTACAGATTGCCCCGCCGTTATTTACATGCAAAATTTAAATAACGTAGAGGATCAACAAGTGGAAGTGATAAATCACCACAACCACTATGGTGATCCCTTGTTGTACCTGCGTTCAAAGTTTATGATAGATTTGAAGGCTATCGCCCAAGAGCGTGCGGCTATAGATGAGCCCAGGGCCATTTTTGATTTTGTTGCAGGAAAAGACGAGTAAGGTTTATTTTTTATTGGTTTTGTTGTACTAATAAACAACCAATAAACAATTAATATTAGCTTTTTTATACCTGTGCCAATGTTGTGCCAGTATTTTCTTAAAAGATTTCCTGAAAGAAATATAAATCTGAACCAACATTGGAACAGGTATTGAAACAGGAGTATCTAACTCAACTTGGTTAAAATAAATTCTTATTATTACATTTAAAATAATAGATATGAACCTTTGAGAGAATATTTAGATTATCATCGCAGTTACAAGTGGCGTATTCTGCGCATAATCAATTCCATTTTTCCTGGAACACCGCGCAATTTAGAAGAACTTGGGGAAATGCTGAGAGATTATGGCCCAATGAATGAAATGTACAAAGGTATGGCCCAAAAAGCCACTGACGACTCAGTATCGCTCATTTTTATACATAATGACATGATTCAAGGCTTGTCACAGTGCTCGCAACTGTTCTGCGACGGTACTTTTGAGGTTTGTATATTTTATTGCTTAAAATTTTAATTTGTTTTTTCTTTAAATGCAATTTAAATACTTTCGTATTATTTTGTCGCTCCCATGAGCGACTTTCTAGAACTTTCTGTATTTCAAAAATTCACTTTTTGTATACCTAAGGTCTGTTCTCTCATAGAAAATGATTAAAACAGAAGCTCTGGTACCTTGCAGATGTTTATATATAATCTTATCAAATTATTGATAACAATTTGTCACTTCTTTGTACTTTTAATCCATCCGCTGTTGATTAATATTGCCATAAAAAAATTATATCAATTTATCAATACATTAATTTGTGGAAACTACCTACCAACGTTTTGGTCGCACTTTTTATTTTTATAAATATTTTTGATAATAATTTATATAATGGGTCATAAAAGAATCTTTTTGTTGATTGATATTATGTAATTACAGATAATTCCTAGAAATTTGGGGATTGCCCAGGTATTCATTATACATTTTAGAAAATTAGATGCAGTGAGTTTTCAAAAATCTGATAGAATATTTAACGTACAACTTTTCTTTTATCAACTTTTAACATTTTTAGGGTTTTGCATCAATTTTCGTTTTTTGTTCATCGAGAACAACTCTTATGTATAATGCGATGTGGGCGAAAATTTTAGAGATTGTACCAGCACTAAAAAACAATGTTCGATCAGTAATGAGCGATTTTGAACGCGCACAAATAAATAGTGCCAAAGCAACTTTCCCAAATGCGACTATTTCAGGATGCTCATTCCATTACAAACAAGTAATCACATTTCAGTTGTAATGTATAATTTTTAATCAAACTTTGTACACGTCGTGTAAAAAATGTTTGATACACGAGCGAGAAAACTATTTTAACAATTTGTGATTTTTTCTCCTCGCTTCACTCAGCAGCAAATGTCGGTTAATATCATTTTTTCATACTGGTGTTGAAATATGCTACTTTTTAACGGAGACCTTGCACGCAGAACACGTACGAGCATATTATTTTTTGACATTCCATACGCAAAGTACAGCTTTTACAGACGCTTACGTTTACAAGCATACACAAAAATAGCACTTTATACACGTTACGTCAAAAGATAATGTTCAATACACGTAATAACAATGATTCTTACACCAGTATCGAACTATTATTTTTCACTATTATCAAAAAGTACTATTTCTAATTTAAGTGCGCAAAACTTGACTTTTCTATGCCTATGTTTAGCGTATCCAAAGTTTAGAATTCCCGCATTCGTAACCGCAGTGTGCGAAGCACTTACTTCACGCAGAGTCATCGTAGAAGCATTCCCACTACTGAAAAAAATTATTAATTTATCTCTGATCCCAGCTAAGTTTAATATAAATAAATAAAATGTAAAAATTATAGAGTATTGCTAAGAAATGGGAAACGTACAACATTGAAGTTCAACGTGAACATGTACTTGAAGCTGCGTACGCATTAGTCCATCTTCCGGCCAATCGAATAGCTGAAGGCGCCATGCATATAACAGCTATGATAGATCAGCTCGCTGAAACAAATGATGGCCCGAATTTGCACAAATTTGGGAGATACCTAAGGTATTTTGCAATCACGGATATTTTTGTTTATAAATCAATACATATTGAAATAATCAATTAAAATAAGTACACCTTTTATTTCTTGTTTATTTATAAACAACCACTTCGGTAGGATACAAACGTCCACGCGAGTAATATTACTTTCTCGCACTAATATCGAAATGTGTTATTCGATACTTCGTGAACAAACTCGATTTCGTACACGCTTGAATAAAAGGGCATGCACTAAATCAAGCTTTGTACACGTTGTGGCATAATATACTGTTCGATGCACAAGTGAGGTGATTTTAACGTCATGTGACCTTTTCATCCTTGATTCGCTCGAATACAAACGTCCCCACAAGAATAAAATAACTTTCACGCACTAATATTAAAATGTACTACTATTCTATCACTAATTACAAAGTATATTTTTTTAATAGAAAAACTGGTTATATATTACATTTAATTTATTAAATTTTCTTAATAATAATCTAATTCCATACAATTTTCAATGGTTTTTTCTCAAGGACTTTTTGGGTTCCTTTGGCTGACATAGTCTCTGTGTACAAACAACCCGTTCGAACTAATAATACCTGCGAGAATTTTAATTTACACGCTGGAAAAAAGCTTGGCAGTCATCCAAATGTTTGGAAAATGCTTGGTAATTATACAAGGTGATTCGTTGATTACGAATCTACGATCTGATATATTATTTGAATTTACAGAAAATCTTAAAAAGTACGTTTTGGTCATAATAAGAAATTTTAGAAGAGCTATGCGCGGGCTTACTGTTGCAACCAGAAGACCTCAACGTTTAATAGAAGCCGATTTGAGTATTTTGGAAGCTGAGAAAGATTTCGAAATAGGAAGGCAAGTTATACTTTATTTGATCCCGAAAAAAAGTTATGTATCTTACTAGATATATTATATCGTTATAAGCACCACTTAACGATTCGGTATCTCCTCCCCCACCTCTTACCTATCCTCATGCTCCCTCCTCTGTTCATTTATATTTATTTATAATTGGATCAAGAACACAGGACATTAAATCACTGATTTAATGACATTGATTCGACGATAAATAGAAATTCTACAAAAGTCAAAAGTTTATGAGATATGTAATATTCATATACAGTGATTCATATTAATATATGATATTTTACAGATACAATGTTGCTGAATTATTATTACGCATATCGGCTTTGAGGAGCGTCCACTTTGCTAGAAGTATGTAATTAAGAAATAAGAATTTTTTATAAAGTAAAGTCACTATAAGTTAATGAGATGTCGGAGCAAGTAACATACCTACATTGTATTTCACAAAAATGCAAAATAAAGGTTTCAGTTTCCTTTAAATTTATTATTATAATCTTCCAGTTCCCTATTGAAAAATCTCAGGTGAGATCTCAGGTGATTTCTCAGGTGAGATCTCATGTAAAATCTCACGCCAAAATCTCACCTGAGATTCTGCTCCAGATGCTGCAGAAAACTTACGTTAATTAAAAATCAGCTTCTTCAGTATTGGGAATCGCCTTTTAGGATGTTTTACCCCAGATGAGCTCAAAAATACATGTTTAAAAGCATTTTACACAATTTTTCAATTTTTAAAATTTGATACATGAGATCTCAGGTGATCTCTCAGGTGAGATATCATGTATCAATTTTTAAAAATTGAAAAATTGTGTAAAATGCTTTTAAACCTGTATTTTTGAGCTCATTTGGTGGGTAAAACATCCTAAAAGGCGATTCCCAATACTGAAGAAGCTGATTTTTAATTAACGTAAGTTTTCTGCAGCATCTGGAGCAGAATCTCAGGTGAGATTTTGGCGTGAGATTTTACATGAGATCTCACCTGAGAAATCACCTGAGATCTCACCTGAGATTTTTCAGTAGGGTTTTCTTAAAAGTCTGATCATAAACTTAAATACTGAAATTTCGTATCTATAAAGAAAAAATATAAATCACTTTTTAATATTAATGGGACTCCATCATCCTCTTAAACTTAAGAGTAACAACTCTATAACAAATTGTTTGTATTAGAGTTATGAAGTTAAAAACATATTTATAGTGACGATGTACAATCAATGGCGCTTGCTCGACAATCAACAAGGAAATCCAAATCCAAATCCAAATCCTAATCCTAATTTGAACGACGATAACAATGAGCAAGAAGTAGAATTTTTGCTTAACAATCTTCTACTTGATCCTGGAGCAGGTATTACTGAAAGAACGCTCTACTTCTTAGCTTAATTTCCATCTGTTACATGTTTAATCGGTCAAATCTTGGTGAATTATGTTTGAAAATTATCATAATATGAATACCAGTATAGTGAATTGTAAATAAACGATTGCCCACAACTTTAGATGAAATGAACCCTCTCAGTAAACCTTTAAGGGGGTCATAGACCTATAGATCTTTGAGGCCAAAAGGGCATGAAAAAATATAATAAAATATAATTAGTTAAATATACTAATAATATATTATAAGTAGGTACGATTTCTGATAAAATGGCGTGAGAAATAATCTATGGACCAATTTTACTCAAAGATATTCCATTGACAATATTTTTCCTTTGGCGTAGTTTTTAAAAACAAGTATTCGATAAATTTTCATGGGACAAGGCCTAAAATACTTGAAATTCATCCAGTTATTGACGTAAGAGTTAAAAATATCAAAGTTCCTAAAACAAATATTTTTTTAATGAAAAAACTACGTTTAATTCATGAATTTTATGAATTTTTATGTTTTTTGTGGATTTTAACATTTCAAAAATAGTTTCCAAAAATGTTATACTTCCAACTCTTACGTTAAAACTATGCCAAAGCCTTAAAAACAATATCCTCTCTTTAAAAAATGATGGCCAAATGTTGTGAAGCATTTGAAAATTGATTTTGATTGGTCTGTAAGGAATAGGCGCAAAAATTTGTTTCTTTTGGTACCTTTCAATTTGTTAAATTGAATTTTTACTCTAAACTATTTAAAACTAAATAATAAAATAAAAATAGAATAAAAAGATTAATTTGTTCATGCTTTGAACAATTATCTGATTTTCCTATCATATGAAATCCTAGTGAAAAATTATATATTTATAACCTCAAAAACTAAATAGTACACGCACAGCACGTTTGGATTTTACTAGTTTTATAAAAATTAAAAATGAAATTTTTAAATGAATATTCAATAAAACTTGAAAAATATTGAGACTTTCAGTTCTTAATTTTCTTCTCCTTTCTGGAATATAAAAAATAAGTTTTTATAATTAAATGTAATGCAATTTTACAAAAAAACATTTACCTTAGCTTGAGATATGTTCCCTATAAAAGATGATTGATAATAAATCTGGCACCTTGACATGCATTCCTTTAAATTTGATATTTCAGCAACACGAGGTTTTGGGCTTCTGATCGAACCTTACTGTTAAATGACTTTCCAACACATTACACTCAAATATACTATTAAGTAAAATACTAAAATGAATGTAGAATATTCTACAAAAAAATTTTTCATATTGTGAAATCCAAAATCTCAATCAAAACTTATAACGGGTCAAGATATTTACAAATCACCAAAATGTACTGTCAAAAATGATTCTATTCGGTTTCAAATTAAAACATAGGTTATTTTAATGTTATAGTATATTACGATACAAGTGCGGAAAAGTACATTTTCATTTCGTGTGATGTTTACACCAGAGTGAAGCGATGGTAGAACGGCACACGAGACGATAATATATATCTTTCCCGAACGTGTTTGGTACAGAACTTTTTGATACGACTTGTGGAAAGTTAGATTTTGACCCGTATGGAAAAAAAACAAACGTAGGAAATCGTAAGAAACCATAGGAAACCGTAGCAAACCGTACAAAACTGTAGAAAACCGTTGCAATTCCGACATATTTCGGAGAATTTGCAGTGTTAATTCCTACGGTTTTCTAAGATTTTATACTTCTTTGTACTATTTTTTACGGGTCCTACATTTATCATTTTCATTCAAAAAATGTGTTATATATGCGAAATATGTATGAATTGTAATAAAGCGTACTTAAATCTAAGAAAACGTAAGAAATCGGTAAGATTTTTTAAAACTTACGAAAATATACGTTCTTATACATTTTGTTACGTTTTCTTACGCTTTCTTATGCTTTCTTACATTTAAGTTTTTACAGACAAATTGAAGAAAATTTATAAATCGTATAAAAACGCATAAAACCGTACAAAAACGTACTAAAACACGAGATCGTAAAAAATTTGTCCGAATTGGAACGGTTTTCTACAGTTTTGTACCCTTTTGTACCCTTTTGTTCGGTTTATTATGGTTTCTTACGATTTCTTACGTTTATTTCTTTTCCCTACGGGGAGCACACGTTTTTTACCGAGCGTATGGAAAAACGAACTTTCCACACGGAGCGTCGAAAAATAGATAATAAAAGAAAATCAAGATTTTTCGTCATTTTATGTGTCTATCTCCTTAAGCTATAACGAACATTTAAAATTTCTTTATTTATGATCCACACTTCTTTTAGGTTCAGAATAACATATATAATTGAAAAGTAAAAATAAAATTATTTTTTTGACATATTTTAGGTCTATATTCTATAACCCCTTTAAGAACCTGTGACATTGTGCATAGCAGATGTATTATAAGAATCAAATTTTATCCCTTCATCTAAAAAAAGAGAGTAATTTAACGATGTAATTTTCTTACCTTTTATCACTTGAAACCTCTACTTTCATTATACATTTCATCTACAGCCATGATGTTCTTCTTTATTAATTTGACAACGACGGAATAGAGATAGTGTGTAAAGTGAACTTGATGGTATATCTCTTTACACAGGAGGGGCCCTTGAAAATGAGTATATCGTTAGAAGACGGCGAAGAGATCTTCCCGCAAGGGACCAACAATTTATGCCAGGGCCTGTCCCACTTATTCCTCGTAGAAGGAGAGGTAGACCAGCCCGCGAAAATCTGCAACAGCAAAACGCTGCACCGCGGCCAGCTGGTGCTCGCGGGAGAGGCAGACCACGCCGTAATCCAATTGAGCAAGAGAATGCCCAAGTACATAGATTTTTCACTTTACTTTTTAACCAAATAGTCGCTTTTTGATATAATAGAAATCAAACCATTGAAAACGACGTTAAAACTAGAAATTGATCTGGAGGAAAATCTGTATCTTTGCTTTTTAACACGTTGCTATCTATTTGATATTAAAATAGTAAATAAAAATCGATGTTTTAATCCCCTAACAATGACTTAGCCCCTTAATATCAGAATATCAACATTTTACTCTTAAATATTAAAGAACCATTTAAAAAACTTTGCAAAAGTGAAAGTGGGCCTATTTTTGGTCATTTTTTTAAGAAGGTTTTCATTTGTCAGCAAATTTAATCGATTTCTAACAGGCTAACGGCGCCCGTGAGCGAAATAGGCAACGGCGAAATGCTGCACCGCAGCCAGTTGTACATCAGGAGGTACTACCAGCTCAAAACCGTGTCGGGAGGAGAGGAAGACCACGGCGTGATCAGATTGAGCAGGAGAATGATCAAGTATATAGATTATTGATTTTTTTTCAACACGAGTCTGAAACGAGTTTTTTTACATGTCTGTAACTTAAGTAGAAAATCATACTCCACATGAAAACATAATTATCTACGAGTTACGTGACATAAATTTGATTAATTATACGTGTGTAATGTTAATAACAGTGAACAAAGAAAATTTTGATTTTAAATCTCCCGCCGTGATGTGTAAGGCTAAACTATATGTAGAAACTTGTTGGACCAATTACTCGTGATACATGTAGACGGCTCGTCATGTAATGTTTTGGGCTGCCTGCATCACTGCGGGGATTCAATTGGCAAACAGAAATTCCCCTAGTGTAATAATATTTGGGTCTCAATTATAAGAGACAAAATTGCTTTAATGTGCGGCATTGTGTCCGTTACAATATTTGAGGCTGAGCTAACCAGATATCGAGGTAAAACGTTAAATTGGTCGGAACAAACCGTGGCTTCAAAATAAAAAGGAGTCAAATCAGCACCCAGTAAGAAAAGGCGTTATCTCGGTACCGTGTTAGAAAAGAGGTCATATCGCGACCTAATTTTTTTATCTTTGATTTAGGTTTGTAGCACTGCCAAAGTATATTTTTAAGAAGGTTTTTATATCGCTTTATATACAAATTATTATGTAAGTATATAAAACTTTTCCGAAAAATATACTTTAGTATACAGAAATCAGAAGTAGAAAAATTCGCTTGAGAAAGGGCACCATTTCTAACTGGGTGCTGATTTTACTCCTTCTCTAGGGGGGGGGGGGTCCAGAGTTTCGACGATTCACTATAAAATTGAAGTCAACTATAGACGTTTTTCAGTTCGACATATGATAATGGAGATTGTTCTTAATTTCGAATTCTAAATTACGAAAATCATATTTACGAATGTAACACTTCACCTACTGTCCAAAACATCGAATTTCATTAATAGAATTTTAATTAGGGGTACAATATAGACATTTCGAAATAAATCATTAGAAACAGGTTATATTTGCTTTGAGATCGTATGGATGAAATTCGATATTTTGGACAGTACCTTCGTGAACTGTTACATTCGAAAATATGATTTTCGTAATTTCGAACGTCGAAATTAAGAACAATCTGCATTTCCATATGTCGAACTGAAAAACGTCTATAGTTGACTTCAATTTTATAGTGAATCGTCGAAACTCTGGACCCCCCCCCCTCTAACTGGGCGCTGAACTGACTTATTTTTATTTAGGAGCGACAGAATATACAAGTCAGCTCTAAAAATAGTGCCACTATGAATAATGCCACTACTCTAAATTTTCGCTCGATAACAAACTCCTACCATCGCGCTCGAGCTCCGGCATTATAATTCAGTTTCTTCGAATAAAACCACTCGAAAATTATTTTCTCTACATAGGATGTAGCCAATAATGAGCTAAATTTGGACGTGCCCGAATTGGTGCCAGAAGTGCCAATGGATTGGGAAATGCTTGAGGCTGATATTCCTAGGAATGACGTTGATCACCATGCGCAAAATGCCAATGGGTTTGACGTTCCAGGTATAACTGTATTTACTATCTTGGCAATAGTTTTTAGAAGTATAAACATACCATGAAAGATATAATTGTTATCGAAATGAGAGAGAATTCATATTATATATTTTTGATACTTTGTGGGTAAAGCTCGATTTTCACACGCTTAAATAAAAAAGGATGCGATGAATCAAGGTCTTTATATACGTTGTGTCAAAATAGTCGAAATGTACTATTATAGCACTGACTCCATGGCATAAATCCGCATTTATATTACGCCTACCTGTTGCATAAAGTAGTCCATTATTGCACAGTGCTTATCATCGTCGCTATCGATCGGACGATACTGCACGGTGCAGAAATCGACTGCTAATGGCACGGATAGGCGTGACATGCCGAATTTATGCAGTCAGTGCTATAAAAATAATGTACTATACACGTGTCATAAGTCGTTCTCTATGGCACGGAAAATACTATTTTATACCATACCATTGGCCGATAGTACAACATTTGCTCCTAGTCCCAATTGTGGACTGTCCAATTTTGTTCCTCTCTGGCTAATATAATAAAAACGTGTTCGAGATTCTAATACCAGGCCGAACCGCTAGATGGCGCATGCCAACATGTAATGAAAAACATCACTCTAAGTGGACATGTACTGAATTTCGCATTTCTGAAATCTTTCGGCATCGATAGGTATTCACTTATGTATTTATGAATGAATAATATTCCTTTACACTTAAAGATGATGATTTTGTTGGCGATGCGGCTGTCATACCCGTCGCTCTACCCATCGAAGAACGTGATATAGAAGAACCCATCGCTGTATTTGCGGAGGAACCTGGCGATTTGTACCCCAGAGATGTACCAATGGTTGGTCCTGGAGAAGAACCACCAGTACAGATACCTGTACAGATGCCTGTACGGAAACGTAAACGATGCGGCAGAAAAGGAAGTAAGTGCAATATTTTTTGTAATTAATGATGTTCTAGGATGAAATAAATGGCATTTTCAAGTTCGATGACTTTCAAGTGTACGATAACGATGGTATCGATTATAATAGGGGTTGTAAATTTAATGCTATTATCCGTAAAATTTGAATTTAAGTCCTTTTCGTGCTCGGCTACATATTTTTTCACTTATTGATTATTTTAACAAACTTGCATAATAACTGTATGATATAGGGTCTCTTTTATATGTGTATGTTCTGATTCGCATAATCCATGATATTTTTAGTAGAAAAAATTAAAATATGTCAAATTATGGCATCTACTTGCATAGCTTGATAAAGAAAAAGCAAAAAGAAATTGAAAGATTTGGCTGTGATTATATTCATCACTTCATTATAATAAATTTTTAATGAGACAAAGCAACAGCGTTTATTCTCTTTAACTTTATCCGTGGATTTTACTTGCCCGTTACAATTTAGAATTAGCATTAATAGAATAAAGTTGATATGTCCATTTTCCAATACTATACGTACTTTTATACCTTTTAGAATTCATGATATATACTCTTTATTATTATTTACAGAAAATCTACAAACAGGTACAAGAATAAGTAATTTTTTATTAAAATTTCAAGGTACATGACTTTATTTCTTAATTTGAATATCGACGAGTTAGTTACCTTTTCATATTAACATCAATTACATGATTGAACAAGTAACTAGAAATTTTAGATATAAAAAAATAAAGAAATCTATAACTTCAAGTTGGCATTATAATTACCTCTTATATTAAAAATTATTATCAGTAAAATACGAGCTGTCGCCTGACAACACTTTTATTTATCTTCATTAAACATGACCGTTGACCCCACATTAAGAGATGAAATGCTACAATACTGACAATTATAATAATTACTACTACCTAAGTCTCTATAGTTTATTATTATTAAAAAATCATTCATCAAAGTACGCCAAATTTTTCCAAATTTAAAATCACATAGTTTAATTCATTCATTTTCGTTAATGTTACTCATACTCGCAATCATCAGTAAAATCTGCGTGTCGCTTGACACCCTTTCTTGCTCATGTTATGGACGTATGAGGAAAGAGTTATATGTTCATGTATAGGTCGATCGGTAAAATACGAGCTGTCGCCTGACACCGCTTTTACTTATCTTCTTTAAACATGACCGTTGACTCGACATTAAGAGATAAAATGCTTGAGTATTTACAATTATAGCGATTACCTATATCAAAGTATCTATAGTTTCTTATTATCAAAAAATCAATCCTCAAAGTACGTCAAATTTTTCCAAATTTAAAATCACATACTTTAATTCATTCATTTTCGTTAATGTTACTCATACTCACAATCATCAGCAAAATTTGCGTGTCGGTTGACATCCTTTCTTGCTCATGGTATGGACGTATGAGAAAAGAGTTATCGGTGTATGTATAGGTCGATCGGTAAAATACGAGCTGTCGCCTGACACCGCTTTTACTTATCTTCTGTAAACATAACCGTTGACTCGACATTAAGAGATGAAATGCTTGAGTATTTACAACAATGTATAAATCGCGCGGTCGTCCTAAGGGTCTTCTATAACTTGCCTTCGGAGCGCTCCCGCGCTCCTTGATTATAGTGATTACCTATATCAAAGTATCTATAGTTTATTATTATCAAAAAATCAATCCTCAAAGTACGTAAAATTTTTCCAAATTTAAAATCACATACTTTAATTCATTCATTTTCGTTAATGTTACTCATACTCATAATCATCAGCAAAATTTGCGTGTCGGTTGACACCCTTTCTTGCTCATGGTATGGACGTATGAGAAAAGAGTTATATGTGTATGTATAGGTCGATCGGTAAAATACGAGCTGTCGCCTGACGCCGCTTTTACTTATCTTCTTTAATCATGACCGTTGACTCGACATTAAGAGATGAAATGCTTGAGTATTTACAATTATAGTGATTAGCTATATCAAAGTGTCTATAGTTTATTATTATCAAAAAAACAATCCTCAAAGTACGTCAAATTTTTTCAAATTTAAAATCACATAGTTTAATTCATTCATTTTCGTTAATGTTACTCATACTCACAATCATCAGCAAAATCTGCGTGTCGCTTGACACCCTTTCTTGCTCATGTTATGGACGTATGAGAAAAGAGTTATATGTGCATGTATAGGTCGATCGGTAAAATACGAGCTGTCGCCTGACACCGCTTTTACTTATCTTCTTTAAACATGACCGTTGATTCGACATTAAGAGATGAAATGATTGAGTATTTACAATTATAATTAATACGTCTATCTAAGTTTTATAGTTCATCATTATTAAAAAATCAATCTTCAAAGTACGTTAAATATTTTTTAAATTTAAAATAAAATATTGTAATTATATATGTAACTGTACAATCCACAATGTGACTGAGAATGTCCAATAGTTCTCTAAAGCTTACAACATGTATTAGTAAAGATAATAAAGTGCCTGAAGAGGTCGACAATACAGGTCGACGAAACGTCGCAATTTTTAAATAAAACAATTTTTTTTATTTAACTCAACACCTAGCCCCATATCAGATCGAAAATAAAAATATTCTTCTATACACACATCTATAAAAGTTGTCGTTAACTATTGTTACGTGTGCATACTATGCTCAACGTTAATGAGGCGGATCGGGTTGCATCGAGCAACATGAGGACGACTCGAAGAAAGACGTGCACCGGCTTCGGTAGCTCAGTGGTCAGAGCACTCGTGGCGAAAACGAAAGGTCCGGGGTTCCATTCCCCGCCGAGTCACGCCGTGCTGTTTTTTTATCGAGTTGTTCTCCATTTATTTAGTTGCGAGTTCTCACTCGTAACACTATGTGTCGGTATAGATTTGATTGTTATATTTTTCAATCGTTCAAAGTAACCTAAGCCTTAACTAAAAAATCTGACATACAATTTTAATCTCACGATATTTTCTTATAAAATAATGTCATGTATATTTCGAATTATGTTACAATTTATAGTATAAATTATATAACAAATTTTTAATTTTTAGTTAAATACTTTAATGATGACACTAATTTAAAATTTTTCACTTTTGATAAAGAATGCTGTTTGTGCGAGACCCGGAATAAAGTGCTCAAGCTCCGACCGTGCGAGCATAGAATATGCGACACTTGTGTGAGAAGCATCATATCAAGAAGATGCCCTATATGTCGGACTGCAATAAACTCCTATTTACCACGTGAGATGATGGGAGGTGAGCGATGGAATGATGGAATACCTGAACAGCTCGAGAGAGAATTCCATCGAGATTTATTGCAGCAAATAGGATTTGTTTTATAAATGTTTCAAATTATGTTCCACGCTATTAAAAAAAAGTTCTTATTACTATATAAAGGTTATTTACAAATTAATAACTATGTATAACTCACTCCTCACGTCGCTCGGTAATACAAAAACGTGTCCTATTAATTACTAAATAAGCTAGCTCACACTATTTTATAATAAAATTAATCGACATATATTTAAAAAGTATTATTATCCTCCAAAAAATCTTTAGCGTGTATTCATTTATTTTATATTTTATTTTAATATATTTAATGCTTTGTATACGTTTCTCGATATGTCTAAATTTCGTTATCTTTAAAAAATTACTTAATAAACTAGAAAGTTATTTGTATAAATAGTATATTACGACACTAGGCCAAAAAGTTGGATTTCCGGGCCGGCGTCACTTTGATGCCCGAGGCGAAGTCGAGGGCGTTGATGCGCGCCGGCCAGGTCATCCAACATTCTGGCCATGTGTCGTATACCATTTTTCTTCATCCTCAGCCGAAAGTACGTTTACCTGAGTGGCTACACGGGAGGTTGGCTGCCAGACTTTTGCAAAATCGAGGCGAAGCCGAGATTGCATAAAAATATGCAAAGAAAATATAATAACAATAAAAACATAAATTATACGTTTCTTAAATATTATACAATAATAAACTTTATTTAATTACTCATTTTCTTTATTACAAGCACACGAAGCACACCGAAAGTGCACCCATGGAAACCTCTTATATAAGATTTTCGATAAAAATGACTTTATATTTAATCAATTGAAGGAAATGCCCGTCGATTTTATGTTAATTTTAATAATGAGTAGCGGTCAGGGTCGTGAAAGGATCGTCATCCCAGTGGCGCAAATGGTAGCGTAGCTGCCCGGTATGCAGAAGGTTGTCGGTTCGAGCCCGACCTGGGCCGTTATTTTTTTTCGTTCTCGTTTTTTATCCTATACCTTTATCTTTACAACCTTCCCTTTCCATGTATTCTCCTTTCTAAAAAATTTTTGACTGCACTAATGTTTCAAATAGCTTCTAAAATTTAAAGATGTATTGAAACACATATAAAGAAAGTGCTTGATAAGTTAGTTACCTTCCTTATCTTTGCCCGAAAAGCCGTTAGATTCATTATTAAAAATAAAAATGACTTTGTTTTTCCAATAGAATTCGGTACTTGAAAATGTGAGCACAAAAATGTGCATTTGCGCATTAATGGGTTATTATACTCTTCATATCTCCGAAATAAATCAACCGATTTTCGTCGGGTAAAGCTTATTATCTTCGTCTCGCGGGAAAAGGAAAATACCCTGATGGATTTGAGTTTTTATTAATTTTGTTTTGTTTTCTAACCAAAAAACAATTTTGAATTTTTAGTTTTTTTGATTTTTTCATATCTTACAGTCATTATTACATAATATAATAAACTTTTCTTGAAAGGTATTTAAATTACCTATATTTCCTTTTTTAAAATTTAAAATATCTTCACTCTGTCAATTGTTATTAACGAAAACTTTTTTATATTTCATAAATTATTTTCTCAAAAAATAATTTATTTATCGACTTGACATAAATACCCAGTTATTACACTAATTGAAGACTATATGTGGTTAAAATTTCAAGAGAATATCTGCATTTGTTTTTTAGAAAAAAATTATTTTCCAAAAACGAATTTTTTTACTTATAGTTTTTTTTTTTATATTTTTATATCTTACAGCCATTATTACATAATATAATAAACTTTTCTTGAAAGGTATTTAAATTACCTATATTTTCTTATTTTAAAATTTCAAATATCTTCACTCTGTCAATTGTTATTAAGGAAAACTTTTTATATTTCATAAATTAATTTCTCAAAAAATATTTTATTTATCGACTTGAAATTTTAACCAGTTAGTTATTACGCTAATTGAAGACTATATATGGTTAAAATTTCAAGAGATTATCGTCATTTGTTTCTTTAGAAAAAAATTATTTTAGAAAAATTTGCGTTTTCGTTGTCGCACGATAACTAGAGCAAAAATTATCCAATCGTCCTGAAATTTAGCACAGATGTAGCCCTCATATATCTTCAAATCAAGTTCGTTGCCCAAAAAAATCGGTCCATTACGAAAAAAGATATTTGAGATTAACAATTTTGTTAAAAAATGTTTGAATCGCGTTATCTCAGAGAATATTTGATTTATCGACTTAAAATTTAAACCACTTATTAAACTTATAGAAGACTATATTTGATTAAAATGTCAAGAGATTATCTTATTTGTCTTTTAGAAAAAAATTATTTTAGACAAATTTGCGTTGTCGTTGTCGCACGATAACTAGAGCAAAAATTATCCAATCTTCCTGAAATTTGGCACAAATCTAGCTTTCATATATCTTCAAATCAAGTTCATTGCCCAAAAAAAATCCGGAAAAAGATATTTGAGGTTAAAAATTTTGTTAAAAAATATTTGAATCGCGTTATCTCAGAGAATACTTGATTTATCGACTTAAAATTTTAATCACTTATTAAACTTATAGAAGACTATATTTGATTAAAATGTCAAGAGATTATCTTCATTTGTCTTTTACAAAAAAATTATTTTAGACAAATTTGCGTTGTCGTTGTCGCACGATAATTAGAGCAAAAATTATCCAATGTTCCTGAAATTTGGCACAGATCTAGCTTTCATATATCTTCAAATCAAGTTCATTGCCCAAAAAAATCAGACCATTACGAAAAAGATATTTGAGGTTAAAAATTTTGTTAAAAAATGTTTGAATCGCGTTATCTCAGAGAATATTTGATTTATCGACTTAAAATTTAAACCACTTATTAAACTTATAGAAGACTATATTTGATTAAAATGTCAAGAGATTATCTTATTTGTCTTTTAGAAAAAATTATTTTAGACAAATTTGCGTTGTCGTTGTCGCACGATAACTAGAGCAAAAATTATCCAATCTTCCTGAAATTTGGCACAAATCTAGCTTTCATATATCTTCAAATCAAGTTCATTGCCCAAAAAAATCAGACCATTACGAAAAAGATATTTGAGGTTAAAAATTTTGTTAAAAAATGTTTGAATCGCGTTTTCTCAGAGAATACTTGATTTATCGACTTAAAATTTTAATCACTTATTAAACTTATAGAAGACTATATTTGATTAAAATGTCAAGAGATTATCTTCATTTGTCTTTAAGGAAGCAAATTTTTTAGAAAAAATTTGCGTTTTCGTTGTCGCAAGATAACAAGAGCAAAAATTATCCAATCTCCTGAAATTTGGCACAGATGTAGCTTCTATATATACTCAATCAAGTTCGTTGCCCAAAAAAATCGGTCCTTTACAGAAAAAGATATTTGAGGTTAAATCTTTTTTTTTAAAATTTTTGAATCGCGTTTTCTCAAAGAATACTTGATTTATCGACTTGAAATTTTAACCAGTTCGTTACGAAAAAAGATATAACACACACTTTAAGCTGAATCCGGACCCATGACCCTCTCCTGGTTAGTGTAACGGCACAAGATAAAGTATTAAATTTAAAATATTAGAAGTAAAAATTAATTAAAGGGATCAATAAATTAAGTTTAAGGAAGCTACGTCCCACATAGCATGAAAAGTTTTTATGAAACCTTTCAAGAAATATTTCATGAATAGCTTGCCACAACCTTGCTGCAATATTACAGAAACCTCTCAAAAATATTTTCAGTAAGATTTCAAGAAACCTTACAGAAACATTTTAGAAACTTTTCAATTAATGTTAAAAGTTGACCATCAAAATACATTTCATGAAATAATACTGCAAGCTTTTCTAAAGCTTTCATGAAATCTTTCTTACAACGTCTCTGAAAAGAAACATATAATATTTCATGAAATATTATGGAAAGGTGTTGAAAAAATTTCTCAAAAAGATGCTTTTATTCCTACAGAACCATTCAAGAAACATTATTAAAACCTTGCAAAAATATTTCACGAAAGGTTGTAAGGAAACCTTACAAAAACATTTCCTGTATCATTGTCTGAAACGTTTTAGCAAAGTTTTCGCAACATTTTTGATGCGGAATAGACACCGTGAAAAAGCATTTCAAGAAATGTTACTGCAAGGTTTTTCAAAGCTTTCGAGAAAGTTTTCTCGCAAACATTCTCTGAAGAAACATTTCATGAAATATTACGAAAAGGTTTCAAAAAGATTTCTTGAAAACATTTTTTTATGAATCTGAAAATGTATAAAATATTTCCGAAACCTTTCAAAAATATTTCACGAAAGGTTATAAGGAAACATTTCAAAAACTTTTTCTGTATCATTACCTAAAACGTTTTGGCAAAGTTTTCGCAACGTTTCTGATACGCAATAGATACCATGAAAAAGTAATTCAAAAAATGTTACTGCAAAGTTTTTCAAAGCTTTCCAGAAAGTTATCTCACAAACATTCTGTAAAGAAACATTTCATGAAATATTACGAAAAGTTTTCAAAAAGATTTCTTGGAAATATTTTTTTATGATACTGAAAATGTATAAAATATTTGTGAAACCTTGCCAAAATATTTCACGAAAGGTTATAAGGAAACATTTCAAAAACTTTTTCTGTATCATTTTTACACGCCCTCAGGTCTTAAAGCCATTTTAACTCAAACGTAGATCCCTAACTTATCGGCACATAAATATTATGTTTTTTATCACATCTAAAAAAAATTTTTAGGAAAAAGCGTTTTTTCACACCCACCGAAATTGGTTTAAGCATACTGTATTAAATTTCCAAATGATTCCATCCATTAGATTTTTCCAAAAACGTTTTCCAAATTAGTAATTAACCCGAACAAAGCATGAAACATTTCAAAATCCATTTTAGAAAAATCTAATTAATGCAATGATTTAAAAATTTAATAGGGCATTTCACTTAATGTTATTTCGGAGAGCATGAAGAACGCTTTTTCTAAAATTCTTGTTTAAATACGATAAAAGAATTAAAGTTTAGGTGCCGGTAAGGTAGGGATCATGTCGGTACTTCACATGACCTTAACAAAAGAATTAGTTGAGTCTATTAAATATCATAGTCGAAAGTACTCAATATGTTGTCTTCTAATCAAATGTTTGTAATTTTTATTCAAGTTTACTCTATACTTAGCTAAAATTAAAATTTTGTACGGTAGAAGCGTTGCGTAGCGTAGTGGTTAGAGCGTCAGCCTTGTAATCCGAGGGTCTCGAGTTCGATCCCACCTTAGGTCAAAATTTTTTTCTGCGTTTTTTCTGTAAGATAATTTGTAAATGCGAAATTGCGAGCGATAATTAATATAAATTAATGCAAATATATAATAATTTAATATTAAAAAACATATCTGATATAATAACTATTCATATATATTAAGTTGCAGGAGTTCAGGAAAGATCATCAACTTGTTTTCAAAATTGTTAAAAAAAATATTAAAACATTTCTATTTCCGATTTCTTTTGAAAAATATTTTTTTAAATCTTTTAAAATGTTTCAAAAATCTTACTTGATGGTTTTGAGGCCTCTTAGAAACTTGCGTAAAACATTGTCGTATCCTTTCAGAAATATTTCACAGAAGTTTTCAG
This sequence comes from Torymus aiolomorphi, assembly GCA_036365515.1. Classification (NCBI taxonomy): domain Eukaryota; kingdom Metazoa; phylum Arthropoda; class Insecta; order Hymenoptera; family Torymidae; genus Torymus; species Torymus aiolomorphi. Next base: position 187,472,881 of record CM070875.1, read on the forward strand.
GAAACCTTTCCAATATCTTTCACAAAATATTTCTTGAAATATTTTTTAAATATTTCAAAAACCTTATGTGATGATTTGGCAACCTCTTAGAAACTTGCGTAAAACATGGTCGTAACCTTTCAGAAATATTTCACAGAACTTTTCAGGAAACCTTTCGAAAAATATTTTTGTGAATCTTTTTGAAATATTTCAGAAACCTTTCGTGATGGTTTAGAGACCTCTTAGAAACTTGCGTAAAACATTGTCGTAACATTTCAGAAATATTTCACAGAACTTTTTCAGGAAACCTTTCAGATACCTTTCGAAAAATATTTTTGTAAATCTTTTTAAAATATTTCAGAAATCTTTCGTCATAGTTTTCAGACCTCTTAGAAACTTGCATAAAACATTGTCGTAACATTTCAGAAATATTTCACAGAACTTATTAGGAAACCATTAAGATACCTTTCGAAAAATGTTTTTTAAAACTTGTTGAAATATTTTGAAAAGTTTTCGTGATGGTTTTGAGACCTCTTAGAAACTTGTGTAGAACATTGTCGTAACTTTTCAGAAATATTTCACAGAACTTTTCAGGAAACCTTTCAGATACCTTTCGAAAAATATTTTTTGAAAACTTGTTGAAATATTTTGAAAAGTTTTCGTAATGTGTTGAGACATCTGAGGTACTTGCATAAAATATTGTCACAACCTTTCAGAAATATGTCTTGTAACTTTTCAGAAAAAGCTTTCAGAAAATATTTCCAGAATTCTTTTTAAAACGATTTAAAAACCTTTCATGAAATTTTTAGGCATCTGAGGCACTTTCCTGAAACATTGTCAAAACCTTTTAGAAAACTTTCATGTAACCTTTTAGGAAAGGTGTCAAATATATTTCAAGAAATATTTTTGAACGTTTATTGCACGGACATATGAACCTTTTAGAAACCTTTTTCCGAAATATTTTTGCAAGGTTTCCAACTTTTCATGAAACCTTTCGAAAACCTTGCAGAAACATTTCGTGCTATGTGGGGTGCCAATGAATTGGCAGCGGTTTTTTTATTATGCTAAGGGTTAGGGTTATAAAATTACTAATATTAATATTGTCCCTTACATTCAAAGTATTTCGGAGCATACTCCATATGCTCCATAAAGTTGGCGGTTTAAGCTTTACTTTTAGTGTATTAAAATAAATAATTAAATTATTTTCTTCTGAGTTAGAGAGTAAATTTTTATTTTCCTCTCGCCATTTTTTGTAGGTATTGTATAATATCATATACCGATCAGAAGATTTCTTTGGTAATGTTTCAATTTGTACAATAAGACTTGTCTCCTCGTCAAAATGTTTGAGTACTTCGTTTTCGTCGGCGGAACCTTCAGACAACGAGTCATCCATTTTTGAGTTTTATAACTTTATAATGTTTAAGCATCACAAAGACGTTTTTGGCGATATGTTTGACGTTGTGAGGTTAAACATAGGTTAAGATAAACACCGAAAATACATACAGCCGCTACAGTACGCAGTCATGAGCGTTGCTATGACAACGGCCACAACAATTTTGTAACTAATCTAGCCGCAAAAGCCGTTGTTCCCGGCGCGAAAACAGGTCGGGAAGTCGTACTTTCGGCTAGGGGATGAAGAATAATACATTACACACCTAGGGAGAAAAAAACTTTTACTCCCATAGAGCATATACTATTTTTCACTATACCCCGCGGGCCGAAAATACCACATTCGCGTTTTTGAGCCGGGAGCGAAAGTGGCACTTTCGGGCAGGGTATGGTGAAATAGTATATTACGATATTTTATAGCACGATTATCTAAGTCCGCTGTCACGCCTCTGCGTGCCTTAAGCAGTCCATTTTTGCACCGTGAGGTTAGATAAACACGGTGCAATAATCGACTACTTAAGTCACGGATAGGTGTGGACTTAAGTGCAGACTTAGGTCACACCGTGCTATAAAAATAGTACATTACGCACCAAGGGAGGGAAGTGAGGCACTTCAATCCGCGTGTGACATTAACACCCGAGCCGAAGGCGAGGGCGGTAAACACGCGGAATGAGCTGTCTCACTTCACTTCCATGTTGCGTGTACTATTTTGTCTCATGTATTCCCTGGAGGAATAGTACATTACGATACAAGTGCGATAAGTAGCCCATTATTTCGCGGCGTGAAGTTAGGGCCCGAGCGTAGCGATCACGTACAATTTTTTATAACACTGCCTGCCTTAAGTCCGCTGTCACGCCTATCCGTGTGCTAAGCAGTCTCGCTACGCTCGTGCGCTAACCTCACGGTGCAATAATGGACTACTTATCGCACGGATATGCGTGACATAAGTGCGGACTTAAGTCACGCAGTGCTATAAAGTATATTATTGTCTTCTCACCCTGATCTCAGGGTCTTAAGTGCCACATTACCTTACGCCTAAAACTGCGAGGCTTATGCGCGTCGCTGTTTCTAGGCGTGAGGGAATGTGGCACTTTAGGTCGTGAGCAGGGTGGGAAGACAACAGTTTCCGATAAGGTATGAGACAAAAAATAATTTAATGAACACTGTAAAGTATTTATTATTAAAGCTAATCTGTGTTAGTTTGAAAGTCATTTAAAAAATAGTTTTATGAACATTAAAAATCATTTATTATTAAAGCTAAGCTATGTGTCTCCTAGTGTTATCTCCATGAAGTCTTCGCCCAAATACAAGGATTTCAATTTTAAGATGGTTTTCTTATTCAGGCATGCCGTTCCATATATGTGCAAATCCGCGGACTACAGACAACAACTGGGGTACAAAAACGGAAAAAATTTTTTTTGAGGGCACACCTACCACATAAGGTTTTACGGTTCTTTGGGGATCTCCCAACATGAAAATACTCGTGTACACTCATTATCCGTTGCCAAACTTTTTTGCCGACGAAATCAATTTTTCTTATGAAAATTTAACATGGGAAAAATGGACGAAAAGTAGTCATTGATGATTAACCAATAGCAAACTATTGAAGAGATCAAACCAAATTTCACAAAAAAGCGATTAAAGCTGAAGAATAGAGCTTTAATTTGAGATGAGAATCGTTAAAATCGGTCGATTCTGTGCAAAGCTAGGTGAATTTGAAAATGGCGAATAATGACGAAAATGAGAGATATTTTTCAAACCCACATAATTCTTCAAATTTTTGTCATTTTTCGCCATTTTCAACTTCACGTAGCTTTGCACAGAATCGACCGATTTTAACGATTCTCATCTCAAATTAAAGCTCTATTCTTCAACTTTAATCGCTTTTTTGTGGTATTTGGTTTGGCCTCTTCAATAGTTTGCTATTGGTTAATCATCAATGACTACTTTTCGTCCATTTTTCCCATGTTAAATTTCCATAAGAAAAATTGATTTCGTCGGCAAAAAAGTTTGGCAACGGATAATGAGTGTACACGAGTATTTTCATGTTGGGAGACCCCAAAGAACCGAAGAAACCTTTCCGTTTTTGTACCCCAGTTGTTGCCTGTAGTCCGCGGATTTGCACATATATTTGCACCTGCGATCACGAAAATTTGCACACTTGGGACAAAGTCTGCGACGACACTTGTAACTGTAACCATGCTGTTAATGTCAACGCGTCCCTTTATTAGCACGGTTTCCAGTTGTGAAATTGCAGGTGCAATAATCGGCGCTGGAAATTGGCAAGTTGGTTTCGCTTCGCTCGTGCAAAAGACACGTGAGCTAAATTATGCACTAGTTCGAAACAGTATTAAATACCACGAGCACTGAAAAATCATACCAAAGTTGTTATTTTGATGTTAGAGTGATAATTCACACGTTAGCTATAAAATATGGTTAATTTTAACAGAGAAATAAAGAAAAATAATTAGTAGAAATTAATGTAAGTATGATTATGTAAATATACTGTACAATAAATGTAATTTGAATAAAAAAAAAAACATAAAAGACGGTGTTTTGTGTATGTTCTCAAAACAAAAATATACATGTTTTGAAACAAATTGGGACATATTCTTCTAATATTTTTCTAGTGGAATATGTAAAAATATAGAGTTTACGTCATTGTCTAATCCTCTTAATTCAAATGAGTGCTATTTATTATTCAGTAGAAAATCATGCTGAAAATAACAATTTTGATTAGGATGAAATTATAAATAATCACTTGATACGAGATATGTAAGGACTTCTCCGGAAGCAACGTATCGTTTTTGAAGTATCCACTGAATGACCTATTACAGGTTTTTCTCGTTTTTCTCCATTACTAATCATCCTATAGGTCCAATCAACATCTTATTTTGTTCGTAATTTTATTTTCTACAATTTATCTCATTGGGCAATCAAGATTGGTCCATTAGTTACGGATTCATAAGCAAAATTGTTAATAATAAATAGATGGGACATACTTGCGGATGGAAATTATATCCCGGTAATACTAGGATAGATTAGGTATACATAATGGTATACATGGGCATCTTAATCAATGTCAGTTCTTGGAAACATTAGCGGTCTTCCCGGAGATGCGCCCACTATTTACTTGCCTTAAAAGTTTTCATCATTATCGTCTTTCTAGACACAAGAAAGCTAGCGCTCTTCAAGCGTATGCATAAGTCTATCAATTACCTAAAAAGACTCATAGTTTGGATAATGTTTTTTTAAATCGAGGGAAATAAGTACTTCATTCGCTTAACTATTAAGAGCATTATTTACCAGATACGTTCGTATCATCGACATCCTCTATAGGGAGAACTATGCTGGTGCACAATAATATGTGTACAAAGTCTTGACTTATTATATAATAAATAGCCTTTTTATAACTTTATTCATTAAAAATTAAGTTGTGTTAAATATTATGTATTTTATCGTTGGTGTAGAATAATATGTGTACAAAGTTTGGGCTTTTTATATTAAAAATAAGTGTGTATGACTTCGCGTGTACGATGAAAATTATTTATATTATGTCATAAATTGAGGGTGTACAATGTTATTCGGTTAGTGTAAAATAATTCTGTGTAGAATTATAAAAAAACGAACAATTATTTGTCCGTGTAAAATAGTATGTGTTGGATATTTACCATTTTTAATCATTGTAGAACAAATTTTAGTGCACAATGTATTGTGTGCGATATTAAGTTCTATTTAATAATTATTCTTTTTATGTGTAGAAAGTAAACGTGTACAATAATATTTCATTTCTAAGAAACTGGTGTTTAACTCAATGTGTTCAATAAAAAATACATTGTGTAAAAAAAAATTCATATAAAAGTGTGTGTTAAATTAAATGGTGTATAATTCTTATGTGTATGAAGCGAACCCTACCCATATAGCAGAAACGTTAAAACGGTACATTGCAGAAATATATGGCCAAGTATTGATTATATGCGCGCCATATAAAATTACCAAATATTGTTATTTTTGTAAAAAAAAAAAAAAAACTGGACAGGACTTTATCTTTGTTATAGTTACGTAATTACATAACCCCTGCACTTAAATTCGCTGCTAAAAACAATTGTTAATAATCTAAAATCATAACATTAATAACAAATGAATATTTCCTAATACTTGGAAAAGTTTTTCAAAATAATTAGCCATTCAACGACATATTGATTCAAGAGCAAATGCATTCGCATATAGAATCCCCTCTCCCGCAAGATTTATAGGTCCGCAGAAATTTAAATCCCGCCGCAGTTCGCGGGGTATTTGCATCCGCGAGATAAAAAGCGAAATCGAATTCGAGCGACAGTGCACAACGTACCCTAGTTCGAGCAGCATCTCTGACAAATCGACCCACAGCGTAGTGTGCACATAGTTACACTGACCCGATAAAAAGAGGCGCCCGCGAGCGCTCAGTATATACTCTATCTTGAAAACTCGATAGTCTACGATTCGCGCGGCGCGGCGGCCGTCACATAATTTCCCGAGCGAGCGGATAATCGGAATTTCGCGTAAGCTCGTGTAAGGATGCAGTGCTTGCGAGTCTGCCAAGCGGCCGCGCTTGAAATTTAAGGGGGATAGAAGCCGACCAGGCGAGATAAATCCCGGAAGCGTAAGCTCCTTCGAGTTTTCTGACGATCCGACGCGCTGCAATTGGAGAAAAACAAGGGCCGGGAAAAAAGGGGATCGTAAGGAGGTCGCGCGGTAGTCGCTATGCGCCGTGACGTTTCTTTGGCGCGCGCGCGCCCACACAGCGGCAACGACGACGACGACTTCGGCCCGCCGAGGAAAATCTTCGAGAGGACACTCGAGAGCACTTGGAAGAGTGAGAGAGAGAGAAAGAGGCGAGAGACCGTGCTCTACTGTGTCTCTCGCGGTACTTGCAATAGAAACGGCGCAAACTCTTTCTCACTCTCTTTCTTCTCTGTAAATCTTTATCCCTCTACCTCGCCGAATGCCCCTGACAACAGTCCAATAGCGGAGGCGTGATAGAAGTAACTGCGGCTGAGCACCGTTAAACGTCGAGAAAAAACAATGGTTTTTTATATGGCTCTTGACTTGTGCAAGATGTTTTCCGGTCAGTGATAGAACAATGGTGACGTTAAAGGCGAGAAACTCTAAGAAATTCGGAGATGAGGTTGTTTTCAAGAAAGACCGAATCCATCTCAAATCAGGTGGTCCGCGTATGCCTATGTCACCGATCATTTTGAAATTAAAAAATTCCGAGAAAATCTTGACTTAGAAAAAAAATTTTTCAATGTAATTTTCAAACTGCTATACTGTTTCACCAGTTTTTTAAGCTTTTAAGGTGGCTCCAGCGCGATATATATGTATATAAATATACAAATTTTTTACGATGCTTACTTCACATGTTATAATTTGAGAAACAATATAGTATGAAACAAGGGTTCTTGAAGTAATAAAAAATATTTTTTTCAAAGAAATTTGAATATTGTTAAAGAAGATATCGCCAATTGAAAAAAAAATCAACAAAACCAATAAATCTTTTTCATTTTTCATCCGATTTTAATTTGCAAGGTCTCATTTTATTCCTTGTTCAATTTCAGAGGGAGGTAGCGATATAAAAATTGGAAAATTTTCAAATAATATTTTATTTGTTACTTTATAAAAAAATAGAGTTTCATAACTAACAGCAATATAGTAACTATACTAACGCTTTTTTCTTAGTGCAGATAATTTTTCATTGTTTTTTCTAACAGTTTTTCTCGAGAATATTTGATATTCAGAGCTTAAGGGTGTTTTGCTTCCTCCTAGAGGAACCTTTGTAATAGTAAAATTTTAAGTTTCGTTAAATTGCTCTAGAAACACGAATAGAGGTGATAGAAGTTCATGTCACGTGATTTTAGAAAATGTCTGTGTGTGCGTGTATGTGTTTTGTGTGTGTGTGTGTGTGTGTGTGTGTGTGCGAGTATGCGTGTGTGTGTGTGGGTTTTCGGTGTATGTGTGTGGGTTTTCTGTGTGGGTGCGTGCGTGCGTGCGTGCGTGTGTGTGTGTCCAGTTTTATCTCAGGATCTACTTCATGGATTTTAACTAAACAGGTCTCATTTTTTTGCTTTTTTGTGTGAATGGGGGAAGGTTATCAACTTTTTGATTCGCCGATGCATTTTTGTTTTATTTCGAAATTTCGAGTCTTACATTTTTTAATGATAACATTGAGATATTTGAATCGGATAAATAACAGTCGAAAGAGCATAAAAAAGCTATATTTATAAAAAATTACATTAGCTATTACGGTTCTTTTGTTATTACCAAAAACGTGTTCTTTTTTTGAAAAGCTTATAACTCCAAAAATAAACAATTTTTTTGAAAAAAAAAAAATAAAAAAAAAAGAATCATAGTAATATAGAATATAAACAGTTATAATCTGTAAAAATTTGAATTCATTTTGTCGACTAGTTTTTGAGAAAAAAATTGAAAAATGAAAAAAAAGGTTTTATATGAAGCACGATTGCGGGAGTAAAATTGACTTAACCGCTTTGAAATTCCTTGTAGAGGTAAATTTTGGATAGCTTTCGGTCAAGTTCTTTGGGCAAAATGATTAGTCCAGAAATTTCAGAAATATAATATTTGAGGTTAACGTTTTTTTAACATTTTTTTCAAATCGTCATTTCTCAAGAACGGCTCCATGTAGTAGCTCCAAATTTATAGACAATTTTGTATGTGATATAGATAATATGTGTGCAAATTTTCATCAAGATCGTACGATTACTTTTTGAGATATTTGATTTTGAAAATTTTCGTATTTTACAAAGTCATTTTCTTTCTTGCATGATAACTAGAGAAAACATAAATTGGTTTAATCCTGTTGAATTTTTATGGAGATGTATAGTTTATATATTATCGTATAAGTCCTTTAGGTAAAAGAATTGTCTCATAATTTTTAGAGATAATTAAGGTTAAAATTTTTTTACGTTTTTTTCCAAATCGTTATTTCTTAATGACAACTTCATGTATCAGTTTGAAATTTATAGACTATTTTGTATGCGATGTAGGCAATACCTATGTAAAATTTCATCCAGATTATATGGTTAGTTTTTGAGATATTTGATATTTTAAATTTTGGTATTTCTGGAAATGACTTTCTATGTCGCACAATAACTAGAGTAAAATTTAATTACTTTAAAATTTGATAGAGATGTAGATTTAATGGAGATGTAGAGTTTGTATATTATTTATTACATGAGTTCTTAGGGTGAAAGGATTCGTTTATAAATTTCAGAGATATTTGAGGTTAAAACTGTTGTAGCCCTCTTTTCAAATCGTAATTTTTCGGAAGCGGTTTTATGTATATGTTACTAGAAAATGGAAGTGACGCGCGATACGCGCGTGTTGTTTAGTTGCTTTTGTTAATTACTGAGGTTAATTTACAGCGAGCTCTGCAGAAACATGAAAATAGTCAGATACGCTGGCCAATTATTTTGAGTATGAACTAATTTTTCGAATAATCGCGATTTAAGAATTGAATATAGTAAGAATTACTATTTCTCAATTTTGAGATAAAAATTTTAAGTTGAAACGTTTATGGTTCATGGGCAAATAATTTTATATACACTTATTTTGACTTTAGAAATTTATATAAATGTTTTATTAGCTGCCACTGACATTTGTGTTCACATAATATTTTATTTGCTTTTGTTTTTTATAAAGATGATGTAATACTCATACTTTATCATTAATCCTGTTTTATCGGTTGAACATGTCAAAATAATTAATATTAAAAATAATTATTTGTGTCTTAAACAAATTAAAACAAAATAAGTGGGAAATAACAAAAAATTTAAATAATAATTTTATCTCAGGGTAGATAGCAATTTTTTAATTACCTATATTTTAAAATATTACTTTTTTTTCAATAAAATAAATGTCCAATAACAAATAATTTCAATAATAAGAAAAAAACCTCTGCAAATTCATTGGTACGTGACTTCCTCAAACTTAATTTGCTGATTCCTTTAATTAATTTTTAATAACAGAATTTCTAATTTTTGCAACAATTTATTGCATAATTATAATTAAATTTATTTATGAATATTTAACAAAATGAATTAAAATTTTTACAGATTATAGCTATTTATATTCTGCATTATCATGATTTTTCTCAAACTAATTGACCGGGTAGTTTGGGAGTTATAAATGTTATAAGGTTTTAAAAAAACACGTTTTTGTTAATAACAAAAGAACCGTGAAAGCTAGAAAAATATTGTTGGTTTAGAAAATATAGGTATTATAATTCTCTTTTGAATGCTACCTATCCGATTTAAATACATAGAGCCGTTCTCGAGAAATTACGATTTGAAGAAAAGGCTAACAAAATTTTAATCTCAAATATGAACCAATCATTTTGCCCAAAGACCTCGGCCGAGAGCTATCCATAATCTACCTCTACAAGGAATTTTGAAGCGATTAGGACAATTTAACTCCCGTAATCGTTGGACATACAAAACTTAGTTTTCACATTTTTCAATTATTACGTTTTTGTTAATAACAAAAGAACCGTGATAGCTAGACTATTTCTTTTTTATAAAATATAGGTATTCTAATTCTCTTTCAAATGCTACCTATCCGATTCAGATATATAGATATTATATAAAAAAAACTTTAAAAATATGCCACCGGTCAATTCTTTGCTTAAATCAGAAACAAAGTCATAGCGATTTCAAGGTTAAAAAAATGATAACAATCGTTATAAAATTATAGAATATTTGAACATCTATTAGAAGAAGAGTACAGACCCTCCGAAAAATGGATTTCAACGAACCTTCAAACATCAGTTTCCGGCATCTATAATAATTTAATCAAAAGGATCCTTTTACTCTCGATACATGTCCTATTCAATCAAAAATAAGCCTTATTTGATTAAAAAAGTCTGTCTTTTCTATTGACTATTACTTTTTAAATATTTATGTTACATAATTAAACGTTACAGTTCAAAGCTACATTTTTTTGAAAATTATTTATTTCTGAGAATATTAAAAGTAATCAAATGTAACGTTAAGTTAATAGTTGAGGTGGGATTTCGACCATTTTTTACAGTAGTTTTATTTGCTTAGAGATTACGAAGAAATTGATATTTTTTAATAAAACCTGCAATTTTAGCATTTCCTGTCTACTTTTATAATAATTTCTGCTGTTTCCCGAACATAAATATTTGCAAAGTTATAGACAACAGGCGAAACGTACACGGAGAAGAATTTATTAGTAAATTTTACTTTATTATAAGGAAATTTACTAGTTTGCCAGTAGTGCTAGTCGTCCCGCATCCGTGAGCGGACAACAAAATGTTCGATCCTCGTGATTCGCTAGCAGACTGTTGTGTGGCCTGACTGCCTCCCTCAACGACCTCTTCCGCCGGTGATCCGCATCTCTGCTGGCTCGCGTCGATTTCTCACTCTCCCTCCCTTCTTCCCATGGGGCAGTCTGGTGGCAGCTTAAGATGTGGTTGCAGGTATATCCCTCCGGGACTGACTAAATATAGCACCGACGATTTTCCTAGCTCGTTCTTTCATACGACGCCGCGGGTACTCGCTCTTCTGTACTTTTCGTCGTGCGGCTTGCTCCGTCGTTCGACTCTTCTCTCGCTAAGACGCATTGCCAAATGTCAAAATAATAAGAAACGCTCTGTATACATCGTCAAACCAAATTTTAGTTCACACTAATAAGATCAGGGTACCACGTAGAAAAAGAAAGTGTGCTTGACAGCAGTGCCCAGGTATAAAGTACAGATCGCATGTGCTAGCGAAATGGATACTCCAGCTATTAGACCAGATATAACATAAATACTACTACAGAAAGCAGTCTGAACTGACTCTTTGACCAGGGTAGCAAAATACCGGAAGAGATGAAATGAAACAACCATCACTCTTGTCATAACGGTTATTTGAAGATACATTGACCACAGGATAACATAAGAATCAAGTTAGTGTATAGATGCTTAGACTAAGATATGATATATATATATTCTGCATTATCATGACTTCTCAAGAAAATTGACCGTCTAGTTTAGGAGTTATAAGCTTTAAAAAAAAAAAACACACTTTTTGTTAATAACAAAAGAACCGTGATAGCTAGAAAAATTTTGTTGGTTTAGAAAATATAGGTATTATAATTCTCTTTTGAATGCTACCTATCCGATTTAGATACATAGAGCCGTTCTTCGAGAAATTACGGTTTATAAAAAAATGCTAACAAAATTTTAATCTCAAATATGAACCAATCATTTTGCCCAAAGACCTCGGCCGAGAGCTATCCATAATCTACCTCTACAAGGAATTTTGAAGCGATTAGGACAATTTAACTCCCGTAATCGTTGGACATACAAAACTTAGTTTTCACATTTTTCAATTATTACGTTTTTGTTAATAACAAAAGAACCGTGATAGCTAGACTATTTCTTTTTTATAAAATATAGGTATTCTAATTCTCTTTTAAATGCTACCCATCCGATTCAGATATATAGATATTAAATAAAAAAAAACTTTAAAAATATGCCACCGGTCAATTCTTTGCTTAAATCAGAAACAACGTCATAGCGATTTCAAGGTTAAAAAATGATAACAATCGTTATAAAATTATGGAATATTTGAACATCTATTAGAAGAAGAGTACAGACCCTCCAAAAAATGGATTTCAACGAACCTTCAAACATCAGTTTCCGGCATCTATAATAATTTAATCAAAAGGATCCTTTTACTCTCGATGCATGTCCTATTCAATCAAAAATATGCCTTATTTGATTAAAAAAGTCTGTCTTTTCTATTGACTATTACTTTTTAAATATTTATGTTACATAATTAAACGTTACAGTTTAAAGCTACATTTTTTTGAAAATTATTTATTTCTGAGAATATTAAAAGTAATCAAATGTAACGTTAAGAAAATAGTTGAGGTGGGATTTCGACCATTTTTTACAGTAGTTTTATTTGTTTAGAGATTTCGAAGAAATTGATATTTTTTAATAAAACCTGCAATTTTAGCATTTCCTGTCTACTTTTATAATAATTTCTGCTGTTTCCCGAACATAAATATTTGCAAAGTGATAGACAACAGGCGAAACGTACACGGAGAAGAATTTATTAGTAAATTTTACTTTATTATAAGGAAATTTACTAGTTTGCCAGTAGTGCTAGTCGTCCCGCATCCGTGAGCGGACAACAAAATGGTCGATCCTCGTGATTCGCTAGCAGACTGTTGTGTGGCCTGACTGCCTTCCCACAACGACCTCTTCCGCCGGTGATCCGCATCTCTACTGGCTGGCGTCGATTTCTCACTCTCCCTCCCTTCTTCCCATGGGGCAGTCTGGTGGCAGCTTAAGATGTGGTTGCAGGTATATCCCTCCGGGACTGACTAAATATAGCACCGACGATTTTTCTAGCTCGTTCTTTCATACGACGCCGCGGGTAGTCGCTCTTCTATACTTTTCGTCGTGCGGCTTGTTCCGTCGTTCGACTTTTCTCTCGCTAAGACGCATTGCCAAATGTCAAAATAATAACAAACGCTCTGTACACATCGTCAAACTAGATTTTAGTTCACACTAATAAGATCAGGGTACCACGTAGAAAAAGAAAGTGTGCTTGACAGCAGTGCCCAGGTATAAAGTACAGATCGCATTTGCTAGCGAAATGAATACTTCAGCTATTAGACCAGATATAACATAAATACTACTACAGAAAGCAGTCTGAACTGACTCTTTGACCAGGGTAGCAAAATACCGGAAGAGATGAAATGAAACAACCATCACTCTTGTCATAACGGTTATTTGAAGATACATTGACCACAGGATAACATAAGAATCAAGTTAGTGTATAGATGCTTAGACTAAGATATGATACCAGTTTTAGATGTACGTCTCACAAAACCGTGAAAGTAAAGTCAACAACAACGCATTTTTTTTTAATTTCAATAATAGAACTGTGGCTTCAAGCCTAATGAGGGTGTGGTAACTTTGTAGAAACATTGACTAGGGTTCCATGGTGCTTGAGTAGGTATACACTACTCTTGGTCAGCGCAGGTATAGTGCAAAATCATTAGGACGGCACTGCTGCACCTGTGGAGAAGAACACTCATTCTAGTGCATGCAGTGCGGCTGTTCCGTCACTGACGAAAATACGGAAGGAGAGGGAAAAAGAATAATAGAATAATGCAAGCGCGCAAAGCAACCCGACTTTCTTTACAGGAAAACGTATACCTGTGCTGACCAAGAGTCGCGCGTACCTATTGAGGCACCATTGAATCCTAATCAGTATTTCTACAAAGCTACCACAGCTTCATGAGACTTAAGGCCACAATTCCATTATTTGCACTATTAAAAAATGTGTTGTGGTTGACTTGATTGTTATTTACTTTTGTGAAATTTAAATCAGGGTGCTTCCAAAATGTGGTATATTACATTTCATTTTAACAGTAAGTCTCTATACACCTACTTAATTCTTATGTTACCTTGATCAATGTGTCTTCAAATAACTGTTATAACAATATCGTTGTGAAAGCAAATGTTGGCGATTGGTCATAATTAAAATGTTTTTATGTCAAAAAGTAAGATTTACAAAATCATGTTTGCCTGATCTATATATTGACAAAAAAAGCGCAGTAACAATAGAGTCGACAGTAATCAAATTTCTAAGATCTCGCTTACCAGGATCTTATGCCATCCATAGGTAGATCTCGTCGAAATTGATGAATATAGAGAGACAACGCTAATCGAGCGGGTATAATTTAAACAAAAAGCCACAACGAGAAATGCTCGAAAGGATGAGTCTGAAGTTTGTAACGTTGGGGCGCAACGAAATAAAAAAATAATTCATTTTACTTCAAGTTTAGTAAAAGTTCATTTTACTTCAAGTTAAAAATTGTTATTAATATTAATTTTGTGTGTAGATTTAGTGTTTTATAGTATAAAATAGCTTTATAACGAAGGTTTAGATAATATTTTCACCGTTGAATGACTTTGAGCATTTGTAAAAAATTTTTCGTTGCCCTCCAACGATGCAAACTTCAGACCCATTCAAAAGATACCTAGCCAAAAAGTATACATTTCTAACCAATTTACTACAAAGTTACTGTCATCATATTAAAAAAAAACATTATTATGTGGTTAAGTTCATCAATACCAGAAAAATCACCATATATCAAATACTTAAAAAATTGGTCACTCAAGTAATAGTCACGAAAGGGTTACTTACCTATAGAATATAGGTCAAATTCTATTAAGGTATTATATTAATAGAGGAGGTTTCGGGTGTACAACGAGTGAGAAAGCCATTCACGCAGATAAGAAAGTTTTCAAATGAATGGAGGGCTACCTATAGCTGTGTGAGACTGTCATACTAAATTTTACGAGGACTCCAGGAAAATTGCGCTGCGAGCGACAATGTCCTTGCGTGGGGACAGCTGCTGCATGTACTGTAGCCACGGGCGTGTGGTTCTCGACCCTCTTGCTCTCTCCTTTTTCTCTCCCTCTGGCCTGAAGAAAGTGTGTGTGTGTGTGTGTGTGTGTGTGTGTGTGTGTGTCTGGATCTCACCTTCTACTCGGTCGACTTTAACCGTAGAGCACCCATTCATTCGAAAGAGAATTAAAATACCTATATTTTCTAAAAAAAAATTTTCTAGCTATCACGGTTCTTTTGTTATTAACAAAAACATGTTTTTTTTAAAGCTCATAACTCCCAAACTAAACGGTCAGTTTTTTTGAGAAAAATCACGATAATGCAGAATATAAATACCTATAATCTGTAAAAATTTGAATTCATTCTGTTCAATCATCATAAATGAATTTAATTATAACTATGTAATAAATTGTTGCAAAAATTATAAATTTTGTTATTAAAAATTAATTAAAGGAGTTAGAAAATTAAGTTTGAGGAAGCCATGGGCCAATGAATTGGCAACGGTTTTTTACATAGGCACACACAAATCTGTTACGAACCTAGTTCCGTACGTTTTAAACAACTTGAGGGTCTTGCTCATCCATTGAAGCACCACTATCCTGATTTACTTTTGATACCCTCTACATATCTATAGAAACCTCGTTACAATCGTACTTTAGAATTGGTGAGTGGCACTGACAATGAATTTTCAACGGATAATAAAATTATCGACAATGTAGTCGATAAAGATGAAGACTTTTTACCAAGAACTCAAGAACGCGTCGAAGAATTTAACAATGAAATAAGTATATTTTTCTTAGGATCTGTATCGCTTCTTAAGAGGAAAAATCTTATACGTGAAAAAACAATGGAAAATTACGTAAAAAAGAAGAAAAAAATATAGTTTGTGACATTTCTGTAAAAGCAAACGAATCAACTGTATGCCATTGTACAGAATGGTTACAAAATGTTGGTTCAGCCTTGCAAAAGTGTTCTACGGTATCAGAAAAAATAAAAATTCTGACTTTGCTACCCTCACCCTTAACGAAAACTGAATACTGAACGATAAAAGATTATATAAGTTTGTTTATACATTTTTCCCAAAAGTAATATTTTATTTATGTATTATATATTAAATATCAAAATATTCTCTTGTACGTACATTTAAATGTTGCATTTTTTTGTAAATACAATATATTTTTTTTATATTCAACTACGTTTTTGTAGAAGCTAATAAAGTATCTTTATGTCTTTACAGAAAATGTACAAATAAACTATGGTTTTCTAAAATTTTTAGGCACTACCGCTTCTCGGGAGAGCCTTATAATTTCACCAGAGCGAAAATTGTTTGACTTCAAAAACTAATAATTTGATACAAGAAAAGTCTTTTCCAGTCAAAATGAGTGCGCGTTTTAAGCGTTTTCTGTGATGTATGTATGTCTGTACGCCCGTATGTACGCAAGTTCCTCCATTATCTCAATGAATTTTCAACCGATTCCATCGAGATGGCGGGAAAATACTCCTCTAATTATACCTAAGTGCTGGTTCTCAATTGAGATAGATCGATGAAAAATTTAAAAAATGCGAGCACAAAGAAATATTTCAAAATATCGATTTTTAAGCATAATGACTAGAAAAATTAATTGTAAGCTTATATCTACAGGTCTACCTGCTAAAACTAATTAAAATACACCTTTTTTCTGTTGGACACTTTTTTCTACGAGCAATATTTGCAAAAATAACTGCGAAAAACGACAAAAAAGGTAAAAAATGGACGATTTTCGGCTATAACTTGACAGGATTTGATTTTACACAAAAATGTTGAATGTCAAAGTTGTAGATTATAACAAAACAAAACTTTTTTCCATTTAACATTTTCATATAAAATCAACTCCTGATGAGTTACACTTATAAAAACGATTTTAAACGCTAAAATATACATAAAAAGTACGATTTTCGGCTATAACTTGACAGGATTTGATTTTACACAAAAATGTTGAATGTAAAAGTTGTAGATTATAATAAAATAAAACTTTTTCCCATTTAACATTTTCATAGAAAATCAACTCCTGATAAGTTACACTTATAAAAACGATTTTAAACGTTAAAATATACATAAAATGGACGATTTTCGTCTATAACTTAACAGAATCTTTCTTCACACAAATTATAAATGTAACAATTGTAGACTATAACAAAACAAAACGTTTTCCTGTTTAACATTTCATGTACAATCAATTCCTAATGAGATAATGCGATAAAATCAATTTTAAACGCCTAAATATACATAAAATCAACATGATGAAGTATTTTCGGCTATAGCGTCTCAGGATGTAACTTAACGGAAATATGGTAATGTAAAAATGTAAAAATTGTTAATTATAATGTAAAACAAAACTTTTTTCCATTTAACATTTTCATGTACAATTATTTCTGAATCATTTAAACGTATAAACATGATTTTTTAAAGCTTCAATACACTACTATAGTCAAGTTTTGCTTATTATTTAACAGAATACGATTTGACACAAATATTAAATACAGTAGCTGTAAATAAGATCGAAAAAATCAATAAAATATTCGAAAGTTCATATAATTATAAACAAGGATTTGACTTTCAATAAAACTGTTAAATACGAAGGATATAGATAACGTTTAAACAAAACTTATTCTCAGTTGATATTTTTATGCACAGTCATATCTGGATCATGTAAACCTATAAACACGATTTTTAAGGCCTCAATACAACTAGTATAGTGAATTTTCGCTTATTATTTAACAGAATTCGATTTGACACGGAAATATTCGACACAATAGCTAAGTAAGTAAGATCGGAAAAATTGACATGACATTCCAAAGATAATATAATTACAAAAACATAATAATAAGATACAAAATTACATTTGATTACAATATTCAATGGGATCAACACATTGGAAGAATAATTGAAGAAACGAAAGATCTACTTTCCTTGTTTTACAGAAAAGAAAAATATTATGCAAACTAAAACGTTTTTGATACTATATTACACTCTTTTGAATAACATTAAAAATTATGTGACAATAGCTTAGGGTGGTTTATACATGAATAGTCTAAGACCATTACAACATTTACAAAAATAGAATCTTTAAAATTAAATAAAAAAAAATACTTTTGTGATTGATAAATGCTCTAATATTGAATAATTATTTTGCGATGAGTCCGTTTTCTATGATTATGAAAAATAAAAAGTATATAAGAGACTAATAATTAATATCAAAAATACAATTATACAGATACCAATAAAAAAAATAAAACAATAACTAACAAAAACTTCTACATAGAAGCTGTCAGAACTTATAATTCCTTGTTAAATGATTTAGAGAACTTAGTATGTAGTAGAATTAACATTAGAAAAATGTATAAAAATTGGGTTAGTAAATATATATTATGTTATCTTACTGTTTTTATAACAAATTTGAGAAATTTGATATAAGATTACACAGCTTAACCTGTTAACTATGTTCACAGGACCTAAGCGATTAAACTAAAAGAATCAAAATTGTCTAATATTATATAAGAACATGTTAAAGCAATATCATATTTACAAAAAAAAACTTGTGTAATGTATGTGCTATAGATTTTGTAATATGGTAAATTTCAATGTATAAAGAATTCAATGTATCTAGCTGACTCTGTCAGTCTTAGTGTGGTAGAAAACTATTAAATAGGCAAGTGTCACTGAGAAGTCTGCGAAATACATAATGATGTATTTTAATACAACAGACACCCTGAGGCGAGTTCTTACACCCTGACCAAACTTAGAAATTAATCAGACGAGCTAATATTACCAGCGACAACTACCTACCCGTATCACATTTAACCACACATTTAACACATTTATCACATTTACCCACATCCGGCACTTTCATGATATCCCCCAGTTCCTTATTACCTATACCTATCCCCTCACACTCTAGAGCACTAACACTCGAAGGTCACTGATAGAGCTGCAGAAGTAGCAAAATATGGCTGGACGGTCTAGGCTGGCACTACTCCACGGATGCCAGTCTGCTGAGAATCATCTAACTAACAGCCATCCACTATATCAGTAACTCCACCATCTGGGAGGAAAGTACTGACAGAGACCGTCAATTGCGTCTCAATGTGAGGGATTGCCTCAGCCTACGAACCACATTAATAGCAGATCAGCCACTACTCTGGAAGGCAAGTGAAAAGAGTTGGCACCTAAAAGCCACATATGCCTAGTAAATAGATGACACATTACCATAAAACATAGGCATAAAAAAGAAACGTCTGCAGAAATGGTTGTAGTTCACTCGCTGCACCAGCTGTCTGTAACAACCAGAGGGGAAGGACTAGTGGAAACCTTCATGTGTTTGAAATTCCAAACGTTCATAATGAACGAAATATTAATTTAAAGTTTCTAATTTTGGTTAGAATTCGTTGGAGTGTGATTTAAGTGGTGATTGCAAGAGTGAGAAGTGAAGAGATACAGTTATTATCATTTTTTAAATGTATTAAGTAGCCAAGTTCGGCTAAATCTCAAAATGGCAAAAATCTTTCGTTCACTATGAACGTTCTAAATTTCAAGTACATAAACCTTCACTCGTTTCACTGCTGGAAATAGGTCCAGCCTGAGAGTCGCTGAAGACACAAGCAGCAAATTCACTGTACACATAGTCATCCGAATAAAAGCCAAACATGGAAAGTTGAGCACCTAAAAACCACATATAGCTAATAAATAGATGAGCCAGACAACATTTCCTCACCCAAGAAATAGTCTGTAGCAGTGCTCGTTGTTTATACTCCTCCTGCTGCCAGATACCTGAAACAAGAGAAAGTACTATCAGCTCACCCATCAGAGAGGTTAGGAACGAGAAAAGGCTTACTAATAAATCTGCTCTGGCTGTTGACACACTGCATTCCTGTCTTCGACAAATTATCACCAACCGGCGATTGGCGAACATGATGAAAGGGACGAAATTCACCAGAGCGGCATACTACAGCAGCCGCTGTCATCGCTGGGAACGCCGGAAGCTAGACGACGCGATTGTTGACATCACACACGTACCATGGACACACGCACGCACGCGCCACGCCGCAGTCCGCACTACTTACTAAGGTAAAAGTACCAATGAGCGGCCAGTGCCCAGTATGTGGCCATCTAGATAAATATTCAATTACTTTAAAGAATGTGTAGTAGTTGGATAATATTTTATTCTATAAGATGATTCTAAAATAATTAATGCTTATTGTTTAAATAGTATTATTACTCTTAGTGAAAATTTAATACTTAAAAAGACGATTTGAAAATGCTACTCGCGGGGATCACGGCTTTCTATGAGAGGTCCTTAATGCTTTCGTAAGGATTCATGACTCGCCTTTTAGGTATTTTTAAATAAATTTGAAGTAAATCTTACTCTTGAAAGTTTTAAGACACTTCTAAGATGCATCGAATTCAATTACAGTTGTTAGGAGCCCAATAATTATTGTTTTTAATAAAAATAATTCAAGGTTATCTACTAGTACAGTTTAAACGTCATGTCCCAATACTTGGCCCTACGTATTTCACCAATGTTTTGATGGTTAGGGTTCCTACGTATTGGTAGAGTTAGTAGGTTGGAAAACCATAATATGATTATTATACATTGATTTGCTGTAATTTCACATTATTAACGATTGATTTAGTGTTAGAAAGTATTTCCAGTTCAAAGTTTAGCGATTTTATTATTTTTACATAAAAATCAAAATAAATATAGAGTACAAATTATATGGTCCAAGTATTGGGACTAACAATTTCGACCACTAGTACATGACTTTTTAACACGGTCCAACTACTAGTACAAGCAGTGTATTCATAATTTAATTAATTTTTCTATCATAAAAGCTTATTTTCACAAATTAAATACTTTTTTCGCAAGTAAAAAGTAATAATAATTCTACTGGCTACTGATTCTATGGATTTTTAATAATATTTCGCATTTAAAATATGACATCAAAATTCTAGCTCACTAAGCGGCCATCTATTGGTATTTTTACCTTATAGGGCTAGAGCAGTAGCAGAAAGCGCGCGCGATCCATTATACCTATAGGTATAAATAAGTCAATATATATCTTAGGTATATACACAGGGAGCGCTCGCGGTCAAGCGGGTCGCATGCGTTTTTCCAATGTCGCGCAGCCTATATAGTCGCGGTAACCGTTACAGCTGCTGCAATAGTACTCATGCACGCAGCGCTATATGTTAGGCTGCCGTTGCCGAATGCATGAGTGTTGAGTTTTTTTCTTCTGTTTTTCTCCTTTTCGCGGTATTAGTGTATGTGTGCATGATGTGCCGCGAGTATTTTTTCGTAATTGAGATTGTAAAGGTATATGCAGTTAGGAACACCCGCGAGCAGCTATAAGAATCCCCACCTTTCGTTAGAACTGTATGAAATTCAACTTTAATGTTTTGTTATTAATCGAGAGCAATGAAACAATAGTTTTCCTCATATAATTCAAAAGGATTTAACTATATACAAAAATTTCAAATACATAAGTTGGGGATAACATTGAAAAAAACTATTTTTCTATTTAACGTTTTCATAAATAAAAATAAAAAGAATTTTATAATTTCGATATAAATTATGAAAACAATGTTTTTTAATTTTAAATATACCTGCAATCATGATACTTATATTCAATATTTCTATGTACACTTTAATCATATCAATTAGTACATATTAAATTTACATCATAGACTATATTTAAAAATTTATCTAAATATACTTATACATGCAGAATTAAAACGCAAACCTTCTACAAAATAGAAGAAATAAATGTGTAAAAGTAAATGGACAATTTTTATTTAAACTTTACTGTAGATGTATTTATGTTTATTTTAATGATGAAAATGACAAATAAAGTATTACAATTTTTGCAATAATGAAAGTATGAGGTTCTTCTGAGCACTGGGGTCGTGCCTATTATGTAAAAACGAAGTTTTTACATAGGGAGGGGGCGGGCGACGAGCGAAGCGAGGAGCAGGTGTGTGTGGGGACGGGGGAGGGGATGGCGTGCCGAAGGCACGCTGGGGGGCGCAGCCCCCTAGTTAATCTAAATTTTTTACTTCGAATATCTCTAAAACTAATAATCTAATTTTGTTAATATCATACACAAATGTTGCTTATACTAAATAATACTAAATTCCTTCTGATCACGAACTCAATAGATATATAAAAAAATCTTTTCATAAAATTGTAAAGCATGTGACGAGGTGCGAAGCCATCGGTATCCAGGTTTGACCACGAGGCACCGCGAGAGAGAAGCGGGCCAAGGCAGCGAGTCATATGACGCAAGAAGAGGAAAAAGGATTTCCGGCGCCGCGTAAGAGAGCGCGCGAAGCATTGCGGTGATTAGTAGAGTTAGTCTCGTCGCGACACTCGATCTTATCAGCATGATCAGCCACACACTTTCTACAGGCCAGAGGGAGAGAAAAAGAAGAGAGCAAGAGGGTCGAGAACCACACGCCGGCGGCTACAGTACATGCAGCAGCTGTCTCCACGCAAGGACATTGTCGCTCGCAGCGCAATTTTCCTGGAGCCGTCGTACAATTTAGTATGGCAGTCTCACACAGCTATAGGTAGCCCTCCATTCATTTGAAAACTTTCTTATCTGCGTGAATGGCTTTCTCACTCGTTGTACACACGAAACCTCCTCTAGTAATATAATACCTTAATAGAATTTGACCTATATTCTATAGGTAAGTAACCCTTTCGTGACTATTACTTGAGTGACAAATTTTTTAATATTTGATATATGGTGATTTTTCTGGTATTAATGAACTTACCCGCGTAAAAAGAATTATGTTTATATGAACTTAATATAAAGTTTTGGTTCACATGAACTTCATATGTAGTTGTCCAATGAGACTGAGCTGAACTTCCAACTTCTTTAGTCTCAATTTTATATAAAGTTTATATAAAGATGAGAAGATGTTTATACCATGTTTATAAAGAGTTAATTTCAGGTTAATATTAACGTGTTGTTACGTCTCATTCAACAACTTCATACGAAGTTCGTATGAACCTTAAGTTCGTATTCTCAAGACTCAAGACAGCGGTAGCGATGGGTACCGAGTTGGGCTACCCTCCTCCAATCGACTTTTACTACTTGTCCGCGTTAAAAGAAGTTCATATGAACTTTACGTGAAGTTAATATGAACTTAAGTTTCATTCGAACTTCATATGAAGTTGTTGAATGAGACGTAACAACACGTTAATATTAACTTGAAATCAACTTTTTATAAACATGGTATAAACATCTTCTCAACTTTATATAAACTTTATATAAATTTTATATAAAGTTGAGACTAAAAAAGTTGGAAGTTCAGCTCAGTCTCATTGGACAACTACATATGAAGTTCATGTGAACCAAAACTTTATATTAAGTTCATATGAACATAATTTTTTTTACGCGGGTAACCACATAATAATGTTTTTTTTTTAATATGACAGTAACTTTGTAGTAAAATGGTTAGAAATGTATACTTTTTGGCTAGATATCTTTTGAATGTGTCTGAAGTTTGCATCGTTGGAGGGCAACAAAAAATTTTTACAAATGCTCAAAGTCATTCAACGATGAAAATTTGATCTAAACCTTCGTTATAAAGCTATTTTATACTATAAAACACTAAATCTACACACAAAATTAATATTAATTAGTATAAACTTGAAGTAAAATGAATTATTTTTTTATTTCGTTGCGCCCCAACGTTGCAAACTTCAGACTCATCCTTTCGAGCATTTTTCGTTGTAGCTTTTTGTTTAAATTATACCCGCTTGGTTAGCGTTGTCTCTCTATTCATTAATTTCGGCGAGATCTACCTATGGATGGCATAAGATCCTGGTAAGCGAGATCTTAGAAATTTGATTATTATCGACTCTATTGTTACTGCGGTTTTCTTGTCAATATATAGATCAGGCAAATATGATTTTGTAAATATTACTTTTTGACGTAAAAACATTTTAATTATGACCAATCGACAACATTTGCTTTCAGAACGATATTGTTATAACAGTTATTTGAAGACACATTGATCAAGGTAACATAAGAATTAAGTAGGTGTATAGAGACTTACTATTAAAATGAAATGTAATGTACCACATTTTGGAAGCACCCTAATTTAAATTTCACAAAAGTACATAACAATCAAGTCAACCACAACCCATTTTTTAATAGTGCAAATAATGGAACTGTGGCCTTAAGTCTAATAAAGCTGTGGTAACTTTGTAGAAATACTGATTAGGATTCCATGGTGCCTCAATAGGTATGCGTGACTCTTGGTCAGCACAGGTATACGTTTACCTGTGGAGAAAGTCGGGTTGCTTTGCGCACTTGCATTATTCTATTATTCTTTTTCCCTCTCTTTCCGTATTTTCGTCATTGACGGAACAGCCATTCTGCATGCATTAGAATGACTGTTCTTCTCCACAGGTGCAGCAGTGCCGTCCTAATGATTTTGTACTATACCTGCGCTGACCAAGAGAAGTGTATACCTACTCAAGCATCATGGAATCCTAGTCAATGTTTCTACAAAGTTACCACACTCTCATTAGGCTTGAAGCCACAGTTCTATTATTCAAAATTAAAAAAAAAATGCGTTGTTGTTGACTTTACTTTCACGCTTTTGTGAGACGTACATCTAAAACTGGTATCATATCTTAGTCTAAGCATCTATACACTAACTTGATTCTTATGTTATCCTGTGGTCAATGTATCTTCAAATAACCGTTATGACAAAAGTGATAGTTGTTTCATTTCATCTCTTCCGGTATTTTGCTACCCTGGCCAAAGAGTCAGTTCAAACTGGTATCTGTAGTAGTATTTATGTTATACCTGGCCTAATAGCTGGAGTATCCATTTCGCTAGCAAATGCGATCTGTACTTTGTACCTGGGCACTGCTGTCAAGCATAGTTTCTTTTTCTACGTGGTACTCTGATCTTATTAGCTTGAACCAAAATCGGGTTTGCCGCTGTGTACAGAGCGTTTGTTATTATTTTGACATTTGGCAATGCGTCTTAGCGAGAGAAGAGTCGAAGACGGAGCAAGCCGCACGATGAAAAGTATAGAAGAACGATTATCCGCGTCGTCGTATGAAAGAACGAGCTAGGAAAATCGACGGTGCTATATTTAGTCAGTCCCGTAGGGATATACCTGCAACCACATTTTAAGCTGCACCAGACCGCCCCATGGGAAGAAGAGAGGGAGAGTGAGAGATCGACACCAGCCAGCAGCCATCACTGACGCTACACTCGCCAAGACAGAGATGCGGATCACCGGTGGAGGAGGTCTTTGTGGGGAGGCAGTCAGGCCACACAACAATCTGCTAGCGAATCACGAGGATCGACCATTTTGTTGTCCGCTCACGGATGCGAGACGACTAGCACTACTGGGAAACTAGTAAATTTCCTTATAAAAAAATAAAATTTACTAATAAATTTTTCTCCGTGTACGTTACTGATCGGGGGGGGGGGGGGCATCGAAAACATCACGTTCGAAAACATCAATTTTCTACACACTTCTTCCTCATCTTCAGATTCGTCGGATGAGGACAATTCATTATTAATGAACAATCTTTATAGCACTGCGTGGCATAAATCCGCATTTATGTCACGCCTATCCGTGACATAGCGGATTTATACAGTTAGTGCTATAAAATAATGTACGATACACGTGTCATAAGTCGTTCTTTATGGCACGGCGTGTATAAGCGCCCGAGTGTAGCGTAAACATAGACATAAGAGAGATAGACTACGGGTGTAGGTTAGCAAGAGTGGCACCTCTAACCATGTTCGTGCACATGCGTTAGAGACAGGCAGCATACCTTCTATGCTCGCTAACCTACACCCGCAGTCTATCTCTCTTATGTCTATGAGCGTAAAGTGCAACTATTATGCCACTTAGTATCGTTATATACTGTTTATCCATTTCACAACTTAAAGCAATATAAATCGCTTGTTGATTGATGACCAGAAGTGATTGTTTTTGTTGTACATATAGGTTAAGGGGGCTAGACACCTTTTTTCTCTGAAATAAGAAGTCACATTTTAATACATAAATGTAAACTAATTATTTCATACTTTTTACATATAAAAGTGGGTATATTTACCTTACCTTAAAACTTTCTTCGATGGGCCTTTTATATGGTCCAGAACCATAGTCATCGATGAAATAAGTTTTTTCACTAACCGTAAGCTTTGAAATTTTCCTGTGGATGGATTGACTCCAGATTTGAACTAAATTACTCCTGAATAGTATAATTCTCATATGAGTGTAGGGATTTAGGATTAAATGTCGGAAAAAATTTTTACATCAGAAAAATTATGAAAAAATATAAAAAATTTTAAAAAATTAAAAAAAAAAACTCTTGAAAAACAGCACAATTTTTTTTTTCTCACTAGATCAAAAATCCCTACACTCATATGAGAATTATACTATTCAGGAGTAATTTAGTTCAAATCTGGAGTCAATCCACAGGAAAATTTCAGAGCTTACGGTTAGTGAAAAAACTTGTTTCATCGATGACTATGGTTCTGGACCATATAAAAGGCCCATCGGAGAAAGTTTTAAGGTAAGGTAAATATACCCACTTTTATATTTAAAAAGTATGAAATAATTAGTTTACATTTATGTATTAAAATGTGACTTCTTATTTCAGAGAAAAAAGGTGTCTAGCCCCCTTAATGACTTTGAATATGTTGACAAAACCTCTAAAACAATCTATTAATAAAATCTGTAGTTGCCTAGTTACCAACTCAGAAGCATGCGTGGCAAAAGGTGCTGTCAGTGGCGAAAGCCCTAGTAATGGTTAAATGTCCTTCTTTCGCTACACTGAGAGAAATGTCATAGGAAAATTTGTTAAATATATAACAAAAATTGCTATTTTATATAGGAACGGAAGGATATACTCGACTTGTGACGTATTTTATTATATATAAAGAAATAATTATTATATTTATAAAAACAATTATTATATTATAAAATAAATTTTCCAATACACTTGAGCGAAATTTATTATATTATATTGTAAAAATTTAGATATAGTAAAATTTTTAATCTTTTTTTAATAATATTTATTATATACATACCAAGTTTTACTAACTTATATAATAAAAAGTGCTAGCAGATGCCAGCGCCACCTGATCGCGGTGAGGTTATAGGGAAGATGACTAATGTATAAGTTCCAAAATTTTACACTCAAGAGTCTCCGTGGGTAAGTGGTCAGCGCACTCGACTAGCGTGCCGAGGGTCGAGGGTTCGAATACAACCAAGATTTTTTTTTTTTTAATTGAGCTTATTACCATAAATTGCTATATATATATATATAGTAAAAATTATTAGATGTCGAGTATATCCTTCCGTTCCTATATAATATAGCAATTTTTGTTATATATTTAACACATTTTCCTATGACATTTCTCTCAGTGTATCGAAAACAATGGCGAAACCACATACTTTCCACCAGGGCATCAAGAAATTAGTACATTACGATACGGATGTGGAAGATGATTATTTACCGCAGGAGACCTTTTTTCGCACGAGCGAAGCGAGTGCGAAAAGTCGAATGCGGTAAAAATCACCTTACACACCAGTGTCGTACCGTATTTTATACCACGAGAGCCGAATAATCATATTAAAGTTATGATTTTGAGGTTAGAGTAGTGTAAAATACATTTACAAGACGTTGACGTAGAAGAATTTAGAAAAGTAAAAAATGTTGATTGGCTTGCTACTCCTAAGTATCATGGAATTCAAAAAACTCATTTATGGATTAAAGAAACATGTAATGATACAAGGAGGTGCGTCTATACGTTCACTGATTTTGTACATACTGCGTGCTTATGTGTATCTGTATATTGCTTAAGCACAAAGATTAAAACCTTTATATTGACTGTTATATCATTGACTATATATAATTTTTAGAAGAATCAACACGTTTTTTAAAAGCTAATTTTTTAATAAAACTTTCTGCGAAAGTATAAAATAAGGCAAGTATAGACGTTTTTTCTGAATAATCTATAAAAAACAACACAATTTATCTAGTCCTTTTATTTCTTCGAATCTCATCTATTCAATAAACACTCTCTACAAATGGTAATAATTTTTTTCATGACTGTACAAATAATCTATAAAATAATAATATTTATGATTTTGAAAAAGAAATCAAATAAATACGAATGAAAAAGTCTTTTAATTCTTTGAGTCATTGTATGCTGAACAAATTATATGTAAGTACATTCAAAAAATTGTTCACTGCAAATCAAACAAACGAAAGTTGTGAAATCAATTATCGATAGTCAAGTAATGCAAACAACTCTCGGAAACTACTGTATGACTGTTCTCAGAAATATATTCAAATTTGTTCATCTTTCTGAGCTATAGCAATTAAACACAAGAAAGTACTGAAATCAATTTATTGTAGTCAAGTACCGGCCATAAGTTAACTTGACTGACATAATAGAACTTTTCGTATCTAGCGTGTAAAATTACATTTTACGCCCACGTTGTAACTTCAAAATTATTCAGTCAGCGGGCATAAAATACTACTTAGCGCCCAAGAGGCCCAATAGCTCACATACTCTTACAAAACTTTATAGAACCTACGCACTTTACGCCTGTGTGGGCGAAAATTATTTTAATTATATAACTATAATGTCTTCTCTTTATTTCTAAAATTCATAAGAATTTTTTTAGATATTTACGAAAAGTCAAAGCCTATATAAAAAAATTATATAGTTACCAACACATCACTATTTTTCATGATTCTTTCTCAATTTTGAACTTTCTATAATATTACGCACCTTGGGAGGAAAAGAGAAGTCTAGAGCTGCTTTAGCAGGGGTAGTCCTCCAATCTCCCATACATACTTGGCGGGCCCGACGATTTGCAGTTCAAGGTGTAAGACATGGTCATTTTCATATAACTATTCATATGTTTAACCTTTTCGCTCCGGGACTGGTCCATATATGGACCAGCACTCCGTGTGGCGACTTGTCATAAGAAGTTCATTCACTTAAGTCATGAAATTCAGCTAAAATGCGAGGTCAATTTTAAAGGAAAAATCCCCGGAGCGAAAAGGTTAAAGATCAGATAAAATGTATAAATGGGTTGCTTCTAGATATTAACTACTGATCCGTGAATCTATCACTCTGTTTTTAAATAGAAAGTGCAAACCCGCCTGAAAGTATCATATGAGATCTCATATGTAATCCCATAATATATAAAATTGCAGATGACATCGCATATAAGATCTGATACGAGAGGCCCGCCAAGTATGTATGGGAGATCGGAGGACCACCCCTGCTAGAGCAGCTCTAGACTTCTCTTTTCCTCCCAAGGTGCGTAATATTATAGAAAGTTCAAAATTGAGAAAGAATCATGAAAAATAGTGATGTGTTGGTAACTATGTAATTTTTTTATATAGGCTTTGACTTTTCGTAAATATCTAAAAAAATTCTTATGAATTTTAGAAATAAAGAGAAGGCATTATAGTTATATAATTAAAATAATTTTCGCCCACACAGGCGTAAAATGCGTAGGTTCTATAAAGTTTTGTAAGAGTATGTGAGCTATTGGGCCTCTTGGGCGCTAAGTAGTATTTTATGCCCGCTGGCTGAATAATTTTGAAGTTACAACGTGGGCGTAAAATGTAATTTTACACGCTAGATACGAAAAGTTCTATTATGTCAGTCAAGTTAAC
This sequence comes from Torymus aiolomorphi, assembly GCA_036365515.1. Classification (NCBI taxonomy): domain Eukaryota; kingdom Metazoa; phylum Arthropoda; class Insecta; order Hymenoptera; family Torymidae; genus Torymus; species Torymus aiolomorphi. The sequence continues at coordinate 187,502,405 of CM070875.1, forward strand.
TTATGGCCGGTACTTGACTACAATAAATTGATTTCAGTACTTTCTTGTGTTTAATTGCTATAGCTCAGAAAGATGAACAAATTTGAATATATTTCTGAGAACAGTCATACAGTAGTTTCCGAGAGTTGTTTGCATTACTTGACTATCGATAATTGATTTCACAACTTTCGTTTGTTTGATTTGCAGTGAACAATTTTTTGAATGTACTTACATATAATTTGTTCAGCATACAATGACTCAAAGAATTAAAAGACTTTTTCATTCGTATTTATTTGATTTCTTTTACAAAATCATAAATATTATTATTTTATAGATTATTTGTACAGTCATGAAAAAAATTATTACCATTTGTAGAGAGTGTTTATTGAATAGATGAGATTCGAAAAAATAAAAGGACTAGATAAATTGTGTTGTTTTTTATAGATTATTCAGAAAAAACGTCTATACTTGCCTTATTTTATACTTTTATCGAAAGTTTTATTAACAAATTAGCTTTTAAAAAACGTGTTGATTCTTCTAAAAAAATATTTAAGCACTCATTAAAGTTTTTGGTACTCAGTTTGCCGGCTGTTGAGAGAGAGGGAGAGATAGAAAGAGAGAGCCAGAGAGAGAGAGAGAGAGAGAGAGAGAGGTCGGAAAGAGAGGGAGGGAGAGATAGGGTGGGAGAGAGACTAATAGGTACTTGCCTTAGTTTAAACTTTTGTAATATGTTTTTTTAGATAGATTTCACAACTTTTTAAGAGAAAATAATAATTACATAATGTGATAACGTTATGAGAGTTTATTATAGTATATTTTTAATATCATTATTAAATGGCTGTATTGTTATTAATAAAAGTTTTAAATTTGAAGAAACAGTCAAATTTTTCTTCAAGGAGCTCTATAAAATAATTATATTAGTAAAATTTTTTGAAATAATTTAATCAAACGTGTATTTTCTTAGGTATGATGATAAATTAACAATATTATTAATTGTAAAATCATATGAAAAAAAAAACATAATTCTTTTTATTTTTATAGAAAGTTTTTATTTGTACAGTCATGAAAAAAATTATTACCATTTGTAGAGAGTGCTTATTAAATAGATGAGATTAGAAGAAATTAAAGGACTAGATAAATTGTGTTCTTAAAACGTAAATAAATTTTTTTTTTTTTTTTAACGTGTTGATTATTTAAAAAAAAATTTTTAAACTCTTATTAAAGTTTTTGGTACAGAATTTGACGGATGTTGAGAGAGAAAGAGAGAGAGGGAAGAGAGCGGTAGAAATAGAGGGCGAGAGAGAGGGGAGAAGGGACGGAGGGAGAGTAGATTATACACAAAAAATGCCTGTACTTGCCTTATTTTATAACTTCGCAGAAAGTTTTATATCAACAATATTATTATTTGTACAATTAATAATTACATAATGTGATAACGTTATGACAGTTTATTACAGTATATTTTTAATATCATTAATAAATAGTAGTATTGGTATTAACAAAAGTTTTAAATTCGAATGTTCTTTTAAGCTGCTTTTTCTATAGAATGTCTTGTGGGTTCTTTAAATTTGACGGACGTGTAATTTATGTATTTGTTAACAGTTCTACTTATAAACTGTTCAATCAAGATCTTCTTATCCATATGATTCATACGTTCTGATACTCTGTAAAAATAAAAACAAAATTTCACAAAGTAACAATACTTATTATTATATTAATAACATTTTTCTACTATATAAAAGTTTGCTACTTATCTGAACAATTATATTTTCATTTCGAAGTACAAATATACTTCTGATCTTGCATGTAATAACCACTGTGGAAGAAAATGAACCTACTATGGAGCGCACCACCTAGACCTCGTCAAAGGCTACCTCGAACACCTGGACCTACTATTATATGCGCCCTGACATCTAAATGCAAAAAACTACGGAGCGCACCACCTAGACATCGTCATCGGCTACCTCGAACACCTGAACCTCCTATTACATTCGCCCTGACATCTAAATGCAAAAAACTACGGAGCGCACCACCTAGACATCGTCATCGGCTACCAGGAACACCTGGACTTCCTATAAAATGCGCCCTGACATATAAATGCAAAAAGCTACGATGCGCATCTCATCGACCCCGAACACCTGGACCACGTATTAGATGCACCCTGAGATCTAATCGCAAAAAATTACGGAGCGCACAACCTAGACTCCATTATCGACCACCCCAAAGACGACCACGCATTCGATGCGTTCCAATACCTAGAGGTAAAAAACTACGAAGCGCACCACCTAGACATCGTCATCGGCTACCTCGAACACCTAGAATTCCTGTAAAATGCGCACTGACATATAAATGCAAAAAGTACGGTGCGCACCACCTAGACATCATCCTTGGCTACCCCGAACACCTGGACTTCCTGTAAAATGCGCGCTGACATATAAATGCAAAAAAATACGGTGCGCACCACCTAGACATCATTGACGGCTACCCCGAACACCTGGACCTCCTATTAGATGGGCCGTGACATCTAAATGTAAAAAACTACGGAGCGCACCACCTAGACATCGTCATCGGCTACCTCGAACACCTGGACCTCCTATAAAATGCGCCCTGACATATAAATGCAAAAAGCTACGGTGCGCACCACCCAGACATCATCATCGGCTACCCCGAACACCTGGACCACGTATTAGATGCACCCTGAGACCTAATCGCAAAAAACTACGGAGCGCACAACCTAGACTCCATCATCGGCCACCCCAAAGACCTAGACCACGCATTCGATGCGTTCCAATACCTAGAGGTAAAAAACTACGAAGCGCGCCACCTAGACATCGTCATCGGTTACCTCGAACACCTAGACTTCCTGTAAAATGCGCGCTGATATATAAATGCAAAAAACTGCGGTGCTCACCACCTAGACATCATCATCGGCTACCCCGAACACCTGGACCACGTATTAGATGCACCCTGAGACCTAATCGCAAAAAACTACGGAGCGCACAACCTAGACTCCATCATCGGCCATCCCAAAGACCTAGACCACGCATTCGATGCGTTCCAATACCCAGAGGTAAAAAACTACGAAGCGCACCACCTAGACGTCATCATCGGCTACCCCGAACACATGGACCACGTATTAAATGCACCCTGAGATCTAATCACAAAAAACTACGGAGCGCACTACCTAGACCCCATCATCGGCCACCTCAAAGACCTAGACCACGCATTCGATGCGTTCCAATACCTAGAGGTAAAACGCTACGGAGCGCACCACCTAGACATCATCTTCGGCTACCCCGAAGGCTTTACCTCGAGTTCCTCGGGTACAGTTCGGATAAGCCTCGTATTCACCAGAAGCTAGCCGCTCGAGCCGCGGCAAATCCGGGGCTGGAGCCGAGGTCCGAGCCGAGGTAAAGCCGAGATCCGAGCCGAGGTCCGAGCCGAGGTAAAGCCGAGGTTCAAGCCGAGGTCCCAGCCGAGGTAAAGCCGAGCTCCGAGCCGAGGTAAAGCTGAGGTTCTAGCCGAGTACTCTATACCTTTGTAAAAGTCTACATTGTTATGACTCATCTCGCGCAATTCGATCTTAGATATGAAGTGTCATGACAGAAATTTTAAAACGTCGATTCCTCGAAAACACATACAAGTGGGTTAGATCGTTATTCCGGGAAGCTACAGATATTATGTTTATGTTTATATGTATGTGTATATACATATATAGAGGTATATACATAGAGAGAGGTTATGTACTAATAAACATATATACTGTATATAATAAGAAATATACATATGTTTATGTCTCTTCTTCTCTCCCTCTCTCTCTCTATCTATATTTTTATCTTTCTCTTTCTCTTGTCTTTCTTTATTATTAGGGTAGTGGTCCGTATTAGTGTGCCTGTCCATATTTGTGTGCCCTATTATTAAAACATATCCTAGAAGTGAACGAGTAAAAACGTAACACTAAAATATTTTTTTTCATAAAGTATAGTTAATTAAGTTTAAATAGAATTAATTACTTAATTTGTTTTCATTTACTATAACATTAAAAAAGAACTTTCAAAAATATGTTTCACGGTTTGCGGTGTGTCACGGTGTTTCTTTGTCCAAACCTGCTAAGAAATGACATTTTTAAAAGTAACATTAAATAATGTTTAACTTTCGTAAATATAAATATTTTTCTATAAAAAATATTGTTTCGTGTAGATTATTACTTTTATTATCTATATAAACCACCCGGAATCTCTGATACAGCTTAAATAGTCTACTATTATGCGACAAAACTGAAGAGTTTCTTAAACCCACACTAATACGGACATCTACCCTATACGGCCATTATCACTGCTTAACTCTTCATGGCCATTAATTCCTGGTGATTGTATGTGTGTAGTATATATACATAACATATATGACGTCACAGGAAGTCGGAAAAAACCGGATGCGAGGCTGAATACCATGGAGAAAGTTAAGAAATCGGAAAGCCGAAAAAAAAATTCAGTCCCTTATATCTTTTGAATGAGATAATCTTTTTAAATAAAATCTTTTGATTTGAGTAGAGCAATGAAATGGCTTTCGATTAAGAGGAATATGTTATATAGTTAAAACTAGCGCAATACGTGTATAAGCTCATAGAATTTCTCGTACATCCATTTCAATGTATATCATCACGCGGTCGTCCTAAGGCTCTTCTATTCTATACTTGCCTTCGGAACGCTCCCGCGTTCCTTGATAAGCTTTAAGCGTGAAAAATTTGTTTGTGTTATCTCATTAGTGACCGCTATCCCAGTGCAAATGTTGTGAATCTCACATATACGTCTAGATAGATATTTACGTCCTCTATCACGACAACAAAAACCGCTGCCAATACATTGGCACTTAGCTTCCTCAAAATAATGTATTTATTCATTTTTTATTTTTTATTTTTTATAACAATAATTAATTGTATCATACCCAATTTTCTTTATGAATATTCGTAATAAATTAATATATATTTTTCGAAAATTCATTCTTGTTACTCTTTTTCTCATGCGACAACCCGATATTTTTATAAATCAATTTTTTCAAAATATTATCACATGTTCAATTAGTTTTATTTTAAACCTCAAATATCTTTTGAATATCAAAAAGTAATCGTACGATATTGATGAAAATTCACATACATAATATCTATATCACATACAAAATTGTCTAGAAATCTGTAGCTGATTCATAGAACCGTTCTCGAGAAAGTACGATTTAAAAAAAGTTTAAAAAATTTTAACCTCAAATATCTCTGAAATTTATGGACCAATTATTTTGCCCAAAGAACTCGACTAAGAGCTATCCAAAATCTACCTCCACAATGAATTTTGAAGAAATTACGACAATTTTTCCTTCGGAATCGTTGGACATACAAAACTCATTTTTTTTCATAACTTTTTTTTTTTTAGAAAATATAGGTATTTTAATTCTCTTTTAAATGCTACCTATCCCATTCTGATACATACAGCCGTTCTCGAGAAATTACGATTCGAAAAAGAGGTTACAAAAATTTTAACCTCAAAAATCTCTGAAATTTATGAACCAATCATCTATCCCAAAGAAAGGTGCAGGTGGCAACCAAAAATCTACCGCTACAAGGAATTTTGAAGCAATTAAAACAATTTTACTCCCGCAAATTGTCGCCAGCTAAAACACGTTTTTTTCATTTTTTATTTTTTTCTCAAAAACTAACCAACAGAATGGATTCAATTTTATACAGATTATAGCTATGCATAATCTCCATTATCATGATTTTTCTCAAAAAATTTACCATTTAGTTTGGGAGTTATAAGCATTTAAAAAAAAAACACGTTTTTGTTAATAACAAAATAACCGTGATCGCTAGAGAAATTTTTTTTTTTTAAATATAGGTTTTTTATGCTCTTTTGAATGCTATACATTCGATTATAAAATTTAAATCTAATCATTAAAAAAAAATCAAAAATAAATTTTTCGAAAATGAAAAATTTGACATAAAACAAAAACGAATGAGTTAGTCGTACAAAATTATTTTTTTCCCGAATTCGGAATCAAAAAACAAAAAAATGAGACCCGTCCGGTTAAAATCGACCGCTTAGATCCGAAAATAAAGCGGTACACACACACACACACATACACACACACACACACACACACACACACACACACGCACACACACACACACACACACACACACACACACACACACACATACAGACATTTTCTAAAATCATGTGACACAAACTTCTAACACCTTTATTCATGTTTCTAGAGCAATTTAAAGAATATTAAAATTTTACTATTACAAAGCTTCCTCTATGAGGAAGCAAAATTGAGCAAAAAAAATGGCTCTTTCGAGAAAAATACATTTTTTTAAAAAGTGCATTTTTCAGTAACTCTTGCATTTTTATTTTTTTTTTTTTTAATAACATAAAAGACGTAAAAGAGAGCTCAAAATTGAGTGAAATTATGTGTTACAGGCTTAAAAGCTTAAAAAACTGGTGAAACTGTAGTAGTTTGAAAATTACATTGAACAATTTTTTCCTAAGTAAGGATTTTCTCGGAATTTTTCGGTAGCGATGAACGCATGAAATTTTGATGAAACAAAAAAATAAAAAAATACGTGTCAAATAATTTTTGGAGAAGAACCTAAATATTTTGGTGACATAGGCATACGCGGACCACCTGATTTGAGATGGATTCGGCAGAAAGTCAAATTTGTAATACAGTCACAATTATAGTGTTTCGATGAATTAGTTTTATTCTATAAATGGTATCATATTCATGCGATTACAAAAGAATGCAGGTCTTTAAATATTACTGTTTTCGATTTAATTATTCGAATTGATTAAATAGAACCAAATATTCAAATATTTTATAAAAATTTCGAAATTTAAAAGATTAATTATATCTTGGTTCTTATTCTACTATAAATGTAATGAAACAATCCTAGGGTATTTTCTTAGATCATTGGAAATTTAAAGATAGAAGAGAATCTTCAAACCTCAATTTACATATAGTCGGATATTAAAACTATTTACTCCAACTACTAAGGCAAACCAGATACTCCACAAAATTCCAGTAGCTCAAAGCTACTGAGTTGGCAAAATAATAAATTCAGATATTGCATTTATAATATTATAAATTGATTTTACCATTTCACAATTATACTATCCTGTTTCCCACTGATTAAACTTAACAGACCTGAATATTCTCAACAAAATGATCGTTTAACAATAGTTATCTTTTGTATCTAAGCAATTTAAGCGAATCCGGTTAAAACGAGGATTAGGCAAATTCCGTACGCGCGCAGCCACTCAGCTTGTTTCTAACTTTACAATTCGCAGAATGCACCCCATCGAGATTCACTTACTCCCTCTCCCTAGTAGGCGAAATATTCGCATTAACCTTAGACCTCGGTAGTGCACGCTCTACATACGATGAAAAGCGATTTGCCACGCGCGACCTCCGCGGAGCGGATCGAACAAACTCACTGCCAACTAACAAACATCTGCGATATCAGCTCTCGGAGGGTGGGTCCCGCGCCGGTCAGGCTTTGAAATGCATACGCCTGCAACTCGAACTGAGCCACCTGCAACAGAGTATCACACTGACCGAATTTCAATGTCTCCGCGGACGCGTACAATTTAACCTTACATGCATTAGGCGCACCCGTCCGACTGAAATAAGATATACGATATGTATAATATAATATTCATATTATGAAGCAAACATTTTAGTGCGAGCATTGCAGATTGGCGAATGTCGCGCGTGTTTTAGGGGAAGCGCGAAGCATAGATAACATACCTACTTGTGATATACAATAAATTTCTATATGTGTATACAAATGCATGAACCGGAATTCGTAAAAACTCACTATATAAACACGTTTGAAATCGCGAGTTGAAGCTTCTTTGAAGCACCGAAAAAATCGTTAAACTTTAAATTATAATCTGACAGCAGAAGATTTGTTCCAAGAAGAATTGGTTCATCGCCAGTCTTCGGAATCTGATATTGGAAATTCTTCTGAAAAAGAATGAAATCGTTCTTAGAATCTTCGAAATCTGATATCACGAGCTCCTTGCATAGGCAAACGAAATTATGATCCAATTCATTTAAATTCGATACCCACAGCTCTTCTTGAAGAAGAGCGAACTATTCTTAAAGAAGTTTCCCCTGGAAGAAAATTAAAAAGTGTACCAATACTCGTGTATATAGTTCGAAAGAGGAAGCGGGAGAAACAGAGCAAATAACACTGTAGACAAAACAACCTCAAAAAAAAAAGAAACGAGAAATCAAACGCCCAGGCGCGCGTGTCTAGAAAATCAAACAAAAGACAACAATCTCCTGTAAAAACGGCCTGGAAGTGACGCGTATACACAGTCGAAAGGGAACGCAGCACCAGTAGCAGCTCCGGGAGAATGAAAAGCTGTGCGCTGCGAAGTGAAAAAAGGAACGAACTAATCAGCCGCGCGCGCACGAAGGAGCAGAGTTCGCCGGAAAAAACTTTCATCGCACGAGTCGGCGGGGGCGAAATCTCAATCGGCAATTTCCCTTTCGTCTGCATTTGCCCTTCGTACGGATGTAAGAGGTGCATAAGCCTCGAGGGGCGGGAGAGAAGAAGAGGGCGCAGAGTATACTGCGCGGTGTAAAGCCGAAAGTAAAAAGAGAAATCGCCAGTTTAACTTTCCCCTTTGGTTTTTCGGCGCCGCCGAGCCGCGCCCCCCAACTGCCCCTCGCTCGAATGCAGTCCGCACTTGAATCAAAGTTTAGGGCTACGTCTGGGATCCATTCTATATACACTGTAAGGTGAAATCGAATTTCCATCTGGATTAGATATATTTATCATTTATGATATATTTTGAACTAATACAATAATGCCATTTGTTTAAGTTTTATATATTAGTTTTATATATTTATTATGGATGAAAAATTATTTATCGTAACAATGAACTATCGGTTTTGCATAATAGTACATTATATATAAATATTGCATTACATTCAAATATTATAAAAGTGTGAGACTACTTTGATACATATAAAATTGTTTCAGAATATTGCTCTCGATGTGTAAATCCTTTTTCGGCGTATTAGCTCACCCAATAGTTACAACATGATGAAAATCATAAATTTTTAAATAAATATTTCTAAAACCCCATATATTTCAATCCAAGAACGTCGAAAAAAGTGGAAAATACTGTTAATTAATGGAAAGAATGACTTTGGATTTCTCTGAACGAAAACTTTCATTAAGCATGCGCAACTGACTGAAAAGCAAAGTAAACGAGGGAAATCCATTCTATTGAAATCCCTCCCAAATAAAGAAATAATCGATTCAAAGCTTCGAAACAAGTACGTTGCACCTCTCTCTCCCTCTCTCTTGTTTCGCCAGGCGCGCTGCACAAAAGCCTTCAAATGAAATTTTCGATTAATGCTCGATGGGATGCGCAAGAGAACCGCAGAAAGAGAAAGAGAGATATCGAACAGAGGAGAGGGGGCGGCCGGTACAGAGAAACCGTCTCGGTGAGACGTCGGTGCAGCGGGCACGAGTAAAACCTCTAATGCGCAAGTGGAACGACTGATGTGCGCCTCGCATATATAGCGCTCCTTCCTCTAGAATTTCGGGAGTCGCGCGCTTGTAGGGCGGAATTTGCCGGTAAATGGCGAAAGCCTGGCGCGCTCGCGCAATCCAGGCGCGAGGGAGTTGCACACACACACACGCACGCTGCAGTCAGGGTAAAGTTGTAAGTAGCGCTTTCGCCCGTTTGATTGCATTAGCTTATTCAACCAAATTCGGACGTGCTCCCCGCGCCACGACGACGACAACGCCCACCGTTTCGCTACTGTATATCCCCCCTTCGACTCGGAGCTGCTCTTCTATCTGGTTTTATAGAGAACTTCTTTGGTTTTCCTTTCATGGGATTTTTTTTTCCATTAGGAGCAAGAAAAACCGTTACATCTCATTTTTATTTGTGTTTGTCTTTTTTTCGCGCGAGCTTTTTCCTATAGGTTTTCTCGTTCTGCACTCTAGCGTTGAATTACATTCCTTTCTTTGATGCGTTTCTTTCGAACGTTGCAATTAAGGACAGAATAGTTTCCGCTTTGCCCACTGATTTGCGTAACTTAAGCGTTATATTATTTCAATTTTTCTTTTTTTTTTTAAACGCGGTAAATTAAAAGTATATTTCAAATCTAATTTTGATAAATGAAAAGAATCGATATATTATCAAGGTAGCCTTATAACCGAGCAAACGTCAATACGCTAATAATCTCATACATATATACATTCAGCGCTGCGACGGAGGGGGGGGGGGGATGATAGTCGAAGTTTCTAGTACTTCGCATACTTTGCCTATTTTAGACGTCGAGATATACGCGTACGGTCGCTGTAACAGGACAACTCCCTGCGCTGCTCCTTTCCAATATGCACGCGAAAAGAGAGAGAAAGAGAGAGAGAGAGAGAGAGGGAGAGAAAAGGGGATCTTTGTTACCCAAGTTCCAGCGAAAGTATAAGAAACTTTATAGTATTTCATCAGCGAATGCCGATTGAAAGAGTTATGGAACTCTCCTTCCCCTCATCTCTGCGCCATATATTTCTTTCTCGTTCTCTCTCTCTCTCCGGTGCTCTCGTGCAAACTGGCCGCGCGCGTGCGCGTGAGAGGGAGAATAAAAGGAAGTCGAGCAAGCGAACAAGCCGTGCCCTTATACAGAATCTCGGTGCTGGCGCGCTGCGTTTTAAGAAACCCATCGAGCAAGCATCACTAGAGGAAAGATGCGCGAGGCCGCGCATCGCACAAAGTGAGCCGCTCGCTCTATCGAACATCAAAGTCCCTCTCCCGGCCGAACAATTTCATGTCCACGAGAGAGAGAGAGAGAGAGACCCGAGCATGACGTTCGTTTCTTCTTCTCCTTCTCGATTTATAATGCTGCTCTCGCTCGACTATTCCTGGGCGAAGAGTGGAGAGAGAGGGAGAGCAAGCCGATGAGGTATGTACACGTCAGAGTGCGCGCCGCGCACGAGAGAGCTCTCGCGGGGCATTTTTTCCGATTTAACGAGGTCCAGTTTCACGGGTATTTGTAGTTTTCTAAAAATTCCCCGTGAGCGTGCATGCATACGCGATTCAATTTTTTCCCCGCCGCTGCCTCGTCTCGTTTTGGTTTGCTTTGCTTTGTTGCGCTCCAAGTATATACGTACATGACTCGGAAAGGATGTAATTTTGTCGCGTTCACGAGAGGTTTTCAGCAAGAATTTATTTGCCTCGGAAACCCTTTGCCCTTATAGGACGGGAAATGGTAATGTTGAGAAGGTCTTCGTCGACTGGGAGTTATTCAAAATAACTTCATAAACTGTACATCTAATTTAAGTTTCGAAACTACCAATTAATTTTCGTGTATACTTGCATGCATAATTGAAAATTCTAATTGTTTACGTGTAAATATACCTAGCAGTAATAAGTATCAAGTAAATCTTTATCATGTATCTAATTAAGACACAAGATAATAATCGTGTTAAATCCAAAAATGAAAATTGCACCAGAACGTTGTATTCCTTTAATTAACTGTCTCTTATTTGGCGCGCAATTCATCTCGCCAAATCACCCTTACATTTCCAGCTCGTACGAGCTACATAAATCACAACTCGCAAAATCAAACAAAATCAAGGCCATTAAAAGTCTTTCGCGAAACGAGACAGTTTAATCGCGTATAAATGAGGCAAGAAGTTTTTCTTACGACCGCCGCAGCCGCCGCCGCCGCCGCTGCTACACTACCGCCGACGAAATCTCGTGCTGCAATAGCCCTCGGAGTAATCCGCGGGCAAAAAAGGTAAAGGATGTGCGAGCGTGGCGCGCGCGCAAGCGTGAGAAAAAGTCCCGTAACTGACGTAAAGGAAAAGAAGGAAGCCGCTCGGGCTGAAGAAAAAGGAGAGAAGGTGGTAACTGGTAAATAAATGTACAGACAATGTCGTAAAGAGGGTTGTAGATAGCGTCATTGGAACCCTTTTTACACGCGTGTCAGACACGTTCCAGTTCTTGTTTTACGACCGTTTCTTGTTGGCACCTCGAGACGTACGCACACGCGAGCAAAGGCACACGAACGTTGACAGAATCGCATACCGGACTTTTAACTCTAATTTTGCACGTATTATATAGATTTTCTGCTTCTTTTTCTTACTGCTTTTTTCTTTTAAGTGTAGTTTCACCGCACATACATTTTACCATTGACAGTTAATTTAGTAGACGTTTCGTCATCAACAAAAAATAAGAATATCTGATTACGAATTAATCGCAAAAATTATCTTCTTTTGATAGTATTTTATCTATTTTTCAAATCATGCAAAGCCATAAATTAAAAATATTCTACGAGTTAATAATATCATAAAAAAGTATAAATTAAAATACTAGACAATTATAAAATTGATTTTTTTTTTAATTTAATTTTTTTAATTTTAAGGCTCCTGAAGAGATACACATATAAATAAAAATAAAAAGAACGGAAATGACAATTATGTAGCAAAAGCACGTACATAAAAATTTAACTAACTGAAATAGCGTAAAATACTAGATACAGAGAATATTTGCAATCATATACGAAATGAAATACAAAATCTATGTATGAAAAGACATCTATTTTTTTTCAATAAACCATTACTATTATCCGCAATTAAAAAACTTGAATTCATACATCAATATATATCTTTAAAAAGTTTTTATGGAAAAATCTTCTTATAACTTTTAAAACCATAACATCACAAATTACGGGTCCCGTCTCCCCCACAAACATCTACCGGACCTGTACGTATAGGGAAGGCTCGCTTTACGTGGGCGAATGCACGTACACGATGTACGTATATGTACGTATACGCAGTGCGGAACAGAGGTTTTGTACCAATACGCCGCCGCAAGGCTTTCGCGTGCCTAATTATTGCGTGGCAAACTTGTACGGATTGCCGATGTGAAATTGTATACGCGGCTGCTGTGGGCACCCGTGCTTGCGTATAATGTATGCGTGCATTCATTGTGCCTTCCCCCTTCTCACTCGCACCCCGTGTATTGTGCCTCTACACCCACCGGAGCCGCAAGCATGAATTGTGTTCTGATCGGCTAAAAATATCAATTTTTCTGTTCTCGTTTTCTTTTGGGGGTCCTTGATTAGCGATTGTGTTGTAATATGGAAAATGTCCGCGACAAGAGGTTCTTTTTAGCACAAATTACATTCAATGTCCATTTTGTTGTACACTGATGATAGAAATGACCAAAAACATCATGTGGTACTGTTTACCTGTGTAATTACTAGAAGACTAGGTTTCAATAGCTAGTTTTTGAATATGTATTGATACAAAGCTTTACTTTGCGAAATATTTGGGTTTAATTAATTTAATAATAATATGGAATAAATTTATTAACTTTGTAAAATCGTAAACATGTTAAGAATAATATATATGTGGGTAGTATTACATGTGGATATTACTGCTATACAAAATAATGGGAAAGTACAGTAATACATGCAGCAATTCGAACGATGTGTGAATAATAATTACTGCGGATTGTTCTTTACTTTATTATAGTCCAGTAAATTAGATTTATTAATCGCTTTTAACAGTAACTTTGTAACAAAAAACTAATTTCGCTTTTATTATCAAAATGTTAAAAACTGATTTTCATTAAATAAGCAGTATATAAACATCACTTTACTTCAGAATTCCAGAATTCATTTTCATTTCACTGACATTAATGAAAACAGAATTATAAAATTAATTCTATCCTTTAAACTAAATACGATTTTAATAGATATGCCGCACATAATTTTAATTAAATAAATATTATAGTCATATTAGAAAATCAAAACGTTTCACCAGCATAGTAATTTTATACTTTATTTATGTATATGAACTCGTAAGGGTCAGCACATTACCAATATCAGTAAACATTACAATTCAATTGACGTATGCCGCCATAAATCACCAATGTAAAAGATGATATTGATTGCAAATACAGATAAAATTAAAAATTGTATATTATAAAGACATTAACCATGGGCCTTTATTAATAGACCATCGAAGAGATGAATTTTCAATTACCGCCGAGTTTGAAATAAATCTCGAGGCACCTGTGCGCTACACCATTCTTGTCACGCGTAGATCGTGCATCGCTACTCGGGGCACGCGTACCAATCGCAACACGCTATAATTGCCATAGATGAGACTGTTTTGCTATTCCAGTAAAATATCACGTAAAAATATCGATATACTTTTAAAAATGGGTCTACTTACATTAAAAAGAATAAAGACGAGTTTCTCTTTTATACTTCGTATAAGGAAATTTAAGAAAACTGAAATATTTTTTAATCTAGTACTTTTCATACAATGAAAAACAATGAATTTACTTTGAGATTATTATATTTACTAACGTAATTGATCTTTTTTGATCCAATATAAGTTTTAAATAACACCAATCACAAATTAAATCGTTTTGGGTATTTGTTTACACACAGTTTATCTCTCCAAACAGTTTACTGTTCGTATCGAATTACAAAGTAAAAACCACAAATGAAGTTTGAGACCAACCAACATTACGAAATAAATAGGATAAAATAGCAGTATATCCCAGTGAAAATACAAATTTTGTACTACTAAGTAAATGAACACATAGTTAAGTGATTTTCGAAGAATATTATTGAAGAAAAAGGGGCATTTTTAGTGTCACTTCATGAAGCTTAGAATAATTAAAAGCTACTAATGATTTATTGTGCAAAATTTAGTCCTAAATATGAAATATCTCTCCAAATTAACTCAGAAATACACTCCCTTAATAATATTTTAATATAGCAATTTAAATTAAATTTTACTCGGAATACCCTTGAATAATTTCATTTAGCTCCTCGGCAAAAATTCTCTAAATTCTTTGCCAATTAAAATCAGTTTCGACACGAAGCACTCGTAGCATTTGATTTATTCCCAACAAAAGGGGTTTGCTCATCATTATTAGGCTGGCGCGTGCCCGGGGAATCCCGCGTCTACATCTCCCACATCAAGGAACAAGGACACGCGCACACACGCACAATTACTTTTTTCGTTCGCCGTAGAGACGAAGGTTCAGCTGCCAGGAGAGATATAGAGAGATAGAAAGAGTGAGAGAGAGGGACGCGAGGAAAACGCACAGTGGCGCCGCATCGTTCTAATTTATTCTCATTAGCCGGTGTTTTAATTAGAGCGCTCATTAATGCCCTAGCTGGTGATGCGCGTGCGCGCCTCTCACCCCTTTCGACTTTTCACATACGTACCCCGAGAGCTGGCGCTCTTTTAGGCCCGGGCAACTGCCTCCGGCTGCGGGGTTATGAAAATTAATATCCGCCTGCTGAGCGAATATATATTGTCGAAGGCCGCTGAGTACGAGGTATGTAAAAAATTAAGGGACGCCGTGTGCGCCGCGCTCTTCTGGCTTTCGAGAATGGTTTTTTCATATATCCGCCACTAGGTATGTCAAATATTTTCCACAAAGGTAGGGGAATGAGACCTGCTTGTATGTGAAGGACGGTTTAAATTCCGGAATTAACGGAGTGTAAGTGCAGTAATTAATGGATAACATTGTAAGTCACTCTTTTTTTGTAATGTTGACATGCTAATGAACCGTAACTAGAAGCTTTTACTAGGTGTTTGAAATTTCGAACGTTCATAGTGAACGAAAGAATTTTGCCATTTTCAAATTTAGCCGAATTTGGCTACTTTATACATTTAAAATCGGATAATAACTGTATTTCTTCACTTCTCAGTCTTGAGAACACCAGTAAACCACACTCCGGGGTATTCTAACCAGAATTAGAAACTTTAAGTTAATATTTCGTTCATTATGAACGTTCGGAATTTCAAACACGTCTTTTACTGATAAAACTGTTTAAGTGGCATTAACGTCTTCATTCATTATGTTGTGATTCTTCCATTTGGATAATAATCGGATATTTTTGTAAAATTAAGTACGATCAAGATAGCTCTTGAAAATTAGAGAAATTACAGTGGAATTACAACATAATTATAGTCATTTTACTTTTATTACGTAAATATATGTTACTTTAGCCGAGATAATTTTATGAAATGGAATATTAGGTACTTATTAAAATGATGTTTTTTTTTTTACTTAGGACCGTAAATGAACCACTTACCTGAAACAAAAAAGGAATAAACATGTAAATATCAATATGATATCGATCTATCAATTACATATATTTTATGTACGGTTGCAGGCTGTAATACTGTTAGTTGTTTGGTGATAAAAAATTCTATAGCAATAGCATTGTCGACATTCGAAAATAAAACACATGTGTACATAATAGCTGCTTTCCATAAATAATACTGACTCACATTGTGAACACAAAAAATTGGCATCATAAATGCCTTGTGAAGGAGGAAATTATTTGCGTGCAAACAATCCGTCGACTCTTTTAATTTTTTTTTCAACCAAACGATTGTTAGCTTCGTTTCTTGGTCCTTTTTTGCGCCCCTTTTATCTGTGCGTGACCCTTTTCCACCCAGCCTTATCATCCTTTTTCCATCTTGACCTCCCTAATGTCGTGCTTTTTCTTTTGTTCGTGCCAGACTATCTCGCAGACGAGTCGGCAATTACGCCGGGCTTTCCCGTTTTTTCGCCATAGTCGTTAAACGCTTTCCTCTCTCTTTCTCACCCTCGGGTTCCCTCTATCCCTCCTCCGCGATGCCGCTTTCTCGCTCTCTCCCACCCTCTCGCTCTCGTTCTCTCTCTTATTCTAGCCTCGCTGTCATCCCTCCCCATTCTTATGGACCAGTTTGCAAGCACAAGTGCAGCGTGGAAGCCGAAGCTGTCCTCTAAAGATCGCCGAGTATGAAGTCGTCGTAGGAATAAAGTTAAATTATTTTGTAGGAATTTGCGAAGTTGTGCTCGCAAGTTATATCGCAATTCCACTAAGTCTGTCTACTTTAGATTAATATACTTTTAAATATTAAATTATTAAGTATTATTAAAGGGTTTTTGTCCAGTGTATACGCCATACGACATATTTGTCTATTTTACACATAATTAATATGGGGAGTATACGAATAGGTTGAAATTAAAATAGCCAGAAATATGCATAAAATAATCAAAAATATGCATAAATTTTAATTACTAAAAAATGAATAAATTCAATCATGCGTTTACCGTGACAATCGTTTGAGTTGATTTAAATATAGACGATGTAATTATTATATATAATAAGTTTATTTCAGCCAATCGGCCCAGAAATGGACTTGGTTTATAAAGTATACTTAAGGCGACGCCTTACTCACATACTTTATACACAATTACCGACATTCACTAATTTTTCAAATTTATTTTTCAATACATATTTTCTATAATATTCAAGCAGAGGCACATTCTTTGAAGTGAACAGAATGTGCGTGTGTTTCAATAATTTTGAAAATACAAAAATCGATTGGGAAATATGAAAAATCAAATACAGAAATCTGTAATTGAGTACTCCCCTTAACCTCTCACATACATCCATATCTTACATTTACGCATTTAAATTTTACAATTGAGTTCTATAACCACTTATGATTTATTACCTAACATACAGTATATTGTTTATTTAATTACATTATAGTCAACGTTTATTTACTTGGTATTATTTACTTGGTAACATTTACAAATACATCTACTGTAGTAGCTAATTTGTAAGTTGCTTTAACTGCAAATACGTATAAGTATAGATAGCTAACGAGAAATTGCTTGTGATGTTAAGGTGATGCGATACCTACGCTATTACCCAAAATTGGGTTCCCATTTTTCTCATTCAATTTTTAATTTTAAGGAAAAAACTCTTTGATACGTTATAGTTCTTTATTAAACTTAAAACGTGTCAAAGAGTCTTTTTCAAAAAGTTTAAAATTGGAGGAGAAAAACGGGAACCCAGAATTGAGTAATAGCGTGGATCTTTCTTTTTCCATAAAATATTATTACATATGATAAAACAAATGATTAATATTAATTATGTAACAGAGTTATTATAAGAAATAAAGGCGAGGAAACTTAAATTCCACAGAATTGTATGCAAAGATTATGTTTTCACTATACATTAGTTTTAAACTACAGCTTAAAAAGCTTTCCAAGCTCAAAAGATAATAAATAAAAGAACTATATTTGTATTCCGCATAGATTGCCAAAATTTTTCATTTGAAACTGCGGGTAAAGCATTTCTTTATTCCGCAAAAAAAATGAGAAAACGAGACCATAATCCCCTAGTCCAAATCCATTGAGCTTGGCGTTTTCTTTTTCATTTTTTCCGCTCCGGGTAATGCCTTTTTCTCCTTCTCCTCTTTTTCCTCCCCCATTTTCCGCTTCTCGCATTAGTGCGAGTGTAACGAGCAATTGACGATTCCCCGCGTTCGGCGGAGGAAAGAGGACGCGTTCGTGGTAATTGCCATCCCCCGCGTGTAAACGGCTTTGAAAGCTATGGTGCAACGCCGAAGCGAGAAAAACATCACTGTGATTTCGCGTGGGAATAGCTCTGCGAGACGCACACCTCCGCACCCTCTCCCTAGTATAATCTGCATAAAAAAGTGCGAGGAGACAGAGTGAGAGAGAGAGCGAGAGAGAGAGAGAGAGAGAGAGAGAGAGAGAGAGAGAGAGAGAGAGAGAGAGAGAGAGAGAGAGAGAGAGAGAGAGAGAGAGAGAGAGAGAGAGAGAGAGAGAGGAAAAATGCATTGTGCCGGTGTTCGCGAGTGCATAAGGAGAAAACGAGGAGGCTTTATCATAGTGTGCACGCAGCAGTAGTAGCAGCAGTGCCTATAGCCCCTCCGCTTTTTCCCCTTTTGTTTTTACGCAGAACTTGGGCTGCCGGTTCTTGCTCCCGAGCTAGATCGTGGATATTGGAATATTCAATCATGATTTTCGATTTGGATTCTGTGCAAACAAGAGACGGGGGGGAGGGAGCAAGCTAAAGTTCACTATATTTTTGCTAGCTTTTTCCCGTTGAGCCTGTAGTATATGATTCTGTTTTTATAAAGCTATTTTATTTTATTTTCTAAGAAGTGAAAAGGGTTGACTGTGATAAATATACTTGTATTACATTTTTGTTTAATAGATTTTTAATATTGCAGATTATTGTATTTGATTTCCCTGAATTTTCCGTGTAAGCCGGAGTTACTAATGTATGTCTCTTATAATTGCATTAAATTTTGAATTTAATTGCTGAAATATAAATTCGTAACCTAAATCTACGCAATGATTTATTAATATAAAGCAATAAATATAATTATTGAAATTAGTATATTGATTGCGAAATCGACTAACTCCATCTGAAATTAAAATCGGTTTTATGTTTGAACAGCTCATTCGTACTTATACTCATTTAACGGTTGCGTCATTAATAACAAATAAAACGACCAAAACGCATTCATTATTAATCATTTTACTGATTGCGCTCGGTCTAATTAAAATTTAATACAGAAAAATCCAGCGAACCGTGCACTGTGCAATTTTAATTTGCCTCCAACTGTGCCCACGCGTGTCACGCGCAAGAAATCATCCATACGCCCCCCGGTGAAAAGAAAACCGAGCCAAAAAGTGCTTGCCTACATACACACACATACAAGTCCGGTTAGAGCGCCGGCGATTCAGCGAAATTACGTCATATAATTCATGTTGCCCAAAGCATGAATGAACGTACGTCGTGGAAATTCAGCTCGTTTAGTGATTCACCGCTAGACTCTGCGAGGCAAGCTCTCACTCCCCCCCTCTCACGTTTGTGCGCGCATCTCTCTCCATTCTCTAAATCATGCCCGTGCGCACACTTGACGGATGCGGGACAGTTTGCGTCAAGCTAGAATGCAGACAGTTCTCGTTCAAAAACGGACCAACAATTATTAAACTATCCCTCAATTCTTTATGAATGTCATGATAGAGAAAATGGAAAAATCTGCATAGAGAAAAAAGAATAATGAAGTAAAAAAATAAAAGAATGTTTAAGGATAGGGCTAGGTTTGAGCCTGATGATACATTGATATTTCTACTTAATCACGCAAAAACTTAGCAATTCTCAAGACACATTTTACCATAACACACGTCAACTGAGTAAACTTCCATTAACGTGAGCTTTTAACCGTTGGTCGCCAACTTTATCTAGCGATCCGTCCCGAAAACTCCGCACACAAATGCCCTCTCCGCCGGCACCATGAAGTCTCCAAACAAAAAGAGCAAAAAACAAACGACCTCGGACACGCAGGATACGCAAGGTTCCGAAGAGAGAGAGGAAGCCAATAACAAAAAGAAGGAGGAAAGGGTCCGGTAGAGAGAGATGGGGAGATAGACTGAATGCTGCGCGCCAACACAAGCCTTTACGCGTCTAGCCCACGAACTATACTATATACTCGTGAAATGAGGGCTACTTGTAGGTGCACACGCGCGGGGACTGCTTTTGATTTAGCGGAATATGCCCCTGGCACTGACGACTTCACTCTCTCTCTCTCTCTCTCTCTCCCCCTCTCTCACCCACCGTTAGCCATTAGCTCGAGCGGCGCGCGACTGCGCGACGTATCGTCCGTTCAACGGTTAAAGCTCCTCCTACTCCGTATAACCGCGACGGCGGCGGCGACCCCTCCTAATTAATGGTCACGCTCTGGCTCTCTGTCCCCCACCTCCTTCTCCTCCTCCCCCGCCAGTCGTTTCATCTCCGCGGATGGCGCGAAAAATTATGCCCATTTGAATACAAATGAACCTCGACCGCGGGAGCTCGGCCGCGTGTTCTCTCTTTTGGTCTCGAGCCCATAATTTTCGCCCGGAAAATCACGCCGCACTTGGTTTTTATACTCCCCCCGATCCTTTTTTTTACATACACTTTGGGGAATTTTCGTGCCCAGCGCCCGGGTACTCGCCAATTCGACTTTTGTAATTGGTCAGCCGAATGACTGCATGGGTCGACGATTGATTAACAATCGAAGTAGTTGTATGGTTCATTTTTGCAGAAGTGATCAGTGGCGGTCTATTTTTTTTTTTTTTTTTTTTTTTTTTTAATTCGTGGAAAAAAGTGCGATGCTCGGCGTGAGTGTCATTTATCTTGGGCAGGCTTTTGAAAGGTCGATTCATTAATTAGTCGGGTTCCGCGGGTCTTTGATTAATTTTGGCCCGGTAGTGCCTGGCTTTGTGCTATACGCGCGCGACGAATGACGAGGTTTTGCCCGGATGATCGAGCGGTCTGACAGCACGCTGATATTACTACTTGGATTTTCAATGATTTTTCCGTAAACTGACTGACATCTTTTGATGTTGGTAATGCAAAAATTTCTCTTTGACGTGTGTTCCCAACTAATCGGAAATATGGTAGGAGAGAAAAATCACAACACAATTTTCAATTTAACTTATAAACTTTTATTTAAAGAAATCCACAAATCGGATTATCTTCCCGTAACGTATTATTGGATCGAAATCTTAACGACAACTATCTCTTCCTGTCAAATAATAACAATTAACTAAGCAACGCGCACCAAATGTTTTCTGGTGGTAGAAATCAATACATTTTAGAATCTCTTTTGTAACATGTATCTATTTCTTCCTATGAAATTCGGGAATCACGTAACTTAACTGCTGATAACTATCTGATATCTAGTTTTGTTAGATGATACTCTGGTGTAAATCGAAAGCATTTTATAACTAATAACTGACCATATGACAAGGAGTTATGACAAGGAGTGAGAGAGACAGCATCAGATGGAGAAATAAAAGTTTTGCTGAATTATTCATAGAATGAGTACATCAAATGATTGATTAGTTAATGTTATCTATTTATATTTTGGTAAGCTATCCAATGCACTTTAATGCTCTTTCATCAAAGATAAAATTAATAAGTAAATCAAATAGGAATATTTTGTTATTACGTCAATCTAAGAAATAGGCAAATAATGGTCGAAATTCGTTTCATCATAGCGATTAATTAGCCAGTTTTACTAGCTATTTTCTAACTTCTTGGCCATTTGATATAGATGAATTCCTACCAGGGTAGGTGCGGAAATGAAATGTGTTACATGAATAATTAATGTATGTTTATATGGAATTCAGAATTATTTCAGTAAAAAGAAATAAATTTTATATCTAATTTTAATATGAATGTATTGATTCTTTAACACTCCGGATATTTATTTCCTCTTCACAAAAAAAACATATAATGAAAAATGTAAGGTCTATCATTAACTTAATTCAACAGTATCAATATTATTTTACGTAATTTTCTGTAAAATTCCATTCATAATGTATTACGCAACCGATTTTAAATTAATTCAATCGTTAATGAAATTAAGAAAGGCTTTAATATAGGGGATGACATATGCATATAACAATTGCGTTTCATATTCACTGATTTTGTCTAAAATTTTCCATTAGCATAATGGGTTATGCGTCGAAACGTCGCGATATCCGAGCATAATCGCGGAAGCCGCAGCAATTTGGATAATACGCCGACATTTGGAAAGTGGTGAATCGATACCCGTTTCCCCCTTTGACGTTTCGAATACTACTAGCCGCGCAAACAGTACAATGCAGGAAACGTGTCCATAGAAAACTTTGAAATTTTTAGTTCGCCGGCCACCAAAACTTTTTATTCGTTGTGGTCTGAATTTATTGTAATTAAAACTTTTTGATCAATAATGATTTATAATAAATACATTCGAAAGATGTGCTATCCCTATGCTGGAAATCGTCCATTTTTCACCCATTTGTGAAACGATTTTTCTTCCATTTTCTAGCCATTTAATGGCGAGTTGACCGAAATCGCTAGAAAATTGCTAGAAAATGCGAGAAAAATCGTCTCACAAATGGGAGAAAAATGGACGATTTCTACCAGGAATCCATATTGTCATGATTGAAAAAAGATCGTATACAGGATATCCGGATGTGAACTGGAATAAAACTTTACTAAGGATAATAATTTTTTTATGAAGAAAATCATAAAAAATAATCTCACTAACAAGTAAACCCTTAATAAAAAAACAACAAACCTCTCATTAATAACGGGGTGGAAATACAGAATCTGGATCCTGGATATATCGTAGAGTTTTAGATTGTAAGTTTTTAAGTGTAAAACAATTCGTTACATTGGGCTTTGTAATACAAGATTTTTGAAAAAAGCGACTGGATATCCATTTTAAGTTGCAGGAAACGAAGCTGAACGTTTCACTGAAATACAAAATATCTGATCTCCTGTGTTAGTTACACAAGCACGTTCTATATATAAAATTACAAGGGGAAAAGGCGAAAGACAAGACCATTAGCGATATTTTTTTTCAGTACTACGCAAAAAAGGAAGAATTATGCTTTTGCGTGTCAAAAAAGAAAAGAAATGAAAAAAGAACCGCGAAGAAACAAAGCAAGGATACGCGCGCACGCAGAGGGCGCCGACAATTTAACAAAGTACTCCCCGCGACCAATCTAATTCATTTGGTCCCAGCCAAAAAGGTTTCGTAGGGTACGCGCACTCGCCGGGGAAGGGACGAAGCAACGCCGGACGCGCTTTTCGGTCGTCTCGCCGCTGCTTCGTGTGTGCCGCGCGAATATTGCACGCAACTTGAGCACGAATATATATATGCACGACTGTACGTGAATGTGTGTGTGTACGGGTATACGCGCGTTCCGGTGCGGCCATCGTTATTACACGCGAGCACCCGCAATAGTGTAAATACAGCGATCCCGATGAAAAATACGCCCCCGTATTTGTTTTTCACGCACTGAAAAAAGAAGGAATGTGATTTCATATACAGACAATTGCATATGACTTAACAGTTAAGGAATAAGTACTTGAAGTGTGTGGGTACTAGAAAATGAATATTCCTTAATAATTAAGGAATCATTCTCGTATAGTAAATATAATGTATTTTGTATCAGAAAGTTATTCCGTATTTCAAAACCCATACATTTCATTTGAAAAAAAATGTAATTATACAAATAGATTAACCTAAAAAAATGTATGGAAAAGTAATTTAATAAACAAATTACATTATTACAATTTCAGGAAAATTATTTTTATTCAGATTTTCGGTTACATTGTATAAATAGATATTAGGAAATTCTCCATTGCCACGACGTACTTACTGCACTATTGTTGATAATATGAAAGCGGTTACGTGCGAAATAAAACGACGCGGCTATGCGACTCGAGCTAATCGCCGTTTTTGTGAAATACATCGCCGAGTTGGACGGCAGTTGAGTATCGGCTCGGAGCATCGGCACATGCGCGTTTCTCATCAAATCAAGCAGAAGGCCAGAAATAGCGAATGGCTTTTTGTTCCGGGTAGAGAAAAAGAGTATTGCTTAGATGCATGTCAAACGCCAATTTCTAATGATATTTACCTTATTTTCTTAATTTCTTTTTGAAGGGTATGTTAGCAATCATTCACTGTTTTATACAGCATACAGTATTTTCTTATTTATTGATTATATATATATTACTAAAAAACAAGAAAACTTTGACAGTTCATCAATGCGGTGTTTGAAATGCAGATTCCTTAACTGTTAAGAAATCTTCAGTAATTATAAGTGATACTTATATTTCAATGTTAGAATAAATATTCTTTAATAGTTAAGAAATTTATACTAAGAGTAAATACGGTGCATTAACAATAAATGTTGTAGCACACAGTCAATTCAAGTAAATTAATTCACTTATAGTAAGTAGACTTTTTTTCAGAATCAAATTCGATCGATCTCCGGTCCACTCTCTATTTTTCTCCCTTAGCGGCTTTGATTTTCTTTATTTTCATTGCGCGTTTTTTTCAACGGAGGCTTGTGCAATCGATAAGCAAATAAGCCTAGACGGGAAGGCTGTTATTACAGTTTTATTAACAAAATCGAGGCTTTGCTGGTAGGGAGCAATAGCTCGGAGCAACTATAAACGGACCTCGTTTTTTGGCCTTTTTTTTGTAGGACAAAACGGTGTTTTTTTTTTTAGAAGTGGATATTATTGCGAGTAGCTTTTGTGACCCTTTTTGGCGTATTCGCAAAAATACGAGGAATATTGGAATATGCGGGATTACAGTATGCGATTGATTGATGCTGCCACTACAAAAATTTTTTTTGAAAGTAATAATATTTTGGCTGTAAACAGTTCATACTTGATTTAAAAAATTGAAGTTATGATTCGAAACCGCAATATTTGAATGCTTTTAGAAAATTTAATCATGTAGTTCTTAATGTTCAAATAGACAAAATTGCAATTTCTATTTCGCAACTCTGACATGACATTTTGTTGAATATACAGTGATACATTCATTTCGCCGTATTTATCAAACATGCATGGTAAATATCTCTTATTAAAGTATTGTTCTATACGATTTCGTGCAAAATATCAATTCAATTTTTCAAAAAAGAATAAACGATATATCTAAATATGATAAATAAATGCATAAAATAGCAATTTCCTCGGTACAAAAGCGGAGATAAACGAGCTCGAGGTTTTAAAATGGAGAATCTCAACCGCAACGGCTATAATAAGGAGATAAATATTACGAGCAGAACAGGTGCGTATATTTTTCCAGCGGACGATGTGCATTCGTCGCCGTGCCGCAGTGCAGATATTAAACCTCTGCGTGCCGTATGAAAACTAGACGAAAATAAACAGAACTAAGCTCTTCGTGTTATTAAATAATTTGGTTGCATTAGTAATAGCTTTAATTACTTAAATACGTTTTATTTTAATTAAAAAAATAAAATGCCCTGCAAACATAGAATTAATTTCTAGCGATAATGGAAATCATAATTAATTTCGAATTAGAAATCGTATTAATAATTTATAATTAATAATCATTCTACTAATACTAATACGCACATCCACACGTAAACCATCATGACATACTATTTAATTACCAAATTGTTGATAAAGAGACATTGAAAAAGATAAATTTTCAATACACCGAAAAACACATTAAAAAAAAAAATGAAAGAGAATTTACGTCAAATAAAATAATATTTTTATAATATTTTTACATCCTTAAAAGGTGCGTTAAACTCGCTTTGAAATCACTGCTGTGTAAGCTTTTGTAAACACCATAATCGCGAAATAACATAACAACACTTGTACAGCCTTTTTCAGGCTGGATATAAATTTTTTCGTCCCCAGTCGCGCCGCGAGTAGGGTCGCACTCCCCCGCGAGGATTGCCCGCCGTGCGGGCAGGGCAGGCTCGACCGCCAACACGCGTACTAGCGTTCGCTAATTTCCCTAATTCCCTTAATAAATATTTCCGCGGACGTAAAGAATTGCCGGCCGCGCATTATAAAGGTATTATGTCGCGGCGACGCACGTGCCGGCGGTCGAGCGCGGCTATATATATTTACACACCCCCGCGTTCTCTCTCAAGGTGACTCTCTGCGGGTGCGGAATTCTACAGGGCGCACACGCGCAGAGGAAGAGGGGGAAGGCCGAGCGGAAAAAGACATTCAGGGAGACGTAAAAATTAGATGTTGCCGAGCCGCTATAACCGAGATTTACTTCTTTATGGGCTCGTAAGGGTTGTAGGATATCACATTTACATTATGCGCGTTCGTTACAGTCGTCTTGCATTCATTATGTTTAATGCGATAGTAAATTTTTATTCATTGCAGAACCTACGCTTGAGAAAAATCGCAATCGTTGGTAATTTTTATTGATCCTTCAAACGTCAAAATTTTTATTTTTCAAATAAATAAGTGATGCGAACATTACTTATTCTTATTCTCAAATTTCAGACTCACTCTTTTCTACAAGTCGGGCCCCTGTCAAGAATGTTATCAATTTTGATCTTAATAAATGTTAATAAACTTAATAACTTTCTGTTAAGATAAATAGAATTTTATATCCCAATGCAATAATTTAAAAATAACTTCCCTGGTAGAAATTTATCTATATGAAATGGCCAAGAAGTTAGAAGATAGCTAGTAAAACTGGCTAATTAATCGCTATGATTCAAAAGGTTATTGCTCTCCCAAGCTGCTCGCGTTCAATGATAATTTTTATTGAGGGTGTAGTGAATTCATACACCATAGATCCTTTCGAGCATCATAAATTTATTGATACACCGACGTTTCGGGAGTATAATTAACTCCCCTTATCAAGGCATTCGAGGTGGTATATCAATTTACAAATTTATAAAGCGGCCATAGCGTGGACTCCGCGTGTCAAACAGTTTTTCTTTTTACAATAGATTTTTATTAAATCACCAACATTTGTAAAGCAATACATGTTACAAATCAGTCGTTTAGTCATAACGTCAAAAGCTGTTTTACCCAGGATGATGTAATCACAATGATTGTCTCTTTTGGACAGTGAGATTACATCATCCTGGGTAAAACAGCTTCTGACGTTATGACTAAACGACTGATTTGTAACATGTATTGCTTTACAAATGTTGGTGATTTAATAAAAATCTATTGTAAAAAGAAAAACTGTTTGACACGCGGAGTCCACGCGATAAGGGGAGTTAATTATACTCCCGAAACGTCGGTGTATCAATAAATTTATGATGCTCGAAAGGATCTATGGTGTATGAATTCACTACACCCTCAATAAAAAAAATTATAATCGCTATGATGAAACGATTTTTCGACCATTATTTGCTTATTTCTTAGATTGACGTCACAACAAAATATTCGTATTTGATTATCTTACTAATTCTATCGTATATGAAAGAGCATTAAAGTGCATTGGATGGCTTACCAAAATATAAATAAACAACATTAACTAATAAATTATTTCTTGTACTCCTTTTATGAATAATTCAGCAAAACTTTTATTTTTCCATCTGATTCTATCTCTCTCACTCCTTGTCATAACAGCAAGCCTTCTACTAGCCATTTCCAGACTAAAGAAACTGATCAGTTTTAATACCTTTAAAATACTCAAGAACTAGCTTATGCTCGTCTTCGAAAAACTCATTCTATTTTTCAATCTATTAAATGACCAAATATTAGGAGAAAGAGAGTTTCATCGGAAGTTAGAAACTGGACAAGAGAAATTCCCATTTTATAGCAAGTTTCTAATATAAATGGTCAGTATTAGTTATAAAATGTTTTGGATTTCCACCAGGGTATTTTTACAGCATATATTCATAAAAATATATTATTCAATGATTCGCGAGTTATATTACATAACTTTGACCAACACTATATGAATTGAAACAATATAGAAGAAACTTTGATTACTACGAGCAGTCCACTGGACAAGGGTCTCTTCCAATTTGCTCACCGCCCATATAGTTTAACTACAGCCTCAGCAAAATTTTGGCATCTAGTCAGCGTCCTAATAGATTTCAAGAGGGAGCCGAATTGGTGTTTGTATAGTTGCATAATATAATCAACATAGCAAATATGTTTGATGATAGCGGCAGAAATGAACTTGTTTCAAACAATGTCAATAATTATAATTAGATTAGTTTCTTGTTGATGAAGTCCTGCATTTAGAAACTTGAAAATTAATCCATCAAAAAAGTTAAATCAAAGTATGATGTATTTATTTCTGAAAATAGACTCTCCCTCTAACGTAGATTAATAAGGCTACTGTTGATAATAGAGATAATAGAAAAGTAAATAAGAGGTCAAATAATAGTAAATAAACCGTTAAATAACAAATGCAAACAGGAGCACTTACTGGAAAACAAATAAGGAAATATCCTAAGAGCAGATGAACAAAAGTGAGAGAAAATGAACGAGAGTGTGTGAGAGAGAGAGAGAGACCTCAGAACGATGACGCGAACACGAGAAAAGAATTATTCGCTACACAGTCAGCTCTTAGCATTATGCCTGCACAGACAGTTGCACGAGTGTGAATAAGAGAAAAAACTCAGCACTTTTTATTATAAATTACATTCGTAATTATGCAAGGGTTCAGTGGTAGTAGTGGTGGTCGCCCTCGGCAGCGGACCAGCACATTTCACCGAGACACTTCTACACATGTATGCGTACTACTCAGAGAGAGAGAGAGAGAGAGAGAGAGAGAGAGAGATTCGTCGCTGCGTAATAACGCAGGAGTATGTATACCCATGACGTACACACGCGTGTGAGCTGAAACGCAGTCGCATACATATATGTCTACAGCCCCGGAGGAGAAAACAGAAGACGCGGCGCCTGAGCTATTTGTCTCTCTTTACCCTAGACTCTGCGTACGTGCGCGCGCTTATATACATACATTAAGGCCCCCCCTTTTCCACATGCGAGCCCCAAGAAACGTGCGACTTTCGACGATTGCTCTTTTATTCCTCCGCTCTCTGATTCCCTGCAATGCGTCTTTCGCCAGGGGAAAGCTGAAGTGTCGTGGGTCACGAGGCAGCCACGTCGAGAAGGCTATTTCTTAATAGCGATTCTATTCATTTGTGGATTTATTGTAAGTGCTTAATTGAACTTTTTAAAGCAGAAAAGGAGACAATACAAAAATTTTTGTCATACTATTTAACGTGGTGATTTTACACCGTCAGTGGAAAAATATTGAACGTATCGTGCATCTAATCCACTGAGCTACTGAGCCCTAGTGCACTGGCTATTATTTACTTTGTCGAAACGCTGGGAAAACCTTCATTGGTCCAATTATCATTTTGTATTAACAGCTATCAATCGTAGATTAATAAAGCTTTTCGGAAAAAAAAAAACTGTCAGAAAAGTTTATAGTTTTCAACCAATCTCCAGTTTAATAAACAGAAAGTTCACGCACACAGATGGTTTTGGTAAAAACAGTTCGATACGTTGATTTATAAAAAAATGTGTAGAGTAGAACACGCATGCAACCTTTAGCAGTTTAATAACGAACTCTATAGTGCCATTGGATGTATAAAAAATATAACTATTGACAAATCGTTATATAGCTAGAAAAAGCGGGTTTGAATACATCGCGAGTGTTTAATCTTTTAAAGTCCTTGCAAAAGCACAGCAACAGCAGCAGCTTCACCCGCTCGGGCCATTATGCTCAGAAATTTCGCCGTAAAACAAGGAAGACGGATCGGAGAAAGTATAAGCTCCCCTCTCGACCCGAAGAGCGCGCTCGCGCGGATTATTAAGGTCGATAACGAAGAACCGTCGTTCGCGACTTTCCAACTATACATATATATATAGCGTGCGGTTACTTTGTCATCAAGATTAATTTCCTCTGCCTGAGCTTCGTCGACGTCGTCGTCATCGACGCAGTGTTAAGAGCGTCGCGCAGCTGCGGCTCAATAAGCTTCTCTCTGTCTCTACGTCGACGGCCTCGCCGATAGTTAGGTTGGGCCAACGCGCGCGCGCGCGATAACAAAATTCATTTCCTCGCGATAATAAGCGTGTCTTTGCGTGCTTCGAAAGTGTATGTGTATATGTATACACGGACAAGGAGCAAATTGCCCGGGCAATCACGATATTCGGCGAAATCTCGCAGGGAGAGGTGAAAAGACTCGGGTTTGGGGTTGAAGGAAAGGATGACTAAGGGTGCGTGTAAACTGCTACGGGGGTTACGACGCACTTAACTGTCTGATGCTTAATCTGGATTACTTGTTTTTGATTGTCGTGTTTCTGTTACAGATAATGATCGAGTGAGTGGGTTGGCCAGACATTACAATACAACTACTAAATTATAAGATTTAAATATTTATTATTAAAACTGTCGTATTGCAAGATTTTTAAGTATTTTTGAGTTATAAATTGGGGTGGGAATTTAGATGAAGCTGAATATTATTCGTATCAGATTTCTCTCATCTATTGTGATTTAAAATTTAAATTGGCATAAAACAAGGTCGCTATAGGAAAGCTTTTCAACTAAAGTGAATCTTTTGAAATTGAATTTTTAAAAGCATGACTGCTATATACTAGTGCCAATTGATAAAGAGTGAAATTTAATACCTGTATTTGATGCCACACTAAATCTAATATTCGCTAATACGCTTAATTTTAAATGAAAAGTTTATTTTTAAAAAGTATTTTTGACATAATACCTACTGCTACAAACCGTAAAATCTCTAACGCAAATGAAAACGAAATAGAAAACTACAGGTTTTCAGATATTTTCTTTATTTATTAAATCAACTGTTATATTTCATTCCAGCGCAGTTTTTAAACCGAACGTCAGGTTATTGCAACTTGTCACATACACTAATCTTAAGCTATATTGCTTTCATAAGCAAGCGATTTGTTATTTGACAAATAGCACGATTATGGCAACAAAGTGAGCATCCTGAACATATCCGTTTTATCCAACTATTTCGAAAGCCTCAAGACTTTAAAGTTAAAAATCTGCAAACTGGATCATGAGATGAAAAATCGTTTATACGGACAATGTTCATTGAAACGAACTCCTCATAGAGAGAGAAAGAAAGAGAGCGACCTCCTCGAATAGACGCACCTCACCCAGGCGCGCAGCTGCGCGAGTTCGCGGACCATAGCAATATACATCCAATTCAATCTCGATGCACCCGGGGTGATAACAAACGAGCAGCTTCGGCAGTCACGGGCGTTCATAAATCGCGCACGCACGCACGCTCGCACGCACGCACGCGCCCGGGCCAATTAATCCTCTGGCGGTGGAATTTTGAAAAATCTAATGAGAGTTCGTTCGCGGCGTGAGCGATCGCACGGCGAACACTATATTCTCGCATGTATATATGTATATATACAAATTGCGACGTATATATCGGATATCCCGAGGTAGAGAACGCGCATGCGCGAGGAGGAGGTCCTATAATCTTAGATGCACTCGCGCGTGCGCGCGCGTTCTCTTATTTATGGGGCTCATCGTAATTGTAAAATAAACTCCGGCGGATGCGCGAGCGAGCGCCGGGGTCAGTGCCATCTCGAGAGAAAGAGAGAGAAGAGGTTTCAAGGTCCGTCAACGGAAAAGACAAAGAGAGCGGCTGCGAGATGCGCGCACGCGCGGCTCTGTGACATCTGATTGTTCGGATATTGGACCGAGAGAGAGAGGGGAGAGGGCGTATTTGAAATGGAAATCGTCGGGTGCGCCGCTGATACGCTGGGCGCGCTACTGCCGCAGCTATACGCCGCGCTGCTATTTTGTACTTTTAAATTTTATTGAGATGAAAAACAAATGACCCGTCTCTGCACAACGAAAGCTATAGCGCGGCTGACTTTTTTGCCGCGCCGGCGGGATCACTGTACCTTTGATTTTGCGAATGCACGAGTGCCCGATCCTTTGATGAAAACGGTGTTGCACGCTGCTGATGCTGCTGCTGCTGCTAGGAGGGATTTCGATACAAATAGAATTCTCAATTTGAATATAGAGATTTGCCGAAGAGCGGAGAACCGGATTTTAGCATTCAAATGTGCTGAAGTTATTATATAAATTTATATAATAGTGTTCCGTAGGTAATAAAATATCAGTTATATTGAACAATTTAAAAGTTAAAGGGCGGCATACTGTTCGTCGGGTCTGGCAAACAAAAATTGTTATTACAACCAATTTGTGTACAACCAATTAATGTATGCTGTTTTATTTATATATAGTTAAAGTAACTGCATGGAATTGTTACAACCATGCAGGGTATTTTTGTAAATATTGTCAAGTAAATGATTTCGATAACTATTTAATTATAGTTACATCTATCATGTGAATTGTTACATTATATATTTAACTCTTAACCAATGGAAACGATGACCCTAAAATTACAATTAATGTAACGACTCTGAAGTTAGCAGCTCTTACTTGGCAGTTAACAGGGACAAATATAGCACAGTTGAGCGCCCCGTATCAAAATTTTTCAATTATTGTAATTTTTGACATATTAATAAACCAAACTGATCTAAAAAGTAAGAAAAATTGTTTCGGGAGTCTCTAAAGCATGTTTATTCCTAGTAGCTGCCAAGTCTTAGCTGCTAACTTCAACGTCATATTAATGTATGTAACTATTTTTCTGATTATTATAACGATTTCTTTTTCTTATAAATGAAAAATGAGCACTTCAATATTTTTCAATAGTTTTTACATTTTTATTGAAATTTCTTATTAAAATAGAAATGGTTTTCACTAAGGATTTTAAAATAATCATTCCTTCCATACGTCAAATGTAAAAATTTCAGTAATTAAAATATTTTTTTTAATATTTGATCACCTCTGTCTAAAAATGCATAACTGGAATTGTATTAATTATTATCAACAAAAAGAAATAAAGCGAACGACGAAGTTAAATTTTAGAGTCAGAAGTATTAGTTATATTGAATTAAACTAATTCTACATGTATATGATGACGTAAGAAAGTGTTCTATACAAAAGCTAAGAGACAAATATTGCTGTTCACAATAAGAACGAAAACTATAATCCAGTAATATCTTGAAATTGACGTGGACGTAATCTAGGTTAGGTGATTAACCGAAACTCTGCCGTGCTAACTTAGCAGGTGAGAAACTGCCAGAGCGGCGCCTTCTTGTTATTATAATAGAAGGCTCAATGCGTGTAATGAGAAGACACTGTGTGACGCGAATGTGCACACCGACAACATGGACATGTGGGTGTGCGTTGCGCGTGCACGTATATGTATGCGAACGCTCGTATACAGATGCAGGCCGCTCTCCCACGTGACCAGGAGGCACAGTGGTAGCTCCTGCGCTGAATGTCACGATCAAAGGGCATCAATGGGAGCGCGAAAGCAAGTGTTACCAACTGTCAGTGTCAGGTGGGCGTCGTAGCTTCAGCGTGTTTCCTATCCGCAAGCGCAAATCGACTGTTATACTTCAAAGCGATGAATAATTATAATAATCATCAAAAGCTCTCGAAATCGCAACGATTGAAATGCCCTTAATGAAATTCAAATCGTTTAAAATGTGGATTCATTCAAATGCTAATTTCGTATGATACAGTTTTTATTCCATAATTTTTCATTCCAATTCAATTTAGTACATACCTTTTTATAATTGTATTTTTATGTTTTATTTTTTCCCTGAATTTTTTCACATTTAAAACTATTTACTGTAACTTTAACAAAAATGAAATGAAAGGTAATTAATTTTGCCTTGACATACGCCAAGCAAAATTAATTTCATTTTCAACAAGTCTTTGTAGTGAATATAATACGAGATGTACTTCAAACGTTATAAATTTCAACTGGAAATGATACTCAATTACAAGTGTGTATATTATTACAGTATTCTCTTTGATATTTTGGTGAAACCACTTTTGTTACGTATTCAATTGATATCTAATGATTCTGATCAGTATAACGAGAGAATAGTTTATCCAATAATATGCACATAAAAATACAAAAGTGTATTAATTCTGAGTTGTGTGTGTTTTTAAAATAACTAGTTTTTCACACAGTGTTTTACTACAAAACTACTACTAATGTTTAAGATTCTAAGAATATTTTTACGTTAACCATATACAAATAAGCATCGACAGGCCTAGAATGCAGAAAAATATTATTGCAGGCTACCGCACAACATTCGAATATCGTGCATATTCTCGACGCTGCGAAATAAATATTTTCGCTAGCAAAAGACCGGCGTCACTTTTGCCCTTTAGACTCATCACACACACACACACACACACACACACACACACACACACACACACACACACACACACACACACACACACACACACACACACACACACACACACACACACACACATACCTCACACCATCATAGCGCAGCCAATTCAAATGACATACCGGCACCGCGCAGCGCGTGCGACAGTATGATCAAGCTGTAGGGGTTCCGGGGATGGTCGCACCGTCCGACCCTCTCCATCGACTCTCGAGGTATTTTCAATATCCGACTTGTCCCCCTCCCCCTCACGTGTCGCGCGCCTCGACCCCACTTGAAGCAGCAAAGGGCCAACGCGCGATCCCATCAATGAGGAGAGAATAACGCGGCCGCGCGCGACGAGAGAGAGCTAACCGTATGAAAATATTTGTGGATTGAAATTAAGTTAGGACACGTCGCTGTCGTTTTGACGTCGGCGTCGTCGGGAGTGCCTATCGCGAATTCTCGGGATGTGTGCGGTGGCGACGCGCTGCGGCGGTATATAGGGTGCGGGACCAAGGGAAGTGCGCGCGAGTGTGACGAGCCCCGGAAGGCATTTACATTGTGCTTGATTTAAAATTTAATTAGAGTCAACATTGATTTTTCGAAGGGAATATTTTATAGGGGTACCACTTCTATTCTTCGTTGTCCGAATCAGTTATATATTAGCTTTGAATCGATCGTTTTTCGAGTGCGTCTTATTTGTCGAACGTGAATTTTTAAGCAGTAAAGCAGTTTTATGTATGATGAACTATGCGTTTCTTAGAAACGTCGCATAAATTTTAGGTTCTTGTTGAAATGCATTTATGCAGGTAGTTCGTAAAAGGCAAATCTTTGATAATAAACTAGCAACATATATTATAAAGGATAATTTTTTTTCCGCAACAAATTTGAGTAATACGTACATTTCGCGTAGAACTTTTAGATTTTATTATATTTTTTATTTCCACTAATGATTTCTACCATTCAGCCCTCCAAATTAATTAACGACCATAGAATGACCGCCATAAATAGCGAAAAAGAAAAATAGAAGAAAAGGAATAAAAAATATGGAAACGTCGATATAATTACGTGGTTCTACCCGCACTCTTCAACATCCCCTTAACTGTCATGCATAATCACGGATAAAAGATCGACCCTCGCACATCGAAAAATACTTCATAAAAATTTTTCGTGCGTCGAACTTCCCGCGTACCGTCATTCGACTATTAACGTCATTTTTTTTTTCATAGAAAAAAAAACCACCCGATATTCCCGGGTTCATTTAAATTTTACGGTGCACTGAGGGCGAACATTTTCGCAGCCAACCAAATCATCGAATGAGCGCGAATCAGCCGTAGAACGCGTGCAATCAGCCTTGGCGCGCGCCGCTGCCAAATCCATCGGGCGATGATTATCGCGGATAAATAAAATCGCTTTTGCGTGAATAAAAAAAAAAGCGAGAGCGCTCGATCGAGTTTCCGCGGCTCTATCCACACGTCCCAGTCATAACCCTTCTCTCTCTCACAGAACCCTGCATCAGTCATTTAGATGCCATAAAGATATTCGGCGTTTCATCCCTTTTCGCGCGATCCACTCCCATTCGTCGTGTCCGCTGCGTGAGAACCAATCAAACTTTAAAGCCGGCGGGCAAATATAAAAACCAGATGATAAAGCGAACACCATCACCTTCAATCGGCCCGGAATCCCGCAAAGCTACGAGGGTCATTTGACAAGTACCTAGCCTCACCGCCAGATGGTGCCACTATCGCACCAGAAATACACTACAGTGCAGTATCTTCCTGTAAACGGTTACAGACGAAATTTCAGCCGGGTCGGAGTTGTAGTTTATTTTTGAGAGCGTGTGAAAGCAAATGTGTCCGTTGATTTTTGAAAAAATGGAGAAAGAACAATATCGGTCGGTGATTCGATTCTTGTTTTTGGAAGGGAAATCGCGCAGTGAAATTAAAGAACGCTTGGATGCAGTGTATGGGGATGCTTCTCCTTCGATGGCGACCGTTAAATTTTGGTATAACGAGTTTCAACGTGGTCGTACGTCAGTTTTTGATGATCCACGCCCAGGTGCTCCAAAAACAGCCACTACGGAGGAGAACGTGACAAAAATACACGATATCGTTTTGTCAGACCGCCGATTAAAGGTGCACGAGATAGCTGCGATAGTAGGCATCTCAGAAGAACGCGTGTGGCATATCCTACATGAGATTTTAGGCATGAGGAAGCTGTCAGCAAGGTGGGTGCCGCGTTTGCTGACTGCAGACAACAAGCGCATCCGTGTGACCAGTTCAGAGCAGTGTTGGAGCTGTTTAATCGCAATCCAAAAGAGTTTTTGCGTCGTTACGTGACCGTCGACGAAACATGGATTCACTACTACACTCCAGAGACCAAGGAGCAGTCAAAACAGTGGACCTTACCCAGTGAACCTGCTCCGAAGAAGGCGAAGACGGTCCCGTCGGCCGGAAAGGTGATGGCCACTGTTTTCTGGGATTCTCAAGGTGTGATTTTTATTGACTATCTGGAGAAGGGCAAAACGGTCACAGGACAGTACTACGCCGAACTATTGAGCCGATTTGACGCCGTGTTAGAAGAAAAACGGCCCCATTTGTCTAAAAAGAAAGTGCTTTTCCACCACGATAATACACCGGCTCACACTTCTGCACTCGCCACGGCTAAATTGGTCTAATTACGCTACGAACTGCTGCCCCATCCACCGTATTCTTCAGATTTGGCTCCGTGCGACTTTTTTTTGTTTCCGAACCTAAAAAATTCGCTCGCCGGGAAGAGATTCCACTCCAATAACGAAATAATCGCCGCCACGGAGGCCTATTTTGCAAACCAAGAAAAAACATTTTTTCAACGGGGTTAAAAAATTCGAACATCGCTCGACCAAGTGTATTCAACTAAAAGGAGACTACATTGGAAAATAAATTTTATTTTTTGTAAAATTTTGGTGTTTTCATTTGTAGGCTAGGTACTTATCAAATGACCCTCGTATATGCGTACCTATAAAGAGCCCACAGTGGTATTTAACATCCGCGAGCGCACTTTTAACGCACTCCCCTTTCTTTTCCATTGATAGAAGAGCGCCTCATTAGCAAGCCTTGCGCCGGCCAATTTCACAAAGGCACGCGTTAGGGGTGCCAGGGCAGGATCAGAGAAAGGCCGCGTGTAAGTGCCAGGTAAATACGGCTTGGGGCTGGATAACCGCGCAACTATAGCCGCGCCGCGCGCGACATCATAGCGGCCCGCGGTATACAAGGCGGTACGAAGGACGCGCGCGCGCATTTGGACGAAATTGACGCTAACAGAATGGTTCTATGGCCCCGCGCGCGTATAGAGCGCATTATGGCGTTCGCTGGGCGAACTCATCAAACGCCGCCGCTGCTTCGACTTCAAAGCGAGGAAGCGAACTGTGTTTGGGGAATTGGTGTGTATACCTACCGAGCAGACGCGCCGGCTGCCCTGGCTCTTGCTACGCATGCCAAATCTATCGGAAAGATGGATTATGCGGAAAGGGAATGGAGGAGACGCGTTAGCGATCGTCAACTCAATGTTACTCGCTATTATAGTAGTCGGCCACGTGAGCCGAACGGCCTGCCGAATATATTGAAGTCTAATTTTGAATGACTTCTGGTTTTAGACAAAGCTAGTAAAGAAGGTTAGTCTACTATTTCTTGAGCATTAGAACATATTTTTACCATTTTATATCGTTCGTTTCTGTACACAAGGAAATTCTATTCTGCACTGAGAAAAAGATTTGTTTACTGTTACTAGAAATTTACTGTTAATAGAAAAGGATTTGTTTACTAGCCAAATCCATCCGAGCTGCGCGCTCTATTTACTTTTTGCTTCCTCCTAGAGGAAGCTTTGTGATAGTAAATTTTTGAGTTGTTGTAAAAACATGTTATAATTGTGTTCCGAGGTGTTAGGAATCAAAATACATGGTTTTTGAAAAATGTCTGTATGGATGTGGGTGTGTGTGTGTGTGTCTGTGTGTGTGTGTGTGTGTGTGTGTACGCCTGGATCTCAGCTTCTACTCGGTCGTTTTTTACCGGACAGGTCTCATTTTTTTTGTTTTTTTTTGCGTGATGGCGGGTCAAAAATCCGTTTTTTGATTAGGGCGATCCGTTTTTGTTTTTTTTTTCAAATTTTCGATTTTCTCAAAACTGTTTTCTGATTTTTTTTAATGATAGGATCGAGTTATTCGAATCTGATGGGTAGCGTTCGAAAGAGAATTAAAATACCTATATTTTCTAAAAAAAAAAGTTTCTAGCTATCACGGTTCTTTTGTTATTAACAAAAACGTGTTTTTTTTAAGAAGCTTATAACTCCTAAACTTAACGGTCAATTTTTTTGAGAAAAATCATGATAATACAGAATATAAATAGCTATAATCTGTTAAAATTTGAATACATTCTGTAGGCTAGATTGTGAGTAAAAAATTGAAAAATGAAAAAAATCAGTTTTGTATGTCCAACGATTACAAGAGTAAAATTGACTTAATGGCTTCAAAATTCCTTTTAGAAGTAGATTTTTTATAGTTCTCGGTCGAGTTCTTTGGGCAAAATGATTGGTCCATAAATTTCAAAGATATTTGAGGTTAAAAATTTTTTGACATTTTCTTAAAATCGTAATTTCTCGTGAACGGCTGTATGTATCTGAATGGGGTGGGTGGCATTCGAAAGAGAATTAAAATACCTATATTTTCTAAAAAAAATTAATTTTCTATCTATCACGGTTCTTTAGTTATCATCAAAAACAAAAACGTGTTTTTTTTAAAAACTCATAACTCCATTTTATGCGTTTTTGAACCTAAAAAGCAAGGCTAAATTCATTTTCGCGATTTTACATAATTTTAGAGCAGAGGGAGAGAATGAATTTCTTTACACGATAGGTAAAAAAAGTCACGTTTTAGAACATATTTTTATGTAGGAAAACGCAGAAAATCATTCATGTGTTACAGAAAATAATTTAATCTCTAAATTAAAAAACCGCTGCCAATTCATTGGCCCGTAGCTTCCTCAACCGTAATTTGTTGATTCCTTTAATTAATTTTTAATAACAAAATTTATAATTTTTAAAAAATTTATTGCATAATTATAATTAAATTCATTTATGAATATTAAAAGTTGTTAATTTTTAAATTTATTTATTTATTTATTATTTATTTATATCAAATTTATATAAATTTTGAGCTGATAAATAAAGTTATCATTTGAAATAGAAGTAAAATATCTATATTTTATAATAAAATAAATATTATTTTATGAAGCTAATGGCCATATCTACCAGTGAAAGGTGATTTTTTAAAAAATTAAAAAATAAAAAACACCATAATCTTCGACGTTTCGGAGACTTTATTCATATCTCCCTCTTCAGGAATCTATAATTAATAATTTAAGAAATTTAACACACTGTTTTTTTAAAAATAACACAAATATACGACGACTTACAATCCTTAATTACATATCTTAATGTCAAGTAGTTTATGCGGGCAACAATCCGCTCGTCAGTGATTTTAGAAAACAATTTTCTCGCTTTATATATTCAAGTAACATTTAAATGTGTAAGTGCGTATCTAATTCACCACTACAACATAAACAATGAAAGAGTGGGAGAAAGGCAAACCGTAAGAGTCGAAGAGAGCGAAGAGAGGTACCAGGGCGACACGTATTGGCGAAAGTAACCTTAATAACCTTAGTCTCTATAATACAAGACTATGGATATTTCCATTATACATGCGTTCCTAGTAACCTTTTAGCTAACGTACATGGATGTTATATTTCTTTAGAGACCAAAAATTCACAATTATTTATCAGAGTATTATATACATACGGTAGTCTACTAATTTCAAATTGTTTATTAATAAAGTTATTTTGTGTATGAATAAATAGAGCTTCGGAGAATAATCTTTTTTCTTTATTGCTTTCGATATCTAGTATCTTTACGTTTTGAAAATTAATTGTGTGACTATTATCTTGTGTGTGAAGAAATAATGATGAATTTTGATCTCTATCACAGTACTTTTTTGATGTTCTTTTATTCTAACATTCAGACGCCTACTAGTCTGCCCTACGTATGACGCGTTACAATTGTTACAATTTATCTTATAAACTACGTTTGCATTATTATATTTTACATTTTTGTCCTTACCTAATTTTATAATATTATTTAGTTTATTAATCGTACTAAAAATTACATTAGTGTTACATTTATTAAAAAAGTTTTTTATCGAACATTCCATTTCTTTGACAAATGGTAGAACAATAAATTTTTTCTTATTTACATTATTGAAAATTAGTGTGGTATTCTGTGAAGTGTTATTATTAAATTTGATCTTTTTTAACCTTTTTTTAATATGATAATCTATTATGTCTTGTGGATAATCATTGTTTTTTAATAATAATTTTATGAACGAAATATTTTTTTCCTGAAAACTACTATGTGATAATTTTATTGCTCGATCAATTAAACAATAAATAATAGCAATTTTATTACTTTGGGGATGGTGAGAATTGTAATTTAGATACCGGCCTGAAAAAGTTGGTTTTTTATACCAATTTGTAATAATATTTCTATGATCATTTATAATAATTTCAATGTCTAAAAAACTTATACTATTGTTCTTGGGTTTTTCAACCGTAAATTGTAAATTCAAATCGTACGCATTAAATATCTTTAACGTATTATCAATGTCATTCTTGTGTATACACAGTACAATATCATCCACATAACGATAATAAAATAATAAAATAAAACGCATTAAATATCTTTAACGTATTATCAATGTCATTCTTGTGTATACACAGTACAATATCATCCACATAACAATAACAAAATAATAAAATTTTATTTATTATAATTTAAAATAAAAATAAAACGCATTAAATATCTTTAACGTATTATCAATGTCATTCTTGTGTATACACAGTACAATATCATCCACATAACAATAACAAAATAATAAAATTTTATTATCGTTATGCGGATGATATTGTACTGTGTATACACAAGAATGACATTGATAATACGTTAAAGATATTTAATGCGTACGATTTGAATTTACAATTTACGCTTGAAAAACCCAAGAACAATAGTATAAGTTTTTTAGACATTGAAATTATTATAAATGATCATAGAAATATTATTACAAATTGGTATAAAAAACCAACTTTTTCAGGCCGGTATCTAAATTACAATTCTCACCATCCCCAAAGTAATAAAATTGCTATTATTTATTGTTTAATTGTTCGAGCAATAAAATTATCACATAGTAGTTTTCAGGAAAAAAATATTTCGTTCATAAAATTATTATTAAAAAACAATGATTATCCACAAGACATAATAGATTATCATATTAAAAAAAGGTTAAAAAAGATAAAATTTAATAATAACACTTCACAGAATACCACACTAATTTTCAATAATGTAAATAAGAAAAAATTTATTGTTCTACCATTTGTCAAAGAAATGGAATGTTCGATAAAAAACTTTTTTAATAAATGTAACACTAATGTAATTTTTAGTACGATTAATAAACTAAATAATATTATAAAATTAGGTAAGGACAAAAATGTAAAATATAATAATGCAAACGTAGTTTATAAGATAAATTGTAACAATTGTAACGCGTCATACGTAGGGCAGACTAGTAGGCGTCTGAATGTTAGAATAAAAGAACATCAAAAAAGTACTGTGATAGAGATCAAAATTCATCATTATTTATTCACACACAAGATAATAGTCACACAATTAATTTTCAAAACGTAAAGATACTAGATATCGAAAGCAATAAAGAAAAAAGATTATTCTCCGAAGCTCTATTTATTCATACACAAAATAACTTTATTAATAAACAATTTGAAATTAGTAGACTACCGTATGTATATAATACTCTGATAAA
The DNA here is from genome assembly GCA_036365515.1 of Torymus aiolomorphi. Taxonomy (NCBI): domain Eukaryota; kingdom Metazoa; phylum Arthropoda; class Insecta; order Hymenoptera; family Torymidae; genus Torymus; species Torymus aiolomorphi. The sequence goes on from CM070875.1 coordinate 187,544,730, forward strand.
TAATTGTGAATTTTTGGTCTCTAAAGAAATATAACATCCATGTACGTTAGCTAAAAGGTTACTAGGAACGCATGTATAATGGAAATATCCATAGTCTTGTATTATAGAGACTAAGGTTATTAAGGTTACTTTCGCCAATACGTGTCGCCCTGGTACCTCTCTTCGCTCTCTTCGACTCTTACGGTTTGCCTTTCTCCCACTCTTTCATTGTTTATGTTGTAGTGGTGAATTAGATACGCACTTACACATTTAAACGTTACTTGAATATATAAAGCGAGAAAATTGTTTTCTAAAATCACTGACGAGCGGATTGTTGCCCGCATAAACTACTTGACATTAAGATATGTAATTAAGGATTGTAAGTCGTCGTATATTTGTGTTATTTTTAAAAAAACAGTGTGTTAAATTTCTTAAATTATTAATTATAGATTCCTGAAGAGGGAGATATGAATAAAGTCTCCGAAACGTCGAAGATTATGGTGTTTTTTATTTTTTAATTTTTTAAAAAATCACCTTTCACTGGTAGATATGGCCATTAGCTTCATAAAATAATTTACAATACTCTACCATTAGCTGAGATCAACAACTTAAAAATAAAACAAATAGCTATCACGGTTGTTTTGTTATTAACAAAAACGTGTTTTTTTTATATTTCATAATTATATTTCATAATTCATATTTTTTAAGAAAAAAAAATTTATAGCTATTATTGTTCTTTTGTTATTAATAAAAACGTGTTTTTTTAAAAACACGTTTTTGTTTTTGATGATAACTAAAGAACCGTGATAGATAGAAAATTAATTTTTTTTAGAAAATATAGGTGTTTTAATTCTCTTTCGAATGCCATCCACCCCATTCAGATACATAGAGCCGTTCTCGAGAAATTACGATTTTAAAAAATGTCAAAAAATTTTTAACCTCAAATATCTCTGGTGGTGTGGAATGAGGAAACGTCATTGAGTAGGCATTCGATGATTTTTTTTAATTTTTAAAAACCAACCAACAAAATGAATTAAAATGTTTAAAAATTATATCTATTATAATCTGTTATAATTATGAATTATGCATTATGAATGCATTATATTCTGCATTATTATAATTTATTTGTGAGTTATGAAATTTTTTAAAAAAACATGTTTTTGTTAATAACAAAACAACCGTGATAGCTATTTGTTTTATTATAAAATATAGATATTTTACTTCTATTTCAAATGATAACTTTATTTATCAGCTCAAAATTTATATAAATTTGATATAAATAAATAATAAATAAATAAATAAATTAAAAAATTAACAATTTTTTTTTTAATTATGTGTGAAAAATAAATAAAATAATTGATTGTAATATTATCGTCAAAATCTTTTAAAATTCATAAATAACCTTTACTTCAAATGATATTTTCTTTGTAAAATTTTACACGTAGGATACTTGTCTCTAGTAGTGTGCCTGTCCGTATTTATGTGTTCTTTCTAGAATTTCCGATATAAGAAAAAGGTTCTAACCTTAAAAATAATAAATGGCTATTAAAAAACAAAAGCAGGTACACAACACGCGCGCATAGCACATGTCATTTCCATTTTCTAGTATACATAAATGCGTTCCCGAATAATTACGATTATAAAAGAGGGCTAAAATAGTTTTTCTTACTCGCCCACCCGAAAGTACGTACTTTCGGCCCGCATCTCCGGGCCGAAAGAGAAACTTTCGCATCCTATTTTAGACCAACCGCGCGCTCTGATTGGCTGCCGAAATTTCCTGACCCGCGGCGCTTCAGCGCCCGCGCGCATGTCCGAGGAAAGATGTTTGTGCGGTGTGAAGGTTAGACACGTACGAAATAAACAGAGGAAAGTGCACGGGTGACGAGAAAAAAAGTTAGTTGAAATAAAAAGTGGTTTTGTTTGATCGTGGTTATTGTTTTTTCCTTTTGTTTTCTACACGTACTTTCGAGTCGTGTAGAAACAATTAAGTAAACGTATGGACGGAAGCGTCCGAGGAAAATATGTTTGTGCGGTGTGAAGGTTAGACACGTACGAAATAGACAGAGGAAAGTGCACGTGTGACAAGAAAAAAGAGTTAGTTGAAATAAAAAGTGGTGTTGTCTTTTTTTAATGAATGTGTTTCTGATGCCCGCCCCGACCAGCAAAACCTCGGCTTCGCCTCGGTCTTGCAAATGTCGGGCGGGCATCAGACCATCTGTACAATAGCGAAAGTAGCAGACGCCCAAAAAACCAGCTCTCTACGCCGGGCCGAAAGAAAAAACAGTCGGTAATATCGACCGAGCTACCCAAAGCGGCCGACAGAGGCACTACTATCGAGCGGGTCGAAAGAAAAACTAACACTCAAACACAGCTAGCAGACGACAACGCAATTTTATCAATTATTTAACAATTACAGAACGTACTTTCGGCCGGGGAGTAAGAAAAATAGTATACAATACTTGGACCGGAAATTGGATGCCCTGGCCGTGCGTCATGACGCCCTCGGCTTCGCCTCGGGCGTCATACCACGCACGGCCCGGAAATCCAATTTCCGGCCCACGTATCGTAATATACTATTAACCTCAAATATCTCTGAAATTCATAAACGAATTCTTTTACCCTTAGAACTCTTCTAATAAATAATATACAAACTCTATATCTCCACCAAATTTTAAAGAAATTAAAACAATTTTAATGTAGTTATATTGTGCGACAACAAAGAAAGTCATTTTCAAAAATACTAAAATTTTAAATATCAAATATCTAATAGTATATTATGATACGTGTGGCTAAAGTGGCTCTTTTTTGCACGGCGTAAGGTTAGTGCCCGAGCGCAGCGAGGGCGCTAAACGCCGTGCAATAAAGAGCCACTACGTCACGAGTATCATATACTATTTTATAGCACTACCTGCCCAAAGCCCGCTGTCACGCCTATCCGTGCCCAAAGTAGTTCTTTTTTGCACCGTGAGGTTAGCGCACGATCGTAGCGAGTGTGATAAATACGGTGCAAAAAAGGACTACTTTAGTCACGGATAAGCGTGACTAAAGTGCGGGCTTTGGTCACACCGTGCTATAAAAAAATAAAAATATAGTCTGGATGTAATTTTATACAGGTATTGCCTATATCGCGTACAAAGTAGTCTATAAACTTCAAGCTGATACATCAAGTCGTCATTGAGAAATTACAATTTTGAAAAAAACCGTAAAAAAATTTTAACCTTAAATATCTCTAAAAATCATGAGACAATTCTTTTACCTAAAGGACTTATACGATAATATATAAACTATACATCTCCATAAAAATTCAACAGGATTAAACCAATTTATGTTTTCTCTAGTTATCATGCAACAAAGAAAATGACTTTGTAAAATACGAAAATTTTCAAAATCAAATATCTCAAAAAGTAATCGTACGATCTTGATGAAAATTTGCACACATATTATCTATATCACATACAAAATTGTCTATAAATTTGGAGCTACTACATGGAGCTGTTCTTGAGAAATGACGATTTGAAAAAAATGTTAAAAAAACGTTAACCTCAAATATTATATTTCTGAAATTTCTGGACTAATCATTTTGCCCAAAGAACTCGACCGAAAGCTATCGAAAATCTACATCTACAAGGAATTTCGAAGTGATTAAGTCAATTTTACTTCTGTAATCCTGGGACATATAAAACTCATTTTTTTCATATTTTAATTTTTGTCTCAAAAACTAGTCGACAAAATGGATTCAAATTTTTTGACACATTATAGCTATTTATATTCTGCATTGTCATGATTTTTTTCAAAAAAATTGACCGTTTAGTTTTGGAGTTATAAGCTTTTTAAAAAAAAAAAAAAAAACACTTTTTTGTTAATAACAAAAGAACCGTGATAGCTAGAGAAATTTTTTTTAGAAAGTATAGGTATTTTAATGCTCTTTCGAATGCTATCCATTCAATTCAAATATCTCGATCTTATCATTAAAAAAAAGCAAAAATCAATTTTGAGAAAATCGAAAATTCGAAATAAAACAAAAACGCATCGGCGAATCAAAAAAAGAATTTTTGACCCGCCGTCACACAAAAAAAAACAAAGAAAATGAGACTTGTCCGGTTAAAATCGATCGAGTAGAAGCTGAGATCCAGGCGTATACACACACACACACACACACACACACACACACACACACACACACACACACACACACACACACACACACACACACACACACACACACACACACACACACACACACACACACACACACACACACACACACACACACACACACACACACACACACACACACACACACACACACACACACACACACACACATACACACACACACACACACACACACACACACACACACACACGCACATACATTCATACAGACATTTTTCAAAAATCATGTATTTCATGCTAACACCTCGAAAAACAATTATAACATGTTTTTACAACTACTCAAAAAATTACTGTCACAAAGCTCCTCTAGGAGGAAGCAAAATTCATTACAAAAAAATGATCATCACGACCAGATATTCGAGATTAAACATTTTTTTTAATGTTTTTTAATACTGATATCTCAGAGAATATTTAATCAATTTGAAATTTTAACCAATTATTACAATTATTTATTACAATATTTAGTTAATTTTTCAAAAGATGATCTTTATTTCTTTTGATAAAAAAGTTATTTGAAATTTTAACCAAATGTAGTCTCCAATGAGTTTAATAAGTGGATAAAATTTTAAATCAATATTTTAATACCAATCTGTGATGGCAACATAGTCTACGTATCAGCAAAGTGCGTGTAAATATTTACAATAGTGCTTGCGTCATTGGTATCCAGACTGAAAAAGTTGGGTAATAAACAGCGTTGGTTTATCCAAAAGTCTACGCTCATAGTTCATGAGTGTGCGTTCAACTCATGCGCGAATATGAGTAAAATTTGAAATTTTGTCGAATGAGCTATTTATAAATAATCTTTTTTTAATTTAAATAATCCATAGTCCTTGCAAAAATAAAAGAAAAGGATTATTTATGCATTAAACGTAAGCTTATTCGACAAAATTTCAAATTTTATTCATATTCGCGCATGAGTTTCAGTGATATGATGTTATTGAGCCACTCGTCTGCAGTCATGAACTATGAGCACAGACTTTTGGATAAATCAACGCTGGACTTATAAATGCTTTGCCCCCTTTCCAAAGGTATATTTTAAAGTAAATTGTTAATAAGTTGCAATTTAACTTTCTTAAACTTAGTTTGTCAACTTAAAATGCCAATAATGAAAATTTTAATAGCAACATTTTAATAAAATATCATCATGGTTTTTAAATATTTCTTATCATAAAATTATTAAAAAAGGGAACCGATATTCAATTATATAACATTTGATTCAACTTTCATTTTTTTTTTTAAATTTAAAATTTAGTTTTTTATTTCGAGTAAAAAATACTTCACCTTGCAATTTTTCAGCATACGAATAACCAAGATCCGAATTTGAAAATTGAGCGAATCTCGTTTTTTAAAGTACAGACAAGTAAAGAATTGAAATGCGCATTTTTCTGTGAAGAAATCAAATTTTCATCTTTATTAGTATTATTAAAAATCCCAATAAGCTTTTTTTTTTGCGAAAAAAAAGTTGAATGTAATTTTTTGTTCAACTCACCAGAACTTCGTTCAGATCAACTATTTCTTTCAGAAATTTGGACATAATAAATTTTGAGTATTAGAAATATTATAAACCATAGCGGAATAATAGAGATTGTTATTGAACCAAATGGCGAATTTTAAAATATTTTTCTCGATATTTTAAACTTGCATTTTGAAATGGAAAAGTTGTGTGACGAATTTTCGAATTTCGCGATTTGATTCGAGCTACTATATTCTTAAACGCCTAAGAAAGTTTTTTGGAAAATTACAGTACTCTATGCATTGTTGCTAAGTAGAATTTTTCGTGGTTATTACATTAAATGCTTTTAAGAGCCGCGCGTCACGGTACACGTGTTATGACGTGCGCACGACACGATCATGAAAAATTCTGCGACAATGCATAGACTACTGAAATTGTCAGTACATATTATGTACCGTGGCGCGCGGCCTTCAACAGTATTTATCGTAGCAATCACAAAATAACCAAGCTAATGATAGCACGAAAGAAATAGTTGACTCCAACGCTTCTGTTTATTTTATTTTTAATTTATAATTCTATCAATGATCATTTGATCATTGATAACGGTGTATATAAGGAAGATTTTTTTCATTTTCACTTATTGCAGTCATGAAGGTTTTGTGTATTTTGTTGTGCGTCGCTTTCGCGAGCGGCTTCTATATAGGTAAAAGAGATTTTAAATAGTATTTTTGTTGATTAAAATAAATTTTTCAATTACATATTATATTTCAATTTCTAATAGATAACAATGAAACACATGAAGAGAAAATTGTTGGAGGAGATTACGTTGGAATTGAACATGTACCATATCAGGTAAATAAATATCAACTAAATTTTGTAACATTCATTCCTTTGCAGCAATTTCTTTAATGTAACTGGTTAAAAAAATTATAGATTATTTGATAGATTTGTTAATAGATTTATTTATTAATAGATTTTGGAATAAAGGAGTCCATGAACGATATTAATAGACGTACTTGCTTTATCACATCATGTATTGAATAAATTTCAGACAAAACAGTTTAAAGAAATTTAAAAGTTTTTTAAAATAATTCAAGCAGAGGTTGAATCTGATTAAAGCTCCTTATATCGTGTATATCAACATAATAATTTCAATATAAATCTTTTATAGCACGGTCTGACCTAAGTCCGACCTTAGGTCACAGATTAGTCGATTATTGCACTGTGTTTATCGCACTCGCTACGCTCGTGTGCTAACCTCACGGTGCAAAAATGGACTGCTTAAAGCACGAATAGGCGTGACAGCGGACGGTTATACTAGTGTATATTCACCCTCGCTGCGCTCGGGCGCTAATTTCACGTCGTGCAATAATGGGCCACTTAAGGCACTAGTATCGTAATATACTGTAAGCTAATAGCTCTCAAGATGAAAGTATTTAAATTTGTTTTTAGGCTGTCGTGCTCGAGTTTGGATTTGCCATGACCTGCGGTGCAACTATTATAGATAAATCTTGGGTGTTAACTGCTACACACTGTGTCGCGTAAGATTTCATTTAATTTTTATAATTACATTAAGTATTTCTATGTAATAGAACTTCTTACAAAAAATTAAATTAATCTCTCATTGCAAAATAGAAATAGAACGCATATATCAGTACGAACTGGGACAGGACACAGAAGACTTATTGGTGAAGAACACAGAATTGAGAAAGTTATAGAACATTCGGATTATGATGCCGAGAATGAAGTCGACAGCATTGCTTTAATCGAGGTAATTAAATATGTTTATTTTATACCTGTGAATTACTTAGAAAGGATTTAGTATAGATATAATATCACTTTTCATGACAATGTTAGTATTTCAATGTGTGTAATAATAGTTTTATACAACTTCGAAACTTGTTAAATAAATTTCAGTACAAATTTTAATTCTTAATTAAGATCTAAGGAATTGTGACTAACACCGATATTTTGATTATATTTTTCATCCAGCTTGCAGAGCCTATTCATTTTAATAGTAATCAACAACCTATAGAACTTGCAAAGCCACACGATATTCCCAGAGAAGGGGAATTGATGCTGATTTCTGGTTTTGGACAGATAGGGGTAAGTTCTTATCCCTCTCGGAAAAAGTTTTTCTTTTTTTTTTAATTCCTTTAGTTAATTTAATTAACTATTTTTAGGAACATAAGAGAAAATCTGATGTTATAAAGGCTGCATACGTACCTGTAATGAATCAAGAAAATTGTCGAAGAGCTTACATGCCACAACCCATAACCCATAATATGTTTTGTGCGGGCAATGGAAACGCTGATTCGTGCTATGGTGATTCTGGTGGACCTGGTGTTATTCATGGTAAACTCTATGGAATCATTTCCGGTGGTAGAAATTGTGCATCGTCAATATTTCCTGCAGTGTACATTAGGGTACACAAATACTATGACTGGATTGTAGACAAAACTGGATCAGATTCTAAAATTTATAAACCTAACTTTGTATAAGAAATACTTGTTTTATGTGATAATAATAAAATTTTGAACAGAAAGAAAAAATTAAGCTTGATTTTTCTTGCTAATAACGTCATACGATTAGATACTGAACGATTACTCCCGAAATAAGTATGTGGAAAATACACCAAAATTTTACGGTTTACGGTAAGTTCAATTAGCAAAAAAAATTTGATTTTTCTACTACTATGTATCATATCCAACAATTCCCACTTAGGGCGTAAAGTTATTATACTTCATGTCCTTGATACGAAAACTACTATTTAGTAATCATCATTCTACAAAAAAAACCTGTGTTAATTTTTTGTTATGGTTGAAGATTGTTCTAAGATATACGAAACCAATACCTAACTCACACTGAACAAACTATGAATGATATTTAAATTTCTCATTTAGAATCTATTTACTACCAAGGGAAATGATTGTAACTTTCCTACAGAAAAGTCTTGACTATTTTAAAATAGATACGCTTTACGATTACTTTGTATGATCAATATTATATATAATCTTAAAATTTGCACATCTATTTACTTGTTAGATTGCTTTAATGAACATAAAATCAAAAATCCGCGGAGGAGAGAGCTGAAGGAACAAACCGCTTCTTATTACCACGTACTGGAACGTGCCGTCTATATTTTTACTCATATAGTGGGGGCCTGTGGAACTCGTTTCTCTCTTCTCTAAGGCACTTATCAAGCAATAATAAATTTAGATCCGTAGTGCGGGAATATAATGTGTATATAATATGGACTTGTCCACACTACTTTATCAAGTAATCACTTTAATTGGTCAGTTATTGTATTCTAGCATTACTGTTTATTTATTTACTTTATTTGGTCTTATCTACCGGATTGTAATAGAAAAATTCTAATTTATTATATGAATGAATCATGGATATATGATTAAGTGTAGATATTTACTTTTATGTATTAATCTGCATCGTACTGATTGACTAGATAAGTATTTCTCTATCATTTATCATTTAATCAACTTATTTTTCAGAATATTTTATGTGCGATTTCGACAGCGATACATGTGTATATGTATCGATAATGCATATTACCATGACTGTAATAGTTTTGTAAATACTGAAATAAAAAGCTATGCTATTTAGCTTATTCTAATTTTTTCCTTATACTTGTCCTGGATTGATATAAACCGATTTCAATAACTCTTATTGTTAGTAAAACTTGGGTTCACCTAATATTATTTGACTTTATGTTAATATCCATAAAGCGGAACGTATAAAGAAAAACCGCTGCCAATTCCTTGGCACGTAGCTTCCTCAAACTTAATTTACTGATTCCTTTAATTAATTTTTAATGCCAATATTTTAAATTTAATACTTTATTTTGTACGGTGAGACTATGTTAAATGGTTTGTGACTTTTTATTTTTACTCTTTCTATTTTTTATTATTAAAAAGCAATTATTATTATACAATTTTTTATTTTACAAAAAAAAATCGCTGCCAATTCATTGGCACGTGGCTTCCTCTCACCTTTTCGTCTCACCTCTTACTTCTGGGATGATGGGCCATTACATTGCGATATGCCGATCCATTAATAATATGTGGAGTGAACGAAATGATTTAGTAAAATGCAAAAAAACGATATCAAACAAAAGTTTTAACCTCAAATATCTCTGAAATTTATGAATCAATCATTTTGCCTAAAGAACTCAGCCGAGGGCTACCCAACATCTATCGCCACAAGAAATTTTAAAGCAATTAAGACAATTTAACTCCCGCAATCGTTGGATATACAAAACTCATTTTCTTCATTTTTCAAGCTTTACGTTTTTGCTAATAACAAAAGAACCGTGATAGCTAGAAATAAAATTTTTTTAGGAAATGTAGGTATTTTCATTCTCTTTCGAATGACACCCATCCGATTCAGATACATGAAGCCGTTCTCGAGATATTACGATTTAAAAAAAAGGTTAACAAAATTTTAACCTCAAATATCTCCGAAATTTATGGACCAATCATTTTGCCCAATGAACTTAGCCGAGAGCTATACAAAATCTACCTCTACGGGGAATTTTGAAGCGATCAAGTCAATTTTACTCCAGTTATCGAGCGACAACGAAAACTAATTTTTTTCATTTTTCAATTTTTTCTCAAAAACTAACCAAAAGAATTGATCCAAATTTTTACAGATTATAGCTATTTATATTCTGCATTATCATGATTTTTCTCCAAAATATTGACCGTTTAGATCGGGAGTTATGATCTTTAAAAAAAAAAAAAAAACAAGTTTTTGTTAATAACAAAAGAACTGTGATAGCTAGAGATTTTTTTTTTAAATATAGGTTTTTTTATGCTCTTTCGAATGCTACCCACCCGGCTCAAAAATTTAAATCAAATCATTCAAAAAAATCAAAAATAATTTTTTCGAAAATCAAAAATTCGACATAAAACAAAAATGAATCGGTGAATCATAAAAAATAATTTTCTTCCCGAATTCGGAATAAAAAAAACAAAAAAAATGAGCCCCACCCTGTTATAATCGACCGCGTGGATCCGGAGATAAAGCGGTATACGTACATACACACACGCGCACACACACACGCACACACACACACACACACACACATTCATAGACATTTTCTAAAATCATGTGATACAAACTTCTAACACCTTTAATCATGTTTCTAGAGAAATTTAACGAAACTTAAAATTTTACTATTACAAAGCCTCCTCTAGGAGGAAGCAAAAAAAAATTCATTGCCCACTAACAACACAAAAAAATGATCATCACGACCAGATATTTGAGATTAAAAATTTTTTTTTAATGTTTTTTAATACTGATATCTCAGAGGATATTTGATCAATTTGAGATCTTAACCTACTATTACAATTATTTATTACAATATTTAGTTAAATTTTCAAGAAATTATCTTTATTTCTTTTGATAAAAAAGTTATTTAAAAAAAACGCGTTTTTATTAAAAAAATGTTTGGCATCGATAACGGAAATCACCACAATGCTAGCAGCGATCGATACATTTTTATTCATGAATTGTAAAATTTGTCTATTGGAATGCGTTATATTGAAATAGCTTAAGAAGAACAGGTAATTTATAAAACTGGAGCTCAGACTTTCAAATTAATAAAATATTTATTGATCTAGAAATGATCAATTTAATTTGAGACTAATATTTTCTGGAGATCACAGATATTTCGCCGATCGCAATGTCTTAAAAATATAATTTATTCTAAATTTAAGAATGGAAATTTTTACAAACTTAACGAACATTGCCTTTAAATATATGAAAATATCAATTTTTAGGCACGACCGTTACTCGGGAGAGCCTTATATTTTCACCAGAGTGAAAATTGTAATTTCTCGAAAACTAGCAATTTACTGTATAAAAACTATTTTCCTCCCAGAAATAATTCATTTTGAGCGTTTTCTATGATGTATGTATGTATATTCGTTCGTATGTAATCAAGTTTATGGTAATTTCCAGGTGTATGGGTGAATAAATAATAAGCCCGATGTACGAGAAGACACACAAGTATATTCAGTTACATTTGAAAGTGTTTATTTACATGTGAGACGCTTGAGCGTTTGGTCGCACGTCTTGCCACGATGGAGTCTTGTAATCGTCTGATGTGCGTGTGCGACACCTTGCTCGCGTACGCACTACTGTATAGTGCCACTCAACTTGTACAGTGGAGCTCAGTCTTATATACATACATTCCTTATATGACTAAGCTAAATTTACTCATAATTCAACAATCTCAGCGAATTTTCGACCGATTTCATCGGGATTGCGGGAAAATACTTCTCTAATTATACCTAAGTGCTGGTTCTCTAACGAGAAAGATCGATCAAAAATTTTCAAAATGCGGACACAAAGAAAAATTGCAAATAATCGATTTTCAAGGCTTATATATAGAAAAATTAATTTTAAGCTAATATGTACCGGTTTATCTGCTAAAACTAATTAAAATACACATTTTTTCTGTTGTACATTTTTCTCTACGAGCAATATTTGCCTAAGATAACTGCGAAAAACGTTAAAAGAAGTTAAAAAATGGACGATTTTCGGCTGTAACTTCACAGGATTTGATTTTACACAAAAATTTTAAATACAAAAGTTGTAGATAACATTGAAATAAAACTTTTTTCTATTTAATATTGTTATCTAAAATCAATTCCTGACGAGTTAAGCTTATAAAAACGATTTTAAACGCTAAAATATACATGAAATGGACGATTTTCGGCTTTAACTTGACAGGATTTGATTTTACACAAAAATGTTGAATACAAAAGTTGTAGATAATACTGAAATAAAACTTTTTCCTCTTTAAGATTTTTGTGTAAAATCAATTCCTGATGAGTTAAGTTTATAAAAACGATTTTAAACGCCAAAATATACATAAAATAGCCGATTTTTGCTTATCGTACAAAAAATTGATTTCCAACTCTTAAATACAAAGGATATAGATATCGTTTAAATACCTATAAAAAGAAACTAAAACAATAACTAACAACTGTTACATAAAAGCTGTCAAAACTTACAATTTCTTGTCAATGATCTAGAGAACTTAGTATGTAGTAAAATCAAAATTGGAAAAATGTTTAAAAATTCGGTTGTTAAAAATCTATAATTACGTTATCTTACTGTTTTGATAACAAATAGAAATTTCATATAAAATTACACAGCTTAATCTGTTAATTATGTTCACAGAACCTAAGCGATTGAACTAAGAGAATCAAAATTGTCTAATATTATAAAAGTACATGTTAAAGTAATATTATATTACGCAAAAAAAACTAGTGTAATGTATGTCTTATAGATTTTGTAATATAGTAAAGTTCAATGTATAAAGAATGCAATGTTGACTTTGTCAGTCTTACAGTGTGCTAGAAAACTATTAAATAGGCAAGTCTCACTTAGTAAAAGTCTGCGAAATACATAAGGATGTATTTTAAAACAACAGATATCTTGAAATGAGTTCGTATACCCTGACTAAACTCAGAAATTAACTAGATGAGCTAATATGACCAGCAACAACTGCCTACCTGTATCGCATCTAACCACACACACACAGCACTTTTATGATATCCCCCAATTCCTAATTATCTATCCCCTCACATTCTAAAGCACTAACACTTGAAGATCACTGATAGAGCTGGAGAAGCTGCAAAATGAGGCTGAATAGCCCAGGCCGGGCACTACTCCTAGGATGACAGTCTGCTCAGAATTATCTAATAGCCATCTGGGAGGAAAATACGGATAGAAACTGTCATGTGTGTCTCAATCTCAAGGACTGCCTCACAGTAGGGATGAACAAAACACATGAACAGATCAGCCACTGATCTGGGAGACAAGCGAGGAGAGTTGAGCACCTAGAAACCATATATGACTAATGAACATAAAAAACATTACCATATAAAAGAAAAGTTTGGTTGTTGTTCACTATTCTCGCTGCACCAGCTACCTGTAACAATTAGAGGGGAAAGACTGGTAGAGCCTCATTGGTTGTTTCATTGCTGAATACACCTCCAGCCTGAGAGTCGCTGAAGGCACCAGCAGTAGATTAACTATACACAGAGCCACTAGTATAAGAGTCAAACACACACATGGAAAATTGAGTATCTGAAAACCACATATGACTAATAAATAAATGAGTCAAGCAACATCACCCCACTCAAGAAAGATTCTGCAGCAGTGCCAATCGTTTACACTACTCTCGTCGCCAGATACCTGCAACAAGAGAAAGTACCATCAGCTTACCCTATCAGAGAGGTTAGGAACGAGAAAGGGCTTACGAAATTTGCTCTCGCCGTCGACACGCTGCCTTCCTATATACCTGTCGCTAAAATCACCTATCGGGATTTTCCCTGTCTGTGATTTCCCCTATCGGGATATCTACCCACCCCCATGGATACAAGTATAAAAAGTGATGCCGCCCGTATAGCGAAAGGCTGTAAAGAGAGAGACCTAACCTAGACTTGAGATTTAGAGATCCAAAACAATAAAAGATGACCACTACGAAACTGATCCACCAACATGCAAATCAAGAGGTGATTCAATCACTCACGAGTACATCATCCAAACTACCTCACGATTTAACGCCATCGCGTACTTAATTTCTCTCCCGTATATATTGGATTAACAAATGTATTACTTGAACATAAATCCAGCGTGACCAGGTGAGACCGACAACCAATGACACCTCCTCACAAAAAACTATTTTTAAGTATTTTTACGACTCTAAACTGTTTCACCTTCAAAAGGCTTCTTATCTATGCAAATTACTGGAATGTTGTGTATTAGAACACATTCTATACAACAACATATTCTAATACACTGCACTGTAGTAACTATTATTACATTTTGACATGGGAGATTATCAAGATAATTAGCGAAGGACAAATTTCTGGCGACTCTCGTTCATAAATCTGCTTTCAACATAATAGCGCGGCAGAGTTATTACACTTCGCATATAATAGATTCCAACGGTAAAAGCCTACCATTGTGTTCACGCATGCATGTGCGCACACATATACATACGTAGAGCTCAGTTATTAGACAAACTCGCGTTCAGGGATGAGAGAGAGAGAGAGCACCGGGGACTATACGCATTCCAGCAGGTGCGGCAGCGTGCACGCGCCTCTAATATCGCATGTCACTCTTATCGTGTTCGGCCGATTAATTGAAAGCACTCCTGCGCCCTCCTTCTACTACCCGCCGTAGGCCTTTCTAAACCGCACACATATACATACGCGAGCGTCCTTTCTGTGTCGCGTGGCGTGTCGCGCTATAGTCGTCGGGCTTCGACCCTCCGCACAGCAGCAGTAGCAGCAGCAGGAGTAGCAGTCTAGCTTTGGCCTTTGATTGATCGTTTCGCGGGGAGCGCGAATCGTGGATTTTGCGTGTTTGAAAGCGTAAGAGGGTTAGTGGTGGTGGTAGAAGCTTTAGAGGGAAAGAGGCGTAGAATGAAAACTCGCGCTTGCGTGCGCACGAGGAGGGAGAGCGAGAGAGATTATATAAGAACGGGTTATTACGAATTCTGATGTTTAACAAGTTTATTTGCTCGGAATTGCCGGGATTTTACGAGTCTCGCAGGGAAAAAGAGAGAGCTAGCGAGCGTGCGTGTGCCGTTGTTTGCTTACTGCTTAATTCTTCGCTCGCGAGCTTCCTCAAAACGTTCAGTTTTTTTTTTTTCATCTTTTAGGTGTATTCACAAGCAAACTGTGTACACATGCCGAGTACGGTATATTCATGATGCTCGAATAAAGCTATGCTAATATTATGTGCATGAATAATTCAGACAGGGGTAAAAAACTTATTGAAAATATTATACTGTATTAACAATTAGCTAATGGCGCCAATCCTTACTTTATAACAACGTAATACTAAGCATCTGCTCGTGATATGGATTATTCTCGGCGTTACGTAAACAGACACAAACTCTAGCTAATTGATAGCACTATTGGTCACATTTCTGCGTAAGGGATCAGACTTCGCGTTCGGTAGGCGCGTGCTTTGATGACGAAGCGAACAATCACATCAAAGCAAATGAAAACATATAACCGAAATCGGTGCGCGCAACAGAGAGATAAAACCTCAGACTGCAATCGTCCAAACATAAATTCGCTCCAGATTATAATGACGTGCCGGCACCACCGCCGCCCTGGCTCGCGGCATCATAATTAGTAATTGTAATGGGCGAACCGTGCACCCTATCCTCTCCCGAATTCTTCGAAATTGCGAAGCAGGACTGATTGCTTACCATTAATAATGTGCTCGCGAATTAATTAACGACAAAGCCGAGCCTGCGGCGGCCTGCATTGTGGCCCATACAAACGGCGGCTACGGCGTGTGGTACGACGAGCGCGTTTGGCATTGATGTGTCTAAAATCAATTGAACAATGCGACCGGCACGTTGAGCCACCACACAACTGCCGCCTCGCGGCCGATCCGCGATCGGATCGCCAAGGCCATTGTTTAGAGCTCAGCAGATATTTCGAATGACGCCCTTGAGGTATACTTAGTAGGACGTTAGATTTACTACCGTGCTGCCCCCGTTTTCGGGTGGTATTAAGCCAGATCCTAGGCCTTCCCAGAAGCCAAGTGTGACGAAAGACGGAAATTCCATGGTATTTTGCGCATCATGATACTATACTTATGGAGTTGCTAAAGTTAAAGACGAGCTTTATTGTATGTAAAAAAAGTGTAAAATAGTAGTTTGGAGGATCGAATTTTAGAAATACGAATAAAATTGATATTATATTGATCGGATGATATGAAACTGGCCCAGCGACTATATGATGATAACGTGATTTTAGTCAGAAGAGAGTAAGCGCCCCCCCCTCCCCCCGCCCTTCCGCCCTTCTCTTTTCGCAATATATTTGTCCAATATTTGCTGCTGAATATTTATAAATACTGCAGGTTCATTGTGTTAAGATAAAAATCTTTTATTTCTTACCTTTGAGTTCACATATATAGCAAAATAATTTTGAAAGTTTAAACTACTAGTTAAATATTTCTTTTCTAAGCAAAATACAACTTATGAGCATGAATGGAATATTAAAGTGTTTAATTACGAAATAATATAGGCTCGATATTGGTTATTAAATTATTGTTAACTTTATTATAATGTAAATTAAAGTGAGTAAATATTATGCAAGAGAACAAAGCATTTTTTTTTCTGACCCGCGCGCCGGAGTATAGTCAGTCTTAGTCTGCCGGGGCCTCACCGCGCTCATCGCAAAGCGCACGGCGGCGCGACGTTCGCGCAGTCGCAGTCGAGTCCACGACTCGGAGGCGCGTCACATGAGCATCACGCGCGCTCGTTCAAAACGCAAACGCAACATAAAGTACATGAATATATCGATAAATATATCGATAATATATTATGTCGTCAAAACTGGCATACTCTTATATGTGCATAAGAGTTATGAATATGTATACTTGATTATGATATTTATAGCGCTCTTTATTTAATTAATTAATTATTATTAAATTATTAACTATTTGTATTCGCAAATATGTTTGTATACATACATAAGTAATATAGATACATGTCCAATATGTTTGATTAAAAACCGTATCACTTATATAGTTTAAAGTTCCTTATAACAGGTATTGCAATGTTTTATTAATAAATAATTAAATTTTAATAGTACATTTCGACACGGGTGGGGAAGTCACACCACCTAAATAATCGACTTACGTACTAGTTTCGAACGGTATTTTATACCACGAGCGCCGAAAAATCATATCAAAGTTGTGATTTTGAGGTTAGAGTGGTATAAAATATATTTTAACATCAATTAAAAATATACTTGTCGAATGTAAGAACTACTTGAATAATTTAAAAACCTGATCATTTTACATATTATCTATTACCTATTTACAAAGTATAGTTTAATTTCCATATACAAATAGATAATTAAGTATGAATTGCAAAATTTTTAGAACCAATAATGTATTTATATTCTTATTTATCCTCTCTCATCATGTATTCTAGAAAAAAAGAAAACACTATTTTAACATATTTTTATTGTGTACGTATATGCATTACACTGCACATTTATCAGTATAAATAAGCTTTGCACAAAGAAACAGCTACGAGTGCCGATAGTCTTGCTGCCACCGCGTTATTTTCAAAATGGTCAAACGTGCGTTAATGTTTGCATTTCTAGTTTCAGCGCTGTTTCCTGTCTCAGGGAAAGCACAGCAAGAGCAGAAGAAAGGGGAACAAGAAGAAAATCCGTTTACAAGTCTTTTTACTGTGAGTAATTTTATTCTGAACTATTGAAATTCGTATAGAGTTGCTTATTAATTTTTCGAATATTCAAATACAGGACGACCAGTTGAAAGCCTATGCTGAAAATTTAGAAGTCGTAATTCTGCCGGTAAGATACGAAAATTGCTCAAATCGTATAACTTAATTATCCATTAATTGTACAAACATCAATTATGCTTTTACAGAACCAGTTAACATGCGAAAATCATGAAAACTATTGCAAAACTAGTGCAGAATTAGGCACCGCAGATGATTGTAATGTACGTTAATTATTTATATAATAATAATTTTATATAAAAATTCGAAATACCTTAAAGATTGACTTAATTTCTTTCACAATTTCAGCTTTTTTTGAGCATGTATTTGTGCGATGGTAAAAAAGATACGAAAGGTTTAAAAGAGATAATGGATGCACTACACGAGAAAATAAAAGCAGCGGATGATGCTAAAACAAAGAAGACAAAATAATTAAAATTATACTTATATAATTGAAGGGCCGGATGCAATAAGGGGGTTAGCGCTCGAAAACCCGTAAAAGTATTGTCCAAGTGACCAAATTTTCAATGTAGCCAAATTAATTTTTAAAAAATATCACCTTGTCGGGAATGAAAAGAAGTATTTTTACCTAGAAGGAATTTTTTTTATTCGACTTTCTTTTTAATATAAAAATTAAAAACTGAAAATTTTGTTCATCTATTTTTAATAGCTTTCAAAAACATTAATCGTCCAAACTTGGTCAAATATCATCGAAATATTTTGAAATTTGACAGGGTTGTGCAGAATACTCCAGCGTTGCCTATGGGATTGATAAAAGGATGTAAATCGATAATTGTTAATAATTATTTAATTGCAAATATATTGCGATCGGTAATTATGTTTTCTTAACTTTAACGGAAAAAAGTATCGAGGGAAGTTGAAGCTAGGAAAAACTTCCAGCGAGACATTTGTTCCTTAATAGTATAATAAGTTTCTAACAAAGTTTCAAATTGATTTAATAATAAATGACTTAAATAGAGCGTTATTAATAAAGACGCGCGCTAGCAACATCGGCGGCGCGGCGCGGCGTGAGCTAAGCCTATGTGTTTACATGTTTTTGCACTGATGTATCACGTTTATAAAAATTAACGATTTATTATGTAACGATATTATGTTTTATATAACGTAAAAACACAGTTTATAAGTCAACGCACTGTACATATAATTATATTTTGTTAGTATGTTAATAAATAAATTTGTACTTTAAAATTTAATATGTTCATTAATACTATCATAAGGATACACACACACACACACACACACACACACACACACACACACACACACACACACACACACACACACACACACACACACACACACACACACACACACACACACACACACACACACACACACACACACACACACACACACACACACACACACACACACACACACACACACACACACACACACACACACACACACACACACACACACACACACACACAAAACATAATAACGTAGTAATTCTTTAATGTTTATAAACGTGATACGCCACTGCGAAAACGTGTGCGACGCAGTCTGAGCTCACGCCGCGCCGCGCTGCCGATGTTGCTAGCGCGCGTCTTTATTAATAACGCTCTATTTAAGTCATTTATTATTAAATGAATTTGAAACTTTGTCAGAAACTTATTAGACTATTAAGGAACAAATGTCTCGCTGGAAGTTTTTCCTAGCTTCAACTTCCCTCGATACTTTTTTCCGTTAAAGTTAAGAGAACGTAATTACCGATCGCAATATATTTGCAATTAAATAATTATTAACAATTATCGATTTACATCCTTTTATCAATCCCATAGGCAACGCTGGAGTATTCTGCACATCCCTGTCAAATTTCAAAATATTTCGATGATATTTGACCAAGTTTGGACGATTAATGTTTTTGTAAGCTATTAAAGATAGATGAACAAAATGTTCAGTTTTTAATTTTTATATTAAAAATAAAGTCAAATAAAAAAAATTCCTTCTAGGTAAAAATACTTCTTTTCATTCCCTACAAGGTGATATTTTTTAAAAATTAATTTGACTACATTGAAAATTTAGTCACTTGGACAATACTTTTACGGGTTTTCAAGCGCTAACCCCCTTATTGCATCCGGCCCTTCAATTGTAGTAAGATTATTGATGTAATAACATGAAATAAAAATATGTTTAAAAACATTATTCATTATGTGACATAATACCTACAACTAATGTTCAAATAAATATTTTCAAATAAGTACTTGACTTGATTCATCCATTATTTTTCCAGTTTATCAATCAACTGTAAAACCATAATGACAATTTTGATCGTTCTCCAAAGCTACATCGCAAATTTTCATCGATCCTGGTAAAAATGCAGAAAGCATAAAACGGAACGCAAACCTGTTAAAAAAGTATTAAATAAAACGAATATGTAACAAAGAAAACTTATAACAGTTATTTCAACGCGCGCATATTCCTGCAGAGATTCCCATCGCCGCGTCGTCACAAAGCTCGCATCGTGAAAAGGGAATAAAAGGGAGCGGGCGGGCGGACGCGCGCGCGCGTGGGAAAGCTGTAAAATGGATACTTTTTCATTTTTTTCAACATTCTTTTTTTTATTCCAAAGCTGCAAAAGTGAGTTCGAACAGAAGATAAAAAAAATGTCGGCCAGCGGAGTAGAGCGCACAGAGGGTGCGAGAGAGCGTCACAGGAAAAATCAGAAGCCATAAAAGGCTCTGCGCGCTGCTCTCTATATCTCTCGCGCTTCACATAGGATGTGTCCCTCGACCACCGCTGCGCCATCCAATGTCCAGTCAGCGCTGGTTTTGCATCATCGAGTGGCATAGTGACGGCCGTGGGATTCGATATTCCCGACACTCGTGAATTTTTCGCGATTTCCCCCCGGCCGTACGGTACGAACGTATATATACACGCCGCGTGGCGGAGAGAAAGAGAGGAAACGCGCTCGTTCCTGAATTAAAATGAAACACGTGGGTGTGTGTGTGTATACATTCGGCGTCGGTCCCGCAAGCGCCTCCATTATGAATCGCTCCGACCACCGGCCAATTGTTAATTCATCGGACAGAGAGAGGCGCGAGAAAAATACGGGGACTAATAACCCGACAGACAATGTGCATTATTTGTCATCGTTGAATTCGTTACAAGTATACAATTACTATATGATAATTTTTTGCTACTCACTGTTAATGCAGATTTTAAAATTGAGCTTTTGTGAATTTCATCGGTCTCATTCATTTTGCAGGTTTATTATTCGCTTGCACATAATAGATATGAATATATTTAAAACTTTTCAAATGAATTTTCTGTATTGTAACTTACCGACAATGAGTCAAATAAAGTGTCGTCAGAGTACTTACCTGCAAGTAAAAGAAAAATTTTTAATTAATTTTCCAATTTTTGCAATAATAAAACATTTTTATTATATCAATAATCTACTTATTATTATTATTACTTTTTTTTGTAAGTGTAAAAACTAGCATAATAACTATAATAGTTAAAAAGCATCAAGGATTCTATTGGCTTTTTTAGCAATATTTTATTTGTCAAGTTTTGTAAAGTAGACAAGTGTTGCAAAAATATTCGGAGTGCGGCTCTTAACTACTTTTTATTTCACCGCGTACACAAATATTTTAAAATGTTTCGGTTTAACAAAAAAATAGTGAATATACTTGGCGCGCACTGAAAACTGAATTTTTCAATTTTTCATCAAACCTCCAAAGCTTTTAAGTTGACAGAGAGAGAGAGAGAGAGAGAGAGAGAGAGAGAAAAAAGCATCGACCTATTTCGCTCTCCCATTGAACTTCCGGAATACAGTACTGTGTCCGGAATACAGTCGTACTTTCGCGTATGAGCAAGTTCGGGTGAGCAGTGCGCACGGGAGGATCGAATCTTCCTTCCGCCGTCTCTATATACACATTTGGATATCTCGAATCAAGGTGTCTTCCTTCGTTCTTTGGGCGAAAAAAGAAACACGGCACATTTAACCCACTTGCGGAGTTTCGGCGACTTTCCGTGGCTGCTTATCCCGTCTCGCCGCTTTTCCGCGAGTCCTTTTTCCAGTTGCCGTTGGAGTACATATAACCAGAGTCGGATAAAAGAGGAGCAAAGAAGAAGAGACGTTGAAAAAAGGGAAACTTCGAAACTTTCTTTCTCTGCTATACTCGTGCTGACAATGATGTTAATAATACCATTTTTAAGTTTTTCTTTGAACATGTGCTATAGTCACATTATACGTGTTGTCGGAATTTCTTAGAGAAAAATTTGGACTTTTATAATGTGGAAAATTCTTTGTAGTTGTCAAGTGAAAGCCAAGTTAAAAATGTACTTGACAAACTTGGCCTTTTCAAATTCAAAAGAAACTAAAATTGTAGAAATATCTCTCAACTTCGCCACTCATTGTGAACTATTTTTAACATTTAAAATTGTATAAACTGCATTAACAATATAACTGCTTTAAGTTCCGTAAACTTTTTTCTAACTCAATATTGCACTTATTCGCATTTACCACACAAAAAATAAAAATGTATTTTCGTTCAAAACATGACCAATATAGTGACGATCGATGGAGGAGGATCACTGTGGGATTTGCGCAGACTAAGTATATCGACGACATTCCGATTTATTTCGGTTCGAAATTACGTCTTGCGAGTCCGCGAACGGACACACGAAAATATATAGATAGCAGCAAGACGAGCGACGAGCCGAAGCCGACATTTTATATTCTGTATCAGGTCTGCGCTTCATACACTGCATGTTACGTGCTGTTCGTACACTGAATACGGATATCCGATTTTCGCCAACGGATTTTTCGATTTTTCGTTTCATTACGGCTTAATCTCGTACTTTACTGCGAGTGAAAGAGTTCCTTGTAAATAATACAATTTATTTGAATTGGGTAGAAAAGAGGAATTCTAAAACGCACTAAAATATATAATCAACTATGCTACTTTTCATATAAAAATCAAGATACTTTACAATGATGTAAAAGTTGAAGGAGAGAGTTTTCATTCAAATACGGTAGATAGCTTTTCCCGAAATGTAAATTTTTATTTTCATGTTTTACGGTGAATATTTGAAACGCAGTAAAAACTTTTTGAATCTTACGTGCGCCATAAATTACGATATGAAGATATAAAAATAAAAATAAATGATGATCAAGCCGCAAGGCACATGAATATACTTTGAAAGTAACATCTCTATCTTCCGAAAATACACGTATGAGGCATTTTCAAGTTATTTTCGCGAAAATGACGGCAAAAAAGGCTCGCTGTTTTCATTCTGATTTCCCGGGAATAGAACGACTTTATTGTAGCGCCACGCACCAGGGAATACCTGAGAGCTTGACAATCCGCCAAAATCGTTTTCTCACGCCGGCATCTTGCGGCGCAATCACCTGCGCTCTAGAAAAGAAAGACCATAGCAGAGACGAGAGAGAAAAAAAAGAACAGAGTAGAAAGACGACGCGAGAAACGACAGTGCAGATACCCTCGTCCTCCAGGCATCGTGCCCCGCTTCCGCGCGCCTGCGTCGTATATACTTAAGCGCGTAAAAGCACTCGCGGGCGCGCTCGATCCGAATAGAAAATTACATGAAGATTCGGGCTATTAAAGTGCGCCCGCGCCCGACATCGTAAAGAAGCACTCTGCGAGCGCGCGAAGGAAAAAAAAATCGATCGGGCTCTCACAAGCGGCGACGCAGAATGGAGTTGTCTTCGCAGTGCCGGCGGGGGTTTTTTTTTACGAGGGACGTATAACGAAAAAGGCCGATTCCCGAACGACGCGCGCACACACCTTCGATTCTTATCTGACGGCGACGGTAGAGCGGCTGCTGCATGCGTGTGCGCGGGAGCATTCTGCGCTTTACTCGGCGATTTTGCGACCTTTACGGCTTCTTCTGCCAGCCAACCCTTGGTCGGGAGAGTGCGATATTGGTTGGAGTGAAAGTTTAGAAGAGCTTTCTTTTAAATATAAATTGAATGTAATCGTAGAGATAAATGAACTAATATTGATGATGTGCAGCGGTGGTAGATTTTAAATTGTATAAAAACGAAAATTTGCGAGAAAATAGGACGCATTTTTCGGGATGTTCATACAGAGTATAACACCGAAATATATTGCTAACAATAGATTACAATGATACACTGGTTTCCATTTATAAACTGTACATACTGCGTGAAAATTAAATGCCCTATCAAAATACTGAAATTCACAAAATGCGCATTTTTATGAACATTCATTTTCGTGACCTGGTTTTCTACATGGCTATACGTTAATCTTCATATCGGAGTGATTGTCATTAATGCTTAAATACATATTCTTTTTTTTTTTAATGGAATTGAAAATGCTTGACAAATATTATGCGTGATCCAGTTTCACCGAATAGTGATTCGAAATTAAATTCTATGTTTTCATTCGATTCGCATTGAAACGACTTATCGCTTTTCGTGTTTACTTTCAATTTAAAAAGGATTTATTTACGAATAGGAATTCCGTGTACTCAGCAAATTTCCTAGAAAAATTCTCACAGATTCAATTTAACTTTGAATATTGAGATGAAGATTTTTTTTTTTATTTTAGAGAATTTTCCAGCTATCCGCTCGATTGACACTCTCCCAAACGAATTCCAATTGTAGGTGATGAAAAACTTCATTAAACGTTTCATTTGATGAAAACTTTAATCGATACAATTTTAAAAAGAGTGCTCAAATCTTTTCATACTCATCCTTAATGTGAAAATTACAATTTTAGGTAACGGTATTATTATTGAATAAACATTACAATCATCAATTTCCTTAACCGATATAATAATGCACAGCATTTAAATAAATATAACTTCCAGTTCTCAAATTTCCATCACTCTCACTAATGTTGTTTACTCTGAATTTTTGAGTCAGAGCTCAAACTAACCCAATTTCCCACTACGGCCTCCTCTGACAATAACAGAGTATTATCATCGATGATTCAAGCCGCAGCGGATCAAGCGCTGACGAGGTCCTGAGATCCCGATATCCTGATTATACGTTTCCGTGCGATGGACGGGAATTAGGCGAGACGCGCGCGAAGCCGTAACGAATGAGTTGTGGGCCCCTTGATCTCGCGCGGCGCGCGAGCGTGACAATGACACGTTAACAGCTTATACGAGGATCCTCCGGAACTCGGCGACGGCGTGCGACTGCAATTCACAACTCAGGTGTGATTATCGCCATTATGATTTTGGTCCGACTCGTGACCGGCTCGCGTACAGATCGTTTAGGAAAAGTTATTTAACAGAGATAAAATGCTGTTAATGCTTTTACATTGAGATTCTTATTTAGTTAGTATGATGAATATAGATGTTTTCAGCTCATCTGCAGTGATATAACCTCTCTAGCATTTTCGCGAAAATCACTTGAACCGACTTATCGATTTATATATAGTAGCAGTCATGTATTGTATAAGAACGGTTCTGTCTTTTCGTTCTACGAATTTGTCGTTTATTGGAAAATTGACTGATGTGCTCGTTTATTTTTAATGGAGATTTTCTCCTTTTAATCACTGTCAGTATTCAGCTTTATTGAGAAAACAAACAAGACTCTGCTATTTTAGAAAATCCCATACCTCTGTCGGTAATATGAATACCTACACTGAAAAAACTCTGGCACGCAAGACGCACAAAACGAGTGGCTTATTTCGTCCCTGGATTCAGCACAGCACATCTCCCCTTCTGGCACGTAATACATACCAAATATTGCCGATACTTTTAAAACCTAACCTAAATTCGCCTTAAGATATGGTATACGCGCCGCCAGGGGGAATCAGTAGCACCGTTACGGGACAACAGCCGTGCCGAACCGAAGGGACGAAATACGTCCCTCGTTTTGTGCGTCTTGTGTGCCAGAGTTTTTTCAGTGTATCTATAATAAATAATCTTTAAATTATTGACACTTCTATGGATAACTAAAAAAAGTTTCCTCTATAGAAGAAAACAAAATTTACATGTAATGGCTATTTAAATGTCAATATAAATTAATTTATTTAATATTTAACAATTTATTATAGAGTAAATATTTTGTTACTCATTTTATAATAGAATAATTTTATAAGAATATAATTTCTAATATTTAACTTTTGCAAACAAATTTATTTAAAAATATTTTTTTTCTTATTTATTCGCTCAACTACAGATTTGTTTTCAATCAAGCCCTACGCTGTTTTTCAATAAAACCTCGATTTGTTTGGCAAGATCGTTAAAAATAAGCGAGATCGCGATACCGAATCTCCAATCGCGTCTTAATCAGACGGAAGAAGAGGACGACGTATATATATACGGGGCCGAATAAATTACAAACCAGACTCGCGATTCACCGGCGAGACACTCCGTAGCGATCAAAGGCGTTAATCGGGCCGACAGCGCGAGAAAAGCGAGAATGATAATTACGTGTGTCGAGTCTCTCTCTCTCTCTCTCTTTCTCTCTCTCTCTCTCTCTCACACGGAGGGAATAATTATTATACGGGGGCTGACTGGCTGGCTGGCACTCTTTCGCCTCATTCCGACGTCTATACGCGTTACGAGCGCGTGCGTGTCTCTAATTGCCCGCGGGAGCACCGAATAATTCGGAGTTAACGGCCCGCATCCTGGGGGCGAGAGCCATTGCCCGCCAGACCTCTGCACTTTGCGAAAAAGCTGAAATCCGAGGAAGGTGCGCAATAAACGTTACATCCCTTCACCTGTGCTCGAGCTTCCTGTTAAATCACGGATTTACAAAATAATAAAGAAAGGTATAATTGTGTTTGTGGGATATTTGAAAATGTAATGGAAATTTTGAAAAGACTTGGTAAGTAGTTAAGGATAAAGAGTAGCCAGACAAGTTTCCCGGTAGTAATATCACTTTTAAGGTCATAAACTCGATTTTCATTTTGAGTTTTTAAATTGTTTTTTATTATTGATTATTTATTATTTATAGCTACTTTTCAATTTATCATCAAATATTTAAAACTAAACAAAACAGAGAGAAAATCCCACTGGAATCAAAGGATCACCAAGAAAACCATTCATTTGACGAAAACGTGAACGACCGGAAAGAAAAACGGGCAAACGAAACTCAAGAATCAGCACGCGCAGGCATAACGCGCCGTAATTAGCATTTAATTAATTCGCGCTTAATGCAGGGGACAAACTGGGAGAGACGCACGACTCGATTCCTACATTTAAAGATGCGCGACGAAATCCCGCCAGTTCTCGTTCTCTCATCCTCGATGATCCATCGTCGTCTCTTTTCACCTCGCCCGTGGGCGCTAAGACGACTACCTATACCACTCGGCGCGTTTCGACGTTTGAAGGATTTATATGCTTGCGCGCGCGCGCGCGAGAAAGAGAGGCGAGAGCTCGCTTCTTTCGTCGAATCTTCCTCGGAGCTGGCAGAGAGACGCATATCTGAGAGCGATCCAGCCGCGAGATATTCACACGACGCGCGCGATGAAATCCGTCGAGCGCATATAAAGTATACGTATATGTCGGCTACGCCCGAAGCAGCAGCCGACGACGACGAAATTGCGTGATGCCAGCTTCGTAATGACCGTATGGGCGGCGCGTAATGGGTCCCGACCGAAAATCCGCCTTATAGTTCTGGACCGGGGAAACGAATGTGAGAGGAGAAGTGGAATGGCGGCGAGAATTATACATGAGTAGTCGTTTAAAGATTGCAAATTGATTCGCGGCTTGTAAATTGATGAGATGACAGTAAGGGGTAAGTACACTCAAAAAATGATCTTCCTGTACCAACGAGAATACGCCTGTTGGAGGAGGATTTTCAGTTAAAAATGGGGCCAAGAGAATATCTTCCTATGGAAGGAGGAATATCCGCTTGGTACAATGTCGCATCGCGATAAGAGGAATCCCGCTCGTATATATAATAATTATTAACAAAAAAATTAAAAAATAATTAATGTAAAAATAAAATTGTTATACATGAATAGAATAAAAAGACTTTAGTTATTGTAAATATTTATACAGTAGTCCTAGTATCATCTGTTATCAATAAATCTTGTCTTATACTGCAATTTAATGATATTTATAAAATAGAGTTTTGGGAATCTAAGACCCAAAATATCATTCCTCCATTACTGACACATAATATTCTTGTAATAAAACGTAAAATTCTCCTGCTGCAGGAGGATTGGCCTCCTATAACAGGAGACCACAGTTTCTGTAATCAAATTACGATTCTACCGCGCAAGAGGAAGTCCTTTTTATTGCAGGAAGATTTTTTCGGGAGGAATTTTATTTTGGTACAGGAGGATCGTTTTTCTGTGTACGTTTGCTAACTTCGCGGAGCTGACGCGTAACTTCGCTCTTTTTAGATCGTGTAGGGTATTTATTATTAGATTTCATTTACTAAAGACACTTTGTTCAGATTTCGAATAATATACACTCAGAAAATGATCTTCCTGTATCAATGAGAATCTGCCTGTCGGAAGAGGATTTCCCCAAAAATAGGGCCAAGAGGATATCTTCCTATGGAAGGAGGAATTATCTTACAACAGGAAGTCAAGCTTCTTGTAGCGGGATGATGATTTTTCGTGCAGGAGGAATCCTTTTTTGTCGCATGAAGATTTTCTGGGGAGGAATTTTATTTCAAGACAGGAGGATCGTATTTCTGAGTGTTTATTAAAATATTAATCACGTGAAACTGTTAAATTAAGAAGCTGATTGTTTTTTGTTTTGCGCTGCTTAAAAAACGTATTCTATCTTGAAATTCTTGCAAATGTCACGTAAGATCTTGAATGACCCTTTTTATTAACACAATCATATAAGAAACTTGCGAAAAATATTTACAATACCCACATTGTTGTTTGACAATATATGAGCTACTCCTACGCCTTATCCCACAAAGCCATGGCACTGCGCCGCACACAAAAGCGCTGCACTTCTTCTGAAAACGTATATACTTTTAATTACGGCGCGCGAACACCTTGCGAAGAAAATGACTCTCCGGTTCCGGCGTCGGCGCGCTGTAAAAAGACCACTCGGGCGCGCGACAATCGGGCTGAAAAAGAGCGCGCCTTCGACGCAACTTTTCCCCGGGATTTCCACGCGCGGCATTAAAGTGCAACAACGCATGGAGAATGTACGCGAGCTCCTTGATTGGCACTGCCAATAAAGCTCCGCAACACTCGCTGGCGACAAAGACCGGCCGCGGGGGCAAAAAGCCGACCGCTCCTACTCCATCATTGATGCGCTTCGTACTCGTTATCGCGTCAGAAGAGAGCCGCGCGCGCGTCGTGGTAGCGTGGCGCGAGTTCTCGGAAAAAGTCATTTTCTCCAGGCGCGCGCGCAGAGCGTTTGGTATTATTCTCTACCGCGTGCGCGCGAGAGATGCCCGGCAAAAACTGCTCGCGATTGTTTTGCCCGGCGCGTGGTTTTTCCTCTTTTTGCGGCTTTTCAAGCGCCCGACTCCTTTGCCGAGCTTTCATATTTTTCTCCTATTGTCGGGGACGAAATTAAAGCATGAGCTTATAAAAAAGGGCGAGAAAGAGCAAGTCAGCGTGTAAGGTGCCTTTGTCAAGCGCAAGGTGTTGCTCTTTATTTTTAATGCAATGTATTAATCTCGGAGGCATATTGTTTGTCTGAAAATCCATTACAGTTAAGATGGTCAATTATGTTTATAAATACATTATCGTGAAGAAAATACGGACAAAAGTGTTATTGTAGCATATAAGAATCTTTTTTATACAGCCCAATGGAAGCTTCGAAAACAGCCGATCATCGGTATATAGCAGCCACAAAATAATGATAGTTTAGGTGAACCGAAGCAACGTATACTGCAGCGCGTGGCATGCGGGAAAATGAGTACAAAACAAAATAGCGCACGCGCACGTGTGAATGAACCTGTGTCGCTGCTCGCCTCCAGGTGCGGAAAAGAGAGATATGAGCTCGAGAGAGAAACAGAAGCGGCGCACACACACATACACACTGCACGTATGGCGATAGCAACGCGACAAGATCGCTCTCCCTCGAGCGAGCAGCCGAGCAGGAAAAATAAGAAGGAAACCAGAGGGGAAAGAGAGAGAGAGAGAGAGAGAGAGGCGCGGAGGTATAGTTTCTTTTGACCAAAAGCAGCAGGGCTGTGAGGCATTGAGATGCAGTTACCAAGACTCCCTCTCTCTCTCTCTCCCTCATCCTCCTACCGACTGCCTTTTTTTCTCTTTTTCCTATATCCTTATCTCTCTCCCGCGTCTTCGCAATATCTCGAGCGATGCTTGTCGGGTCTTCCCTCTCCGGGCCGGGCTTCCATCTTCTTCTCCACTGCCTTTGAAGAGAAAGAGAGGAGAAGAGAGAAAAGGAGAGAAAGAGAGAGAGCAACGTGCACCTCGCGCGCTTATAAGGACTCGGGGAAACCTGTTTATCCTTTGCGCTCGCGCGCGCGAGAGATGGGACGTTGAGATCGGACGGGCGTGTACGCAACTGAAACGCTAAGAAGTCGCAAAGTGGCTCTCTCTCTCTCTCTCTTGCCGAAAATCCGAGATTTTCAACGCCCACTTGCTTTGCCAAGCTGCTGCTGCTGCTGCTACTCGGACGGCTACGTGCTCTTATTATACCCCGTCATCACGATCCGCGCTGTAATATAAAGTCCCCGATGAAGATTGCCTGTGGAAAGCTCGCTCTCACTTCTTTCTTTTATTCATTTCAATTTACTTTTTTATCTTTGAGTTGGTGAACTTTTTGCGACGCGGTGAATTGATCGAATGGCCTAATTTGTGGAATTAATATTTTGGAAAATACAAAATTTTGATTCTAATTATATTATTATTTGAAACTTAATGTTCATTTAAAAATAGATCGTAAGAATATACTTATCTAGCAGATGTAAAATATCAAAAGTAAACTAAGTAGTTTTCTTATTATAAAAGTAAACGCCTGCTAATAAATGACAAAGAATATAATTAAGGTTCTGAAGAATAACTTTTCCGAAAATTGCGAGTATACACGTCTACGGAGGACGTTAACCTATGAAAATAAATCAACACAGACTACTCCCAGGAGTTGGATTAATTTTCAAAGAGATTCCGGAAAATAAACTCAAAGTAATTTGAGAACGCAGTAACCAGATTGAAGAAACTCCCGAGAATCTAAATGTATTTACGGCACGGCAAGCGGAAAAAGAGACCCCGGCAGCGTCATCGAAAAAATAAATCCTTGTGCACGCGTTACAAGTCCTTTCGGCGAAACGGCCCCAGATCAAAGTGCACGCGAATCGTTCCCATTTTTGAAGTAATATCCCTTTCGCTCCAGCGCAATCGCGCACTCAGCGAGATAGAGCGACGTACAAGATAGAAGGAGAGCAAAAGTTCGCTTCGGAGAAAACTCGCTATACTAGAGGCGCGCGGTAAGAGAGGGGAAAGAAGAGTCTATTTCACGGCGCGTGCCAGAATATAAAAACTGGGGGAATACGGCGGGCACGAATTCCATTCGGTCGCCGCCGCACGTGGGATCGGACTGTTTGGAAGCCAGTCACACTCGCGCTCTACGACTATAGAGATCGTCCGCTACTGCTTCTCTCCCGAAGAGTCCAACGGCTGGATAAGCGCAACGAGACAAGCAAAAAGAAAAAAGAAAGAAACGTACAAAGCCCGCGGTGGTGGCCTCTGTTATGCGCGAGGTGCGTAAGGCGAAAGAAAAAGCTACGAGAGAATGTGGAAAAGAGGGAAAAAAGGATGGCCGGAGTAAGAGCTCACTCGAACGTTTCAATGCGAGATTTTCTGGCGCGCGCGCGCGCGCGGCTGGTGATTACCGTTTTTTATACGCGACCGCGACGGGGACGATTAATTAAGCGAACGAAAGAGCGCAGGATCGAGGTATTAAAATGCGCCGATCGAATCCATGCTGTATTCTCGAGCGCTGCTCGCAATTCCTCCGCGACGACAGATCATTTGCAAAGGGGAGAGGCTACTCTCGCGCTTCTTGAAACCCTGTGATTTCCTTTCTCAAGTCGTTTTTTTCGCTTTTTAATCGTTGTTTATGGGACAAGGTAAATTATGTAAGACCGGGGGGAGGGACACATTGGCATTTATAGGTGGATCGATTTTGCGAAAACTATGCGCGCGGCTATATAAGCTCGCTAGACCAGTTTACCATTTATGAGCCAATCTGGGGGACGAGTGCACGCGGTCTGCATTTTAATTTAAATCTGCATTTCATAAAAACACTGATTTTAGCAACACCAGCGTTTTACGATCGTGGTAGAAGTCTACTTACAATGAAATTTATGGTCTATTCGAGGAAATCAACAAGAATATTTCCTTTCATTTTTTTCTTGTAAAAACGCGTAGTAAAAAATTTGGTGAAAAATTATTATAATAATCTTTATTTTTAATAAAATAAAATATAATCTTTTGGATTTCTCGAGAACAGTGTTAGTTTCTATTATAGAGAAGTTGGCTAAATTTGTGTTGCGCATACTTTAGATAAGATTGAGATAAGATCGAGAGACAGTCAAACTATACTTCGACTGGACTATGAGAAAAGAAAATATCAAGATCCTCGCTCTTTCTATGTTTATATTTCATAAAAATGTTAATTGAATTATAAAATGGGTAAGACTGCACATTTTTTACATGAATGTTACAGAAAACTTTCCATATTTTTTAAAACAATTCAACAAGGTCTTTGTTTTCCAATGTATATTACGAATTGTACTTTACACAAGTTTTATTTACTATGAAAATAAAAGATAGAATTTTACCAGTAATAATACAGCGCTAAATAAACAGCACGCTCCTTGCTCACGTTCCTTGAAAAAGTGAAAAAAAAAAAAAAAAAAAACTTTCTGGGAAAATAAAGTTTTTTTTTGCCATTTAATCGAAGCTTGACTAACCGATATTTCATAAAAATAAACGGAAATTGCACAGCAGGGGGTACAGTGGAAGGTGAAAGGGTGTTTGTTGTTCATCGAAGCGTGAACCGCATTTTAGTCTCTCAATCTAGTAGCGCGTGCGCGCGAACCACCGGACTCATTTTTCTAACGCGACTATATATCACGCTCGCAGCACAATTCGCGGCCGCGCGCGCGTGCACTTCTACTACTGCTGCTGCTGCTGCTGCTGCTGCTGCTGCCTCTCGTATACGTTCATTCGTCCCATTTCCGATCAGCATTTTCATTGAACTACGGGGAGTTGTCGCAACATACCCGAGAGTCGAATCAAGTACACGAGGTTTCCCCTCGTCGCATAACGAATGAGGTGAATCTGCTTATTTCCATTTTTTATGAACAGGCTGGACGTTGGCAAATTTTCGTGCGAAGGTGATTTCAATGAGTGATGATTTATTTCATTGTTTAATTAATTACTCTGAATATTTCAATTTTATAACAAAATAAATTTATACAATAAACGGAAAAACTTGATTGAATTTTTAACCTTTTGAACCGCGATTGACAAAACCATGCAAATTCTAATATCACAGACTGCATATTTTTTTGAAGAATACAATTATCGATGCTAAACGCATTATATTTTATCAACTAAAAGAAAAACACCGGTAAAATTGTATATTTAATTTAATAGAGAACTGTGTTACAACGATTTTATGAATTATTCAATACAACGCCGTACATAACGAGGCGTATAAGTTTCATTATAAATACTTATTGTAAGTCTTCATTGAAGAAGGAAAATGACTTGAATTTATCATAAACATTAGGTTATTTTATAGTACATTTTCACACGGGTGGGGAAGTCGATTATTTAGCTGGTGTGACTTTTTGCACGAGCGAAGCGAGTGCGAAAAAGTCACACCACCTAAATAATCGACTTACGCACTATTTCGAACGGTATTTTATACCACGAGCGCCGAAAAATCATATCGAAGTTGTGATTTTGAGGTTAGAAGAGTGGTATAAAATAATAAATAACATATCAAATTTTATCACAGAAGAACAGGAAGTCGTAAAAGTATATATTGTATGCTTCAAAGGCCGCTGCAAAACCATCAAACGCATCTTCGACGCACATTCTGAATCGTGCTTTCACGCTATTCATACCAGGAAAACTCACTGAAGAGAAAACGCATTTTACATATATTTCATCCTCAAATTCTTTCGCGCAGTCGTGCATCTCCTGAAAGTCCACAAAGGAAAGAAAAGACGCACGCGTGAATAACTAAGTCAGATTCCGCAACGTTGATTGACCTCAGTGTCTGGATTTCACGTGTAAGATATTAGCAAATACTGAAATATATGTAAGATTCATAAACTTTAAATTAAAAAATGTATTCCTTCTATAATTTTATTGGAAAAAATTACTTTATTTCTTACATGTTATTTTCTCATTCTCAGTTTATAAAAAGGGTACCAGAAACCAGGAAACATATATATAGTGAGTAAGAATAAGAAGACTAAGCAAGCAAGTAGACAGATTCAATTTATTGCGAGTCAATATTTACGACTCGTATACTCGAGCCATGATCTGCCTATTTATACCTATAAGGAACTGTCCAATATTTCATAAAAGCGAGCTTATGTTTTGCCTACTAAAATTGCAATTTAATTATTTTTGTTTAAGTTAATTGGTTAATCAGTAATACGTCCTTATTACAACAATAATTGATGCGATAGTAACTGGTTTGCACTTGTGAAAAAAAATTGTGATTTAATCATAATTACAAATTAGACAAGTAAAATTAGATAATTATAAAAATGTTTTGATAAAACGTAAAATACAATTTTTATTATATTTACTTGGATAAATCTATTTCTAATTTGAATAAATTGAAATATCAGATAAATATCCTATTGTACTGAAAATTAAAATTGATTAGTTTTACGCAATATAGTTTGATAGAATCACTAATTAAAGCATTTAATTAAATATTGCTTGCTAAATTTCAGAAAATATGATCATACTATATTACATGATTGCAATAAACTTTACAGTTCTATTTGTTTGTTTCAATAAATGGTGAGCTTGATTGAATACGAGTATAGGTGTTTACAGATAAAGCTTTTCCTGGAAAACAGTCCACAAATATTACTCTAAAGTTTTTATTTTATTAACAATTAAATAAAACTACCTTGACTTCTACTAAAATGTATACGAATAATTCGAATGAAACGTGAAAAACACTCAGAAAAATTAACCGCCATCGGTCAATCAGTTAAAAGCTGGTCAGTCTTTTTCGCTCTCACATAGCATAACCAAAACCCCAAAACGGTTTGCGGTGTCAGGACAACGCAAAACCATACCGCAAAATCAGGGCCGCAAGGCCTGAACCTTAGCGTGTAGCCCCGGAGGCGCGCCACGACAACCAACGTGTAATACACAGGCGTTTTGTCATCGCGATCTCGGCACCTCCTCTCCTGGCGCCTGACTACTTGCACCTCACCTGGATGAGAGAGAAGATCGCGCTGACCGCCGCGACAGCCGAGAAACAGCGACACAGAGGCAGCGGAAGATGACGAGGGCAGGGGAGGGGAAAATGAGTGAGAGAGCGAGAGGGAATTTTGGGAGCTGAATTGCGTTGCCATATCCCCCGCCTTAGGCGAAACTTGCAGTCGTATATCAAAGCGAGTTCTGTCGCCTCCTTTCCCTCTCCCTTATATACCTTTACCTCTCCGTCATCGCGGCTGTACGCGACTCCTCCAACCCGACTAAACTCGGCGTGAACTTACGTACTTTACTCGTTGGATACGCTCTCTCTCGCGCGCGCGCGTGTCTGCCACGATCTTCCACTTGGCTTGAGACTAAGTTACTCGCCGCTGTCTCCCTTTCGCGCGCGCGCGAGAACGCATATCTGCTAAATTGTTATGAGTGATTCTCAGCGTGTCGCGCTCTGCGTCTTCCTAATTAATTAATTTCACGTGTCGCCGTTATCGAGCTCTAAGGTATCTGGGTATTAGCCGGCTTCCTTATGCATTAGCCGTGAGTGATGGTTATGCTTTTACCTTGGTTAAGCACTTGTGAAATGACGGTAATATGTAGACTAATGAATGTAGAATTAAAGAAGGAAAATCTAGAAAGAAACGTGGATATTACTATGTATTTTTTTATTTATACATCATGGAGCAACAAACGTCCAACATGAGCTTGAGCTGCGTCGTGCGCACAGGTGCAAGTATTTGAATTCACGCCCGCATGTACACGCAATTTATTAAAAAAATTAAATTAATAAATTTCATATTAGAATAATATATAATTTTGAAGGAAGCTATGTGCCAATGAATAGGCAGCGGTTTATGATTATAGTTTTACTTTTTCGGAAATTACTTATTTATTATTTATCACATCTCTAGCGCTGCATTCATAAGTTACCATAAGCTACACAATAAACAGAATAATGTATTTAACAAATATTTTCAAATAAAGTTTGTATATTTTGAGATTAATAATTAAATTATCAAATATATATAACGTTTTAATTAAACTAATGACAAATTTAGTAGGACCGTTCCCAATTAAAATACAGAATGTATAAAGCATACTTTGTAGAATCGTGTACCAATAGAAAGTAAGCCACCCTTACTCGTCAGGGTCTATCTTTTAACTTACAAGAAATGCCATGGATACTGTTTGTGCTCATATTACTCTTACGAGTCTAACAAGTTATCCAAATCCAATTAAATGCGTAACTCCTTGAACAAGGGCATTCAGCGACTGTGTGCCCCGGGAACTGAAATCCGCTCACATTCTGATTACAATACACGGCGAATATATATAGACACTGCGACAAAGGCTGAATGAGAAATCCATTGAATCAACGGAGCCTAAAACATAGCACGGGCATAAAACATCAAACCCGTGCTTAAGCGTATATTATTCTTGGTTATTGCAGGGTCGACGTGCACCACCGCGTCTCTACGTATATAGCGACGTAATCTCGCATAAGCTCGCGCGATGCATGTTACGCGCGCGCCGCGGTACAAGAATGCATTTCGCAGAGTTTTGAGGGAGGAGGCTGGGAGAGCGATGAATGCGGCGGCGCGTGAACTGGAGCACCAAGTTGGAGAGAAGTCAGGAGGGATGATAATGAACTTTCGCCGATTCGACGAGTCGTTGTGTCGTTTGAATTCGGCGCGCAGCAAGCAACTATTGTGTAAGTTACTCGGCGACTATTGCCACCGTCGCTGCCGCCGCTGCTGCTGCTTTGACTTGCTTGTTGGTGCGATCTTAATTACTTGGGGTATGAATATTCAGGCTGCCTCGGCGCAGACGTAATGAGTAGCTTAGGAATTTGCGATTCGTTTGCGCGCGGCTACGGCAAAGAAGGTTAGGTAAATTTTAGAAATTCTAAGTAACAGAAGTTTCGGGAAGATTGATATAAAAACATTATTGTTTCTGCCCTGGCTAATTTATATTACCGTAGTTTTCAGAATGCAATACGAAAATTCAAAGACAAGTCAACGTAGCAGAGATTGGCGGTTTTTTAGGATTCTTCGTGATATCAAATCTTTTATTTTCGTCATATATTTAACGATAGTTAGACGAGTTGTTTGTAATTTTTTATTAACAGTGTGCGAAGTAAATGCATATAGATACTACAACAAAAGTGTTTAAGGATTAGTTTCAAACCAATATATTTCATTTATAAAGAATGCCGATTCCTTTTGCTAATAAAACCTTGATAACTTATCGATATTGTTTAAAAAATAAGGTAACAAATGTGTTTTTGTATGTACTACTGCTGCAGGCATTTATATTGTTGTGTGCCAATTGTAACGCTATGATGAAGTATCAAGGAATTTACAATAATACGTGCTACACGTGCGCACAACATATTATGCGCTTTTTTATAAGTTTCTATGGGTTCAGAAAATTCTGAATCATCATCTTCTTAAATAACACAAATATTTTACTTTTATTTTCTAAAAGAAATAAACCAATTTTATGTTTTTATTAAATAAATATTTCTGACAGGAAAAAGTAGCAATTTTAAGAAGAGTATACGTTCAAAAGTGAATAATTTTATTTCACAAATTTAAAAAATGAAATTCTTCATGGCGAATGCACGAGCGCACCGGTCATATTTCAAACTGAACTGGCAAAATTAAATTTCACCGTAATCTTGCAAAATCGCTGAGTGCCCAGGTTATATTCCGAGAGTCATGAAAAATCGAGGGGACAGAATGTACATCGGCACATGTGTTACCCTCCGGGCGACACATGTAGCGCCTACCATCGCGTTCGCGCGTACACTCACCTACATTTTTCAACAAGCGGCCAGAACTGCCGAGAAGCCGAGAGAGAAGCCAAGTGAGACCGGAATAATAAGGCCTAAACGAAGTGGCGTGAAAAAGTAAAAACCAAGTGGGCGAAAAGCGCCGTGTTGAATTTTTTATCATTATCTTTTAACAAGTAAAGTATGCTATTTGTTAGAGTCAGTTATATAGTGTTATGCAGGAGAACGGACAAATATTTTTAATAAATAGAGAAAGTCATTGACTACAGTCAAACAGGTTTTAATGAAT
The DNA here is from genome assembly GCA_036365515.1 of Torymus aiolomorphi. Classification (NCBI taxonomy): domain Eukaryota; kingdom Metazoa; phylum Arthropoda; class Insecta; order Hymenoptera; family Torymidae; genus Torymus; species Torymus aiolomorphi. Next base: position 187,583,076 of record CM070875.1, read on the forward strand.
TTCATATTTTATGATTAACTTATTTTTACTTCATATATTTGCAATTTTACAATTTACTTATCATGTTATTTATTTACAGTTGTTATAAAATATTATTATATTTCACGCACACTGCAACACAATGCTACAGAGAAAACATTTTTGATAAAAATGCTTTGAATCAAATGTGCATTTAAATGAAAAAAAATCTTCTCTTTTAAAACTATATATATATATATATATATATATATATATATATATATATATATATATATATATATATATATATAATCTCAGGTAAAGATGGGACATACTCACACTCTTGAGCAATTTAGTATACTTCTACTAACTATTAGCATAGTTCTATTAAAAATTAATAGAAAAAGTTTTAAAATTTATTATAGTTACGATTAATTTTTAGTAGATAATATGGTAAAAATTTAAAATCTAAATTTTAACATAGAATAGAAAATAATTTTTACCATATTATCTATTAAAAATTAATAGAATTAGTTTAATTTTTAGTCTAAGTTATACTGAAAATTTAATAGACAGTATAGTAATTTTGTTGGCGCGAGGGCTGTCGGTAAAACAGGGTGTACCATATGTAGACAAGTCGAAACCTTACTTATAAGTGCGGCAGTGCGGCCGAGTGGATACGAGCGCAGCTTCGTAATCGGAGGGTCGAGGGTTCGAATATCCTTCTCCGGAGTTTTTTTTTTCTCATGAATTTCAACCTCTCGTCAAAATTACTATAATATATTATAAAACTTGATAGAATGCAAGTATGTCCCACTTTTAATTAACACTAGTAATTTTTAGTGGATATTCCACTAATTTTTCATAAAGAATTTTATTCCGTGTATGAATAATTACCAGACTTTGGTGTTTTCCGATTGCATTATTAAACTAGGCGTGAAATTGACAAGCGGCCAAATTAATAGTTGAACGTGCGTTTGATAGCGCGCGAACCAATGCATTGCGAAAAAGATTAATGAGGAATCGATAGCTAACAGAGGGATATTTATGCCCTTCTAAATATCAAAACTTAATCACGAGCAAAATTACACGTTTCCGAGCCGACGCACCGACAAATAACCAGTCAACTATGTATGTATAAGTACATATGTAAGTAAAAGTACATATATACTTTTTATATATCCCCTAAAAAAAGCGTTACATCATCAGTGCACGCGCCTACACGAGGCATCTTCAATAAACAAGGCAGTCGCCAGGCATTTTTCCACCAGGCCGGCCTCGCCAATAGCCGTACGCGCATCGGGTTTTACCAACAATTTGACGCTTTTCCAATCCGCGCAATAAACTCCGCCGCGAAAGCCACACGCGCGACGTCGACTATGCAAACGAAACGCAAAATATTACACACACGCGCTCACACATGTACAGCCATATCCTACTATACGACTCTTACAGTACCGTAAAGAAGGGACACACGCGGTACCGCAGCGCCTCGGCGATCGGTTCGCAGCAAATAAACCAACGCGCTCACTCGTAAGTTCGTTGAAATGACAGCGCGGCACACGGGCGAAAAGAGAGCAAAGCGAGGAGGTGCGCGGAGAGGGGAAGAAAGCAGCCGAGTCCGGTGTGCACGCGGATACACCATATATACATACGTATACGTACATACACACGACGGAAATCTCGGCGGGGGCCCGTCAAGGGAGATAGAAAGAGAGAGAGTTTGGCTCGAGATGTTTCCACCTGCTCTCTCTCTCTCTCTCTCTCTCTCTCTCTCTCTCTCTCTCTCTCTCTCTCTCTCTCTCTCTCTCTCTCTTTCTCTCTCTCCCGCTCTCTATCTCTCTCTCCAGCTCGGACGTTGGCGCGCGTCGCGCATAAAGTAATGAGGTAGTGCGCCGAGCTGCATTAATTATGGGAGAGAGAGAGAGAGGGCGAGAGGAGTGTGTCGCTGCAGCGCCGATCGGCTTGGCACTGGTGAGAGGTTGCACCTATTTAAGGTACATGGCGTGGAGAGTGTTTTGATATCGGTATACCGGTCCTCGCCGTCGTCGTCGTTGTCGTTTCTTGTTGTCGCCGTGTGGAGTGGGAACAAACGGGGTTACATCGGTTGGTGTAGTGAGACGCTTCGTTATGTAAGAATATGCTTCATCCTCTTTTTCGCGCAGGAAGTAATCAACGCGAGCATTTTGTTGTGTTTATGCATTATTGGCGATTATAATTTTGTTGTTTATTTAACTGTATTCTTCTGTTCTTCACCCTTCATTCAGAAACGAACAATTAGTATATATAAATGCAATTTTTTAATAAATACAATTGAATGTATTATAGCCAGTATTTATTGAGATAATTTTTAGTTGGTTCCGCAATATTAGCCATTTTGATGCGTATAAATACTTTTTGCATCTTTTGCACTATACTAAAGTAGTAATGAAACAAATAGTAGCTTAAACTTATTATGTCAAATAAAAAAGATTATTTTTCTATGATTATTGATAATATATTTCAAATCAAATGATCCTCAACATGCGAGTATTAAGAGGTTTATCATCACATCTTAATGTGACAAAAAAATTGAAATATAAATGACACCCAGAAAAATGAAACAACGGAAGGGCGAAATCGAGTTATAATATACCGGACTTGAATTAATAAATCGTCATACGGGCGATCCAAGCTCCACAAAGGGCAAAAGGAAACGTCGCGGCAGCAGTATCCTCATGAACAGCAGAGAGAGAGAGAGAGCGAGAATACGATGAGGAAGAAAAAGGGAAGACGAAGAGGAAGAAGAAACGTGGACATGCGCCTTACTTGGCGATTTCTTATCCAATATGCTCACTCCCTCTCGCTCTGGCCCCACAGTATATATTTGCCCTCTTTCTGCAGCCGACGACGAACGAATAACCGGTGTGCAGCGTGCGCTTGCGCGGCTGGTGCATATATGCAAACGCATCTGCTACACGATCGTAAATCTCGATGAAATAGCGCGGAATGAGTTCGTAAATAGTTTTATTTCTTGTAGCTTTGCGTCCATTACGCGGCTTTTTTCGGGATTCGCCTGCATAAGCCGTGTTTCCGAGGCAACGCCGCGCGTTATGCATAAATCATACATCGGCGCATGAGCCGTTCCCGTCATTTTTCTCCGTCCACCGATCGCGTCTGGCTCTCTCTCTCTCTTCCTCTCTAATACTCTTTGATGTTGGATTTATTAACATGTGAAAGTGTGTGCGATAAATATATACTTTAGAAAAATTAAAACAGATGTTTGAAGTATCGAATGTTAGTCGATTTGTGAAATATTATTCGTAATGATAAAAATAATAGCCATTCTTTAAAAAATCAAATAACATTTAATATTTATTATAAAAATATTATTGCCAGGTTTAATCGTGCAATTCGATATCCACGTCAGAATTAAATCCACATATTATTGCAACGCATTGTAATTCCAGACAAAAGCATCGTACCGCGAGCAGTTCGTATAATAGAGACTATATTTGAAACGGGGGTATTTTTGAAATTAAATTTCCCGGGAAGCCCGACACAATCAATTGCAGCTCGTTTAGCGCAAACAATATTTTTTCCATTAAATCAAACACCTATTAATAAATCGTTTCTCCCCCGTTGCTCGTCGGCCCCTCTCTGCAAACGAAAAAACCGCGTTTGCCCCGTCGCGCGCAGTGCTGCAACCCGATTCCAGATTGAAAAGCGCGATTCAATTTTGCCAACTACGGCACAAAAAAGGTAAACAGCGGTAGCCTTGCGCTTACATTAAACGTGCACCCTCGGTCCCTCCTGCAGCTCTGCGCACACCGGCGCGATTTGCATAAAAACAATCAGTCGGAAAATTCATCGCGCAGCGAAACGAACGAACGAACGCTCGTTATACAGCGAGGAGCAAAACAAATCCGCGTGCAATTTGTCATAAAGCGCGCGCGCGCGCGTACGCGACGTTCTTATTCGGCATAGGGTCGCTCGCGTTCCACTTCCGTGCTCCGAGGACGGCGGCAACGTATTACCGCGGCGAACTTCGCAAGATGCTTCCGCAATAAGAGAGACGCCCTGCTTCCTGCGCAACGGCGAACGACGACTCGGAGAAATCCAGCGGCGCTGCTCCTCGGGGAGTCCGCAGGATACTTTGGGCCGAGGCTTTGTCTACTACGCGCCGGCCACTTTTCACGACGAGAATATGCCCTTTTTCCTGCTACTTTGCATTCTTCTTCTGCCGCGGCGGCGGATCGCGTTTTTACCCCGAGACTTCCTTTACTTTGCCACTGCGCGGAGTGCGCTATCTCTGTGTGTGGTTGTGTTATGCTCTCCGACTGTTGCTGCTGCTTCTGTGCTTTTTCTGAGGAAAAGGAAGGAGGGACGAAGATTGCATTTCGGTGTACACTGGTGATTTTCGTGCAAATGCGGGAGCAGAGGCTTCCTTCTTGCGAGGGACGCAGATGGGCGCGCGGTTATGGGATTTTCGACTTTTCCCTGCTCGCATGGGGGTGTGATGTGAAAATTGTTTTCCTCTCGTTCCGCGGTACGCGCGTGTATCAAGAAAAGCACTTATGATGTTCTGGTGTCTTTCAAATGCTACGTCACGAATGCGGGGCTTAAGTGTGGCCATAAGAAGGGAGAAGCAAATAGCATTGCAAAGTTTTGGTATCGTAGCTAGTACATAATCACAAGCTCATCTGCTTTAGCTTTATCATAAAATTCTTTGGCAAATATTATACTTCATTATAAATTAGATTTTGAAGGGCAAAAAATTGACGTATTACGATCAGTGACTCAGTACTAAAACCTTTCTACATTTAAAGCAAATACGCAGTGAGAGACATTCAGAGGAAAACAAATTTCCGCGAAATGCGGTAAAGTCCACTTTCGCAATAGAGTTTCGGGTAAAATGGAGGTGTTTTCGCGGAAGAAACAATAAAATGATAAATATACATACTCTTTTGACAACCATTATCTCGGTCCGGCTTCGTTTCTCTCTCTTTCTCTCTCTCGCTCTTTCTGCAACTCTTCCTCTTGCTCTCTCAACCGAATGCGCCACGAGCGATGTGCACTGCTTTTCTGTGCTTTCCCTGTTTTTCCTAGCGTGCGCTTTTTCTCTCTTTCACCCCCTCATCTCCCCTATATGTTTTCGTCCTCTAGTTCCCTCTTTCTCTTCCGCTGGAGCCGCTTTCGTTTTTCCCGGGTACCGCACACACACACACACATACAAACAGACACACACGAGTTGCTAGCCTCGTCCCTTTTCTGCTTCTTACGACGGAGAAAAGATTAGATCTCGGGACAAGCGAGGAGGAAGAAGAGCCAAGTCTCTTTTCGTCGTCCTCGTCGCCGGCGCCCGCGCGCGCTCGACTTTTCGGCGCTCGCTCGCGAGAAGGCTTTTCTTTTCTCGTATGTGTGCATGCGAGTACGGGGACCGCGTCTCTCTCTCTCTCTCTCTGTAGGAGTGGAGCGCTTTAAGGATCTCTCGGCGCGGAATTAAATTTGCTTGTTGCCATGCGATAAGCGTGCGTTAAAAGGGGGGTGGTGAGCGGGGGAGAGCCAATTTCCTTTTACGCCGATTAACTCGAGAGCAGCAGCAGCAGCAGCAGCGGCACGCGCAGAGCAACGACGGAGAGAAAATCTGCCGCTTTTTACGAAGGCAAAGAATATTCAAGGCTTGTTACTAGCCCAAGGCGGAAATTAAGATTCTTTCCGTACGGCTGAATTGTATTCCGACGTGTGCGAGCAGTCGTACAAACAGGGGCTAATACAAGCCGTTTCTTAACTCTTTAGACGCGGGGGAGGGGGGGGGGCAGAAACTCTTTAGAGTAGAACGGGTTAATTTGGCCGCTCTCGGCTGATATGACTTTGGCAGAAAACGAAACGAAAGAGAGTTTCTTATATTAGAGAGAAACATGCTATAAGAAAACTCCTCACATTTTGCTCCCGAGTGCAATTAAATTATTTGCCATGCTCAAAAAACGTTAATTAAATCAAAAACTTTATACTCTCTACTCTGCAACGACTGCAGCCGGCGGAGAATCGGGTAAAACATTCTCGTCTCTCTTTGCTTTTTCCGCAAAGCAATCGGCTCCGCCAGAATCGCGAGCGAGGAAACATCATGAGTGCAGCTTCGACGGGCACATTTATCAGAGGGTCGTCGTCGTCGTCGTCGTCGTCTCCCCTTCCCCCATTCACTTTCTTCCACACACACACACACACACACACACACACACACACACACACACACACACACACACACACACACACACACACACACACACACACACACACAGCCTTTGGAAGTTCGTTGCGTTCGCCCTCGTCTCATTGTCGCGCTTTGCCGTGGATCCGTCCGAGCCATTACGAGGGGATGGGATCTTTGCTGGTCGCGCGCGGAAATCGCCACCGCCGTCGTAACGAAGATAAAAGAAAGAGTGAGAAGTCGGAGGAAGAAAATGACGAAAGGGTGCAGCGCCGGGAGAGGGAAAATTGGATAAGGTCACGGACGACGAACTCTGATGCGGCGGGAGATAAAAATAAATTGATTGATTGACTTACTAATGCTCGAATTGTGTATAGCGGGGTATCTCAAAGAAAGCTACCCTCTGTGGCGTGGATAACTAGATCATGTGCTTTAATGACCAATAATTTTTATATCAGTCTAGACGTTCGGTAAACGCATTATCTTGTTTATATCGATTAAAGAAAAAATCACATTCTCCCTGGTAGAAAATAACCCAACCAAAATGGCTTAACTGCAACGGTTGGCCACTCTTTTTGGCCAACGAATAACAAAAATATTGACGAACGGTTGGCCAGTGGATGGTGAACTATCGATAATTAAAAGCATCGAATGCGTAGTTTCATGCGTTAAGATCTCAGCGTGAATCTAATACGTGGCCCAGGTGTTCGGGGTAGCCGATGCCGATGTCTAGGTGGTGCACTCTGTAGTTTTTTGCATCTAGGTGTCAGAATGCATTCCATGTATGCTCTAAGTGATCTGGGTAGCAGATGACGGAGTCTAGGTGGTGCTGCGCACCGTAGGTTTGTAGCTCTAGGTGTTGGAACTTATCGAATGCGTCGTCTAGGTGTTCCGGGTGACCGATTACGGAGTCTAGGTGGTGCGCATCGTAGGTTTTTGGCTGTAGGTATTGGATCTAATGGAATACATCGTTTAGGTGTTCGGGGTAGCCGATAACGATATCTAGGTAGTGCGCTCCGTAGTTTTTTGCATCTAGGTGTTGGAACACATCGAATGCGTGGTCTAGGTCTTTGGGATAGCCGATTATGAAGTCTAGGTGGTGCGCACCGTAGGTTCTTGGCTGTAGGTGTTGGATCTAATCGAATACGTGGCCCAGGTGTTCGGGATAGCCGAAAACGATGTCTAGATGGTGCGCTCCGTAGTTTTTTTGCATCTAGGTGTTGGAACACATCGAATGCGTGGTCTAGGTCTTTGGGAGAGCTGATCCATGATGTTTAGGTGGTGCGCTCCATAGTTTTTTGGCCCCAGGTGTTGGAACGCATCGCAAACGTGGTGGACGAGGAAAACTACGGAGCGCATTACCTAGATACCGTCATCGGCTACCCCGACTACCTAGATCACGCATGGAATGCATTCCGACCCGTAGACGCAAAAAACTACGGCGCACACCACCTAGACTCCGTCATCGGCCACCATTTACGAAGCTAATGAGCCATTTATTTGTATCAAGAAATCACTTTTCTTATTATAGCATTCATTGGCCAACCGCCAGGCTTATTCCGTGATGAAATAAGCGGTAATTATTACCAACCGTTGGTTAAACGGTTGGCCAAACCTTTGCGATTTGGTGAATGGATGGTGAACGGTTGGTTACCATTTCTACCAGGGCTTATATAGAATTATAAAAGAATAGTATATTACGCACCATGGGAGGAAAAAACTTGGACAGTCCACAGCTCGTGTAAATTGCCACCCGAGCCGAAGGCTCGAGTGGCAATTTACACGAGCTGGGAGTTGGCCAATTTTACTTCCGTGGTGCGTATACTATTTTTCCTCACATCGAAGCCGAAAATGCCATATTTCCGTTTCGGACCCGGGCGGGAATGATGCACTTTCGGCCCGGTGTGAGAAAAAAAACATTTATTCTCGATGGTTAATTATAGAATAGAATAGAATAGTAATTTATTGTCAATATAATCAATAAATCGTGTATAAATACAAATAAATCGTGCATATAATACAATAAAATAAAATTTATAAAATACAATACTAGTTTGGTATAGTCAACTAGAGGTTCTTAGTCTATTTTAAATGTATGATATCACAGTCCAATTCTTAAAAGCTAATAATACTGAATAGTAAGTCAAAGACGAATTAGTAATATCACAGATGGCTAGAAAATTTAGTTGACTAGACTAGAAAATAGACTAGAAATTTACCGGAAAGTTGCAAAAAAAATGAAATCAATTTGAAAAACTCAACATATTGTCAAGGCAGACGAAACAACCAAATAAGATTGAACCAACTGAACTTGTCGAGCAAAAGAAAACAACGGAGGAAATAGGATCTGGCGGCATGCGCGCGTAGTGAAGCGTCGCGTACACGAGCAAGAGAGAAATAGCGAATAGCTCTCACCAAAGAGTCCTTTGAACAGTAGTGCGCACGGGCACGAATGAGATAAGGATGGAGGAGAGAGAGAGTAGGGCAGAAAGTGCAAACGGGTTGAGCGCGTATAGGTAGAAATGGTGATTTTGCGAGCACAGGGTTACGTGCAAGAAAAGCGTTGACTAATAGCATCGGGACCGCCTACTTCGCTCGATCAACTCGCGCACGTGAGCTTTGTTTCTTGCCACAGATCGTCGCTTTGAATGCCGCGCGCACGCGCTCCGGCGTTTTTACGGGCGCGAATCCCCGTTTGTTTGCCTTCTTTTTGCCGAATATCGCATCAATCAATTGGATTCTTCTATAATTTATACTGCGTATAATGGCGCGCTATTGTAAGAAATGATAATACTTCTTATACCACGCGTATGTACGCGCGCTGCGTCATTTATCTCCATTTTTCATCTCTTGAGTTTTAGCCGCGGCGTTGGTTTGTTTCGAGTGCACGGATCGATCGTGTAGATAGTGATGATATCGAGATCAAATTGCGCTTGGATTCTCGGAAAATGATAAGTTGGCTCGATTAATTGTTCGCGAATACAAAAAATACGGAAATTGTATACTTTTTCATTTTTGTTCTTAAGACTTCTATGAGATTTGGAAATAGTAATAAATTTAGGAAGCATGAGGTAGTATGGAGCGAAGCTCTCAATGTGGAAAGGCCCTAATTATTTTTTATATGAGATAATAACATCAAAGTTGATACTTTTAATATCGTTGTATGGACGAAAGTTACCTAATACAATGATCTTTAACTTGGTGTATATAATACCAAACCTTTAATTTGGTACGGCTTTTCCTTCATAACAATGTCCACGTTGGGAGTCTCTACCATACATATTATGTAGCATGCAGAGTTGAATCTATTAACTATATAAAATAGGTTAATATAATAACTCTGTACGAGGATTAGATTTATAAAACTAATTGAGCGATGTAATTTAATTGCATCAAGTTTCATGATTAATTGACGTATTATTAATTCCGGATATATAGTAAGGTTGTAGTGAAATTACGTGGATTCGCTTGATAATATTAATCGTTACAATAAAAATTTTTAATTTGATTAACGTTAATGATTCAGAATTTACATTTCCGTAATCCTCTACACTACTATATAGATCGAGGGTTACCAACAGATATTACGCTCTCTGCAACATCAATTAGATTCTACGATATATTAAAATTATTCGTTATATACTGAGAGGCTTCCCTCGTAGAAATTTCAATTCTTTCAATCTTCTACTTTGAACTCTATTCGTTGACGTTATCTGCTCTCTCCCTAATTCGATTTTCCGTCTTTTGCTCCACGGTCCGTTACTTTTGCCCTACGCCTAGGGATTTTCCCGGACTTGCTTCCGTATTTCGGAACAGCTTTCAGTTTTCCCCGTCGTTTTCAGAGATCGCGCAGCGCTGACTTGCGCTGCGCACCGCGACAGTTTGCACGGGGAATTGCGGGTCGCGCGCTATCGTAAGCCTGACTTTCGTGTCTTTGATTCCGAATGTTTCATTTAGAAATCGCGCTTTTTTTATATTATCTTTTATGATTTATTAAAAGTATTTTTTAGTTAGATTTGTACCGTACTCTATATGAACATTAAAGCAGTTGGGATTATAAAAAAGGTGTATATAATCTCTGTACCTGAACGCATCAATGGGTTTGAAGTTTGCAACGTTGGAGTCCAACGAAATAAAAAAAATAATTCATTTTGCTTCACGTTTATATTAAATAATATTAATTTTGCGTGTAGATTTAGTGTTTTATAGTATAAATTAACTTAAAAACAAAGGTTTAGATAAAACTTCCATTGTTTAATAACTTTAATCAATCGTAAAAAATTATTTCGTTGCATTTCAACGATGCAAACTTCAGACCCATACGCATCAGCGAATCAGATTCAATAAAAACAACTAAAGCAAAGAGACTGTCGACCACTCATAATTCTTAAAACTTAAAATAATAATAATTAATAATAATTCTTACTTATTTCATAATTCTTAAAACTAAAAATAAGAGGATTTCCAAAACAATACAATATAATATTTTTAAAAACGTCAAATAATGTTAGCATTATACGTATGGGTCTGAAGTTTTCACCGTTGGAATGCAACGAAATAATTTTTTACAATTAATTAAAGTTACTAGACAGTAAAAAATATTATCTATAAAGTTTTATACTATAAAATACTAAATCTTCGCGCGAAATTAAAATTAATCAATATAACTTTGAAGTAAAATCAATTTTTTTTTTTCATTTCGTTGTACTCCAACGTTGCAAACTTCAGACCCATTTATACGTAACGTTCATTTGAAACTAAACTTAAAAAACATTTGCGGATTTCCGTTAATTCCAAGATGATCCGCATTTATCAGCTTATTTAGTTCCGCCCGCCTCGCGGAAATCCCAGGTAACGAACTGATCAACTCCCTTCTAAAGCAAAACTCCCCCTTTCCCCCCTGTGTATCCTCTTCACAACAGTGAAAACCTATTCCAACTCGAATCCCCGTGACGGCCGGCGCGAGGTACCCGGAAAACAAATGCAAACAACAACTCGGACAAAACTCTCTCTCTCTCTCTCTCTCTCGCTCTCTCTCTCTCTCTCTCCCTCCCTCTTCTGGCAAAGCCATCAATACTCGGATCTCGCATCTGCATCTGCTTATCTCCCGATAGCGGCTCGGCGGTATACTCGAGTCTGCACTCAGGCGCCGGCAGCTGCGCACCGATGCTCGGCTCGACACCTCTCCGTCCGCGCGCGACGTTTCTCGGTATATAAGGACGGAGGGAGAGAGAGAGGGGGAGAGGGGGAGAGAGAGAGAGAGAGAGAGAGAGAGAGAGAGAGAGAGAGAGAGAGAGAGGACTGTCGACCGCGCAACTGCGGGAGATTAATAGGCGGCAAGGAACTAACACGGCTACCGGTTGTGCACATGTATATATACACGCGCTGGGCAAGGAGCGATGAAAAAATTTAATGTCGAGTGTCCCTTGCCTGAATAAGTTTATCTACATCAACGTGAATTATGCCAATTTCGACGTGTGCAGTATGTTGGAAAGTAATGATTTAAGGGCAGATTAAGACTTTTCTTATAAAAAGTTTATGTAGTAGTTCTAGGTGTTTTAAGTGGTAATGGTAAAGTATTTTTGAAGTAGATAAGGCAAACTATGGTAAGACAAGTAAGTAGAAAAAACTGACTAGGAAACCAAAGTTAATTTGAAACTTACTAAATCTATGGAAATAATCAATACTTCTTTATAATGTCAACATCACAAAATCAAATAGTACTAGAATAGACCGAATTGTAACTAAATATATTTCAATTGATTTCATTGCTTTTATCCCTCTTACGAATTCTTGAAATAAAATTATTGATTTTTTATAACTTGATAAAATATTCATTTATTCCGTTTTTTCATGTATGAGCGGTTTGCTCATTTTTTCTCTTCAGCTGCTGTGGGAATAATGAAAATCGAGTAATTCAATATTTTATTAAATTACTGGTTCGGGAATTGATAATGCTATCCGCAATGCCATAAATAGAAGATATTCAATACTGCAGCTGCATCGCTGCGATTTCAGTAAGATAAATATTTAATATCTTCATTAAATATAATATTTCCAGCATTTTGGAAGGAATAAGTGCAACTGCACCTCTATCAGTCGATCGTTGAATACGGTTATAGTACTTGGATGGATGACCGCTGCATATATCTATGAGCAACTTCAACTATCGTTTACTATTTGAGAAAAACATGGCCTGAAGGTGAATATGGGAAAAGGTAGTATAGATCACTTACTAGGTCGGATAGGTTTTAGACTTTTAGATGGATAAACCAAAGTATATACCGTTAAATATAATATTTGCCAGAATTGATTGTGGATGAATTAATTATATTAGGATCATATATTTAAATGTCGAAGTCGTTGTTATAAGCCAATTATCGGAATACAAAATTTGAATACGAATAAATTGTAAATAGCTCGTTGATATTTCGAGAGTATATTCAGTTTCAAAATTTTAAATCCCTTTAAACAAGAATTAAACATTATCCTCTCGTGCGCATCACTGATTTTCGATTAATCATTATGATTTCCTATTATAAATAAATATCTCAATTTTGGAATCGGCAATAAAAGAAGTAAGAAAACATAAAAATTTAATTGAAATGCGAGTAAGTACGGTGTAGGCATCAACACCCACTGATGTTTCTAGTACATATTTTTTAAACTTTTAACTAAAAAACACAGAATAACATAACATTTTTAATATATATTACAACTGCTTTATTTGATATTATAACCACATTAAAATTTATTTCTAGCCGTGCAACGCTAATACGAAACTTCACTTGTTAGATATAAACAACTACTCCGTTGTGTTTAGAATCGCTTTAGAAACGCGCTGTTATCTGAAGTAATTAAAAATGCTTTAAGCATACTTCTCTCCTATTTCGCCCAACAACCCGCTCGCAGCAACGGGAGGAAAAACGAGCTCGGCGTATCCCCCCCAGAGAAGATACTGTATAGCGCCGCAGGGATAGACAGTCACATAGTCAGGGCTGCTGTGAGATTAATTTATACCGCGCGAGAGAGGCGAACTCGCGCGAAAGTGAAAGATATTGAAAACCTGACGAACCGGATAGGTGCACGCGCGCGTCTAGGCGCACTGCACGCGGATGAAGAGTTGCGGGCGCGAAGTATAACGACGCCGGTGATGATAACGGCCCGCGCTGCTGTCGGCATTTTTATTCGCGCGAGCGAGTGCAGCGCTGATTAACACGCTCAATTAGCGCGAAGCGCGCAGCGCTAATGACTCTCTCTCTCTCTCTCTCTCTCTCTCTGCACTCCCTCTCTCGGTCGGCGCACTTGCTTCCCCCAATTTATGGCGATGCTTGTTATCTGGAGAATTGGCGAATGTGTGTGTGTGGGGGGGGGGGGGGTCTATACAATGCGTCGACTTTGTATTTATTTTTTTTCCCAAAGGTTACGTATTATCTGGGAGCGAGTAACAAGTGCGAAAAAGATATGCGTAATGAGTTCATCGCACTTTTGATGTGTTGTTATTGTCCAAGGTTACTGAATTGGAGAATACATATTTGCTTTGTCGAGGGGAAATCGATATGTTGAATTCGAAATTAATTTCGGCCGTATACTTCTGATGAATTGCAAACAGCCGTACAATACGGTTTATTTACCCCGAAAAATTGAAAACCAATTTTTCGTCGTCAATACTTTGACGGGCAGATTATTTTGAAAAAATTGTATGCGTCTACACAAAGAAACATTAAAATTTCAAAAGGCCGTTTTAAAAAACCGTATTCATCTATAGAAATTGCATTGCAATATATAGCACTACATTGAAACCCAAGGTATTGTTAAATCAATATGATTAGATTAAATGTGTATTTTAAAGCTTAATTCATGTTTATGATTTAGTATGCTGTTCTAAATATCGAAATAGGCTACTTTTGTAGAAACAATCACAAATATCCCGCTCTTAAATGGTGTGTGATTATTAGTAATTATTCTTCATAATTAATTAAAGCATCAGCAATCACTTCTTCCTATATAACTAAAGAAAAGTACAATCGATTAATTACTATAATTCTTAATAATACTAGTGCTATCAAACACGCTTCACGTGCCCTTAGCAATTTTCATGTGTATTCCAAGTTTCACGCTCCACCATATGCGCATGTACGGATGCCATCTTTATTTATCACTCTGACAATCTTCTTTTAAAGAAGGGATAACTGGAATTTGGTAAAATAACAATAAATTCAATAAACTGGGATCTATATCAGAGTCTAATATATAATTTCACTTTGCAAAATTAAGACATTTACCATATCATTTTTAAACTTATATTATTGCATCGAATTTTAGTTCTTATTAATGACGATAACTCGCTCATTTGGAGATTCAAGTTTCTACATGCAACTATACCTTAGGTTTCTATACGTGAATCATACGATAAAAATTGTCTTTTTATTACCTTAGTGTTACATTATTTGTTTTTTTAATTTACGGTCACGACTATATGCTTATTGCGTCAGAAAATTTATTCATCGCTTATCCCCAATTTAGTAAGATTGTAGAACGTTGTGTTAAACAGGTTGCTAAATATTATATTTGCAAATACGAAATAAATTAAAACATGTTTATTCGGCTAATTTCTTGTTTATTCGTGTGTTTAATAATTGAAGTAAGTGCTCGATTTTTTTACAAATTATACATAGCTAAAATTTTGTAATCTTTCTGATTTAGCTTGGAACTGTTGTTATTTTAAATAATTTTATTCCCATCTCCACTATAATGAGCACTTTATAGCCTGAAAAGCGGAGCAAAAGTCCCGCCTGTTTCCCTCTTTACTTGATTTCCGCATTTGCGGGAATTTTTTACGTTTATGATGAATTTGGTTAAAACAGACAAAATTATAACACATAAATACAAAATAACTTTTCAAGTCTACAAAGTAGCTATACAGTGGAGCTGGGAATAAAGTACTAAATGTAACACGGAATTAAAGTCGATCATTCCCTTGGGTGATCACCTCGCTTACTATTATTGGTATAAACATAATACCGTCGAACGTATCCGGTCATACAAGCACCGGAAAATTAATTACTAAACTTGTTAAAACTATTTTAAAGACTAAAAATGTGAAATATTTCTTACGCAACAGTTAGTTTTTATTACTGGTGCTCGGTTTCCCTTTTTACTAGAGTGAAAATATTTTTAAAAACTATATTTAATAGGGAACACCAGTAAGTATTTGAATGATCGATTGTTTTAAGAATTATTTATTTCATCAAAATGAATAGTCAAAAAATATTATTTTGTAATTACCAGAATAACTTGACATGTGAAAATTATAAAAATTTTTGCGATGTAAGCGCAAGCTCATTAGCAGATCATGAAAGAGTTGTGATGATAGAAGAATGTGAAGTAAGTATTTACGGTTATACATAATATTAAATATTTTTAATAAAATAAACATAAGTTTTCGTTTATTCATTTCAGTCTTTATTGCAACGTTCACTATATTGAAAAATTATTTGTATTTGAAGAATGCAATAAATAATTTGAATAAATACTTTAAATTGTATCACTGTAACTACCACTACCTGTAATCTTGAAAGACGTGATAAAGTCTTTGTACATGTTAACACTAAATAACACATTTTACAAATCATTTACAATAAAATATTATCCCCAGCCCAATAACGCATCCTACAGTAATCCGCAAAAAGATTTAATATTCAAAAACTTTCGCAAAGCTCGATAAAGCGGCATTAAAAATTGATTGCGCGCAAGGCACACGAGAGAGAGAGAGAGAGAGAGAGAGAGAGAGAGAGAGAGAGAGAGAGAGAGAGAGAGAGAGAGAGAGAGAGAGAGAGAGAGAGAGAGAGAGAGAGAGAGAGAGAGAGAGAACCTTCGGTAATCCGAAAAGGCAAAAAGAGCCGGACGAAATCGCGCGAGCGATCGAAATTACCCGGGCGCGGAGCATTCCAGAGACGGCGCACGCGGGAGGAGGCTAGAGGCGCGTATCCGAAAGGGCTCTTAATTAAGTCGGCCGAAAAATCGAAATTTTAATCCGCGCCGATTTATGCGAGATCGAGCGCGTCGCGGCATACGGCACAAGCAAAAAGTCTTTTCTGTTTGGGGGCCCGCTCACGTATACGCGGTAGCCTGGCTGTATATATATATTTGCGCAGGTAAGTGAATTAAGAGTGACACGGCGCAGAGAAGAGGATGAGCGAAAGATCCGACACAGTTCGTTCGGTTCTTCGCCTTCGTGTGTACGCTTTAATGAGTTGCGCGCGTGGAGGCGCGGTCCCAGAATTCGAATCGAGTTGCAGCCGTTGGCTTTCTGATGCGGAGAAATTGAAATTTTAATTCGCGTTGTAATCCTTGGTAGGTATAGTAGCAGAGTAACGGGAGGGAATAAAATCGCGTTTCAAATGAAAACAGGGGTATTATTTATAATCTTTGCAAACGTTAAATATGTATTAAAAACCAAAGACTATTAATAGCTAATCAAAATTTAAAGTGTATTATATACTTAAAGTATATATAAAGTAATTCAACTTTATTACTTGAGTAATTTTTAGCTAACAAGTAGAGTATATGCATCTATCTCCTCGCACATTTACGTATAATATTTCCCACCACCATGCACTTCCTTCAAAAACGCCACATTTTCCAAAACGAACCTCCTGAAATTCAAGCAGCGTAATTAATTCACACGGTAAACAGCCCGGTTAACCCAAAACGGCAGCGGCGTGCTTCAAGCTTTTTACTCCGCGACGCCTAAGAAAACGCGCAACGCGCATGTGTATGCATTGCAGCAGTGCTAGCAGGCGCCAAGCTCACTTGCGCGGGAAAAGTAAAAGGATCTCGCGTCTCGCCATTAAAATATATACAAGTAAAGGCGACTCGGTAATCTACAGCTAACGGACAGACGCTGCTCGTTACACGAAATTTAGCTAATGAGATGAATTTGCTGCGGCTGCCGCAACCTGTGCGCTTGTAAGCGAACTGCCTGGCAATTAAGACAGATCTCGTTTTAAAGCTATTGAGGTTCAACGGTGAGCTGAAAAGGTCTGTTATTTCTGTCTTTTCGCGCCTTTTCACTTTAGTCAAGTTGCCTTGTTATTATCATGCGGAGGTACACGTGATACAAAGATGCCCGAGTGATTCATTCTTCAGGAGTTTAATTTAAAGTTATTCACAATTATTTTTCTTTTTTCTTAATATTATATTTCGCGTTGCCTTTATTCTTTTAATTTAGAACTTTTATATACTATCGGATGTTAAAAGACGTTTGTTTTTAATACTAAATGTTTTTGTGCACAATATTTATTTGTTTGAATAATAAATCGTACAGGACCAAATATTAATATTTCTTTTGAAGAAACTTTTTGCGATATTTTTTCTTCCCTTATCTTGTCCTGCATTCGCATTATTTTTCCCTTGACTATACGTTTCTTTTCTTTTGCGATGCCTTTCTCCTCCCTTTGTATCATTACCATTCATTCCCATTGTCCTCTCCGCCTTTGTTTTTCCAGCTCCCGTTTTGTCTCAATCTAACCTACCTAATTTTTGCATTCCTTTTATTATTTTCGCTCTGTTCTCGCAGCTATATTTATCCGCTGTCTTAGCCAGCGTTGCTTAGGACTCCTTCCCCTTTTAAGCATCCATTTATCCTTTCTTCCCTTTTTTCGCGCTCCAATTTTTTTCCTCGCGTTCTCTCGGCCAGTGTTTCATCTCCGTTCTCGGGGCAATGGCTCGGGACGATTCTCGCGATCGAACGCTTTTACCTTTTTCTTTTAAGCGAAGACGATCGTTTTTTGTTCTGCTGCAGTCTGCGTTTTATCCTTCTTTTACCCTCTCACTCGCTCGCGCACGCATACTCGCTTCTTTATTCCGTTCGATTTCTTCGGTCCTCTCGACGTCCTCTTTCTCTCTTTTTCCATTGTTTTTTCGTCTCTTTGGCTAAATTTTTTCGGAGCTTTATTACCGTTGATTCTTACGATTTTCCATATACGGCAAGTTTTTTATTCCAAAACATCTAGCTTTGCATTTAAGTTAACTTTTCGCGAAATAACGTTATAGTCTTTTTATACATCAGATTTTCTTCATACTTGCGCATAGTGTAACTATTTACCCACGCAGTTTGTTTATATCTCTATATATGTATTAAATCTAAATGAAAGTATCTTATACTCAGTTTATATTATTGTTTGGTTTAATATAGTTTTATTAAATGTTTCACGAAATTTTTCAAGCTTACTTTCAAAACTTACTTTTTCTAGTTAATCTATAGATTGTCATACTTGAAACATCTCCGTACCATAGCGAATTTTACCACGTAAATCTAAATTAACATATTGTTACACTCACACACACACATACAATAATTAATAATAACCATAATTACAAAAGAATAACATATAACTTTATTTAAGATCATAAACACACACGATAAAACATGTTATCAACAACAACGTCTCGAATCAATTAACTAACTCGAATCGAGAACAACAAACTAGTCGCTTGGCAACGCCTTTTGTTCTTATGTTCGATGATGGTAGACGAACAGATAACAATATATCTCCTAAATTGTTCAAACAACTATAACGTTTAATTATAATACATAAAAACTCCTTGTACGCTACCGCAACAAGTTGGAAACTTCGTATCACCCTTACGGACACTCTCTGATACTTGGAAACTTCCTCGGGGCTTCCTATAGTTACGAAACCACCTTCTGCCCTTCATACAACCTTTTCGTGATCGTCGAGTTGGTCGGCCACGAAGTACAACAATGAGGAAACTATTTCGCGCTACACCGCGGACAAAGTAACGCGTGGCGAGCCCGCACACCAAGTGTGCAGTAGCTAGCAAAGACAGCCGTAAGAAAATTGTGCTATCGAGATAAAGGAGGAGGAGTGTAGATCGCGAAGAATTTACGAGGGAAGCTCGCGCGGCATTTGATTTTACGACACAAGGGTGTACGTACACGTACATATAAACGTGGCCGCGTGAGCATAAATGCGGGCATCGCAACAATACTCCGAGGTTTTTCAATAGAATTTACATTCCTCGCGGCAAACGCACTTGCTGCTTCGCTTTGCACGCGCGCATGCGCATTCGTATGTGTACGCTTACCGTTCGCGCGTACGCGTTCGCTTACGACTTGGGGGTTTTATTTTGATTTTACGGCCGCAGGAAACGGAACGCCGCTAGCGAAGATTCGTTGAGTTACGATACGGGAAGATGACGATAGCGGCATTTAGATCAGGAACGGTACTTACTATTTTTTTTTTTTATTAGAGTTCGATTTGCATTAATTGTTAAGGGGTAATAAATTACCCCTAAGTAACAAAATTAAACTACGCACAAAAAGGATGTTTTCTTTGTATCATTTTCAAGAATGTATACAAACCATGTGGTAACATCTCATCAGACAAACCATAAAAAAAGCAAGATAAACTTGAGCACGCGCAGAAAATAGTGAATTCCAACACGCGCCCATAGCATTGGTTCGCCCCTACTCCCCGCGATAAAGGCGCACCTCACACGAAGAATGCCGCGCATTAGACGAGCCGCCGCCGCCGGTGGCAGCGGTCTGGCCCCTTACTTAATTAATTTTCGAACTAGAAACCCGCCGACGATTACCAACCGATCGTTACCCCCTTCCCGTCTTTTCCCGCCACCGCCGCCGCCGTTACGACGCTACTTTTCCGCGGCTTCGTTATCGCTCCCTTCGAGGTTGAGTTACTTGCTCGCGCGGGCGCGCTCGCGAGCTTTAATAGGAGCTGAAATTTAAATTGGCTCCTTTCACGGGCGCGCATTTGCTCCCCCGGGCTGGACTTTTTACGGCTCGCCTCGGGAGAGGTTTTGTTATACGGCTGCAGCTGTAAGCTGGACTCCCGAGTGAGAGAGAGAGAGAGAGAGAGAGAGACTTCTTTTTTCGATCCGAGCGATTTATCGATAGTTAAACCGCTCAATTGGCCGTCGTCACTTTGCTTCCCGCGCGCGAGATTTTCCCTTTTTCCTCTCTTTCTAGCGACACAGGTTTTCACCGAGATAATCTTATCGTCTGATAACGCCGAACAAGTGTTCGTGTGTTGAGCTTATTTCGATTTTATCGGTGCGTCGTTTTATTACTGTATAAGGGGAACACGATTTCCTGCGCGGGAAGTAAATGTTTTGATCGGAAATTTTATGTTGATTGGACGTCTAATAATATGCGGAAGTTATATAGACTTCTTCTATTTTATTCGTGAGCATTTTAAAAATATTTCTAACTGTATTCGTAATTAGCGTGTAATAATTAAATTAACATTCAAACGGGAAGCGAATTAAAATAACATTTGCATGAAAATTTGTCGATTTTCGCTTGGAACAACTTATTTCTGAAGTGAATTGACGATAAACATTTATTTATTCGTTCGACGATAAGAAACTTTAGACCGTAAAAAGCTCAAAATACACAACGCTTCTGTGTACAGAAGGACTATTATCTGTATTTCTTATCTTTTATGTCTGTCGTCCGGATATTTTAAGCGCCCTTTAAAGCCGCTCGCAATAAATACTAATAATTAACACCAATTACGGGATAGCGATGATAGTGGTTACGAGCGAGCTTGTTTCGCATTATAATATTTCATCCGGCTACGGACGGCATGAAAAAAAAGGACAAAGCGTCGCCGCGACGGGCGTTTATCTACGCGCAAACTGTCTCGCGCATGGAAGCTGCTGCATGCGCGCCGCGTACGCAAGATCTCCCCGTGCGCGCGCATACTGCCCTTATCAGTCGCGAGATCGCGACGCGCTAAAGTGCCGCTCATATATCTCTCCTCATTTCGCCACGTGCTATCCGCTGCGACTACTGGAAGTTGCTTTTTTCATTCGCGCAATGCTGCCGCAATCACACGTCAGTCGATTCTACGAAATATGATTTTAATGTGGAAATGCTTTTCCGAAAATATTTCCATATTAAAGTTTAAACTATAATAGCTTGGTTTAACGGAACTTCTTGCCCACAAAAAAAAAACAACACAAGACCTCGCAACGGCCTCTCGCACACTGAAATCACCGCTGCAGCGTGCGCTTACGTCCTCCGTCGAAGGCAAAAAAATAAAGCAGACAAAAAGGGGGCGGGGAAGAAAGGAAAACGTCCGCGATAAATAAGGGCCGCGACGACGCCACGGCTGACGTTTAGTGGAAAATATTTGAGCTTTCGAGCGCCGGCGTCGGCGGCTTCTCGGACACACCCAACGCCGGCTAGAGAGGAGCTTTCACGAGCTCCTGGCACGCTATACGAGGGGGTGGGCGCGCCGCCTTAACAACCGACCCTTTAGTAAATTTCAGGTCTCGGTTAACCTTACGGCCGAGGCGCGCGCGCGCGCCCCGTTGACTGGTCACCTCGAGTCGCTACCACTTTGCAGTTAGTACGCCCGTTTCCCCCAGCGTCGACGAATTTCATCCCTCCTCCTGCTTCCTCTTCCCCGCAGTTCTTTCTATCGTTATCTCACCTGCTTTATCGCTTTGCTGGACGACGCGCTGTTCCCTAAAATGTCAGCAGTTGGGCTACTTTAAAACTCGAATGCCAAAATGGAAATTTCTCAAAAACACGTGACACCCGAACGAGCTTTAATTCTTATATATCTAACCGGTGAATAATCACACCGAGGCCACTTAAGATTTTCGTCGGAATGAAAAATATATATTTGACTTTTTGAATGACTCATTTCCATTTATATTATACGAGCGAGAACGCGAACGTGAAGGGAGAATCCACCCGATCCAGAAGACATTATCTCCCGAAATCCCTCGAGACACCGACAAAAATGTATATACACACACACACACCGCTTTATCAGAAATTAAGCTGTCAAATTATTATTTATCATTTCACGCTTGACGTTTATATCTCCATCCAGGGCCCTCGTCGGGCCGACAGCTCTCTCGCCCGATCCATCTCACTCTTTCTTCCGCGGGAGCTGCGCTACTATACTCTCGTTCTCTCCTTTCTCTTATTTCCCCGCGCCTTAATGCCTTTGCAATTTCGCCTCCTCTTCTGCCATCTCACAGCGCGCGCCGCTGCAGCCCGAAAACGCAGGGGGGGACGCAGAGATTCCCCGACGCGTGAAAGGGAAGAGCGATGAGGAGGTTATGCACCTTTAATTAGCGGCTCTCCGGGCCCCGAACTTTTCTGGGGAGAATAGATAAGGACCGTATTTACCACGTCTGCCTGCCGGCCCTTCGGCATTTCGCGCGCCGGTATCTTATCCAACCGCTGCTTTCGGCAGATACGCGTACGCGCAGCTTCAGCCCTCAGCTGTCGACTACCGAACAAACGTCTGTGGGTTCGTTTTAGCTTCTTTAGCCCAATTAAGTTCAACGTTAACTATAACATATATTTTAACTATGTATTGCATGACGAAGAGATAACATCGTTATATATACACAAAAATGTATGGTTTATGTAAAAAATTAATTTTGATAAAACTAATGTAGGCGATTTTTAAAAAGTATTTCTTAAACTCATATTCGAAACTTACTATATCCACGAAGGTCGAAGCGTATACCTCTAAGTGAATATAAAGCAAGAATCCATCAAAGTTTTTCACTGATGCATGCCATTCCCGCAGAGCCGACTCGGCCTCTCGCGTTATCTGTAATGCGCCTAATTGATAACGCCTTCGAGATTAGCTTAGCTCAGAGCAATTTAGGCAGTCAGATGGGCTGCGATTAAGCGTCGGCCGGCTCGAGAAAATTGCCGGTCTGCAAGCCCGCGCCCTCGCTTTCTATAGCTGCGCTATACATGCCTGCTGTACTACCGGCGCCGCTGTTGGCATACACACACACACACACACACCGCCACCGTGTCTCGAAAAATTTACTGCCGCTCGACATGAAAGGCCTTAACTTTCTCGCTCCTCTCCCCCCCCCCCTCTTATTCTTTTTCCACTTTATCTGCGGCAGCGATTTTTCCCTCTATACATCGCACGCGTGATGTGCTATCGTCGAAATCTCGCACCGCCGCGGCAGCGAAGTCTAGGACACGTGGTAGAAAATCGCTCTCTCTGTCTCGCACGGGGATTATACGCGTGGACAGCTGGGAGGAAAAAAAAAGAAACGTACGTAAGGGCGGCATATTGAAAAGTGGTCGATATAAACGAAGTCAGCGGCGCGCACGCGTACACCGGTATAATCGAATACGCGGAAAATTTTGTTTTCGACTCGTTGAAGTGATTCGCTACCTGTTAAAAGCGTCTATTGGGGAATTCATAAAGCACTTTTCATTTCGTTATTTCTCTCTGTAATTTCATCACCACGTACCAGTAACTTGTGAATTGAACCACATTCTTCAAATACACATACGATATAGCCGTTTCGGTATGACATTAATCTTATTTGTCGCGAAAACAGATTTGATTGGTATTATCTCGAAACAACTGTTTTTTCTTTTTTTTTCAGAAACGTGTCATATAAAATGAATCGAGCAAAGACTCGATAACGCTCGTTTTAATTGAGGCATCTCCAAAAAATTCTCTGCTTACACGCGAGCTGCTCTCGCCGAGAGAAGACGCGCGCGGAATAGTCTCCAGCGCGTATTAAATCATACACACACATATATACACAACATCAAATGGAACCGCGAATATCGCACACGCTGCGCCGAGACTTTTTGTTGCTCGAAAAGCATAAGGGCATCACATACACACTCACAAGGAGGAGGCGAGATGAGGGGGCGCAAGAAAAAGAAGCGAGCGCGCGCCGAAAGGAAATCCCCCGAGTGAATAAAGATCTTGTCGACGTCCCGTTGCGCACTGTCATCCTCCGACGTCCTCGAGTTTCGCGACTCTATATCGCGTGCCTACATCAAGAAACGCGCGTTCTCGCGATGTCTTCTTCTTCTCCGCTCGCTCGCATTTCCTCCACCTGCGCAGCGTGCACACATCCCGAGTCGACCGCGCTGTCCGATCACATTTAAGACCCTGCGGTGTGCAGTCGTGCTGGGGTTAAGCAGCGGCGCGGTAAAAACTTAACGTCGTGATCGTTGTAATACGAAGGAGAAGGGAGATTGGCGCGGATGTAGTGTGTGTACGAGAAAGGGGGTAACAGGGGAGGCAGACATGATCCGACTAGGAAGTGCAGAGATGAGCTTTTGCCGGGGAATCGTGAACACGGTGCATTCTTGGGTAAGCTCGGCGACCGATGATAGGTTTTGTCGGGATGGTGTGTGTACAAACGGCAATTCGCTAAACTTTGCTTTTATTGAATATCTGTGTAATAATTTTTTTCCATTTCCATAATTATAAATTTTATGATATTTTGTCACTTTATTCACAGCTACTATTTTATGTGATGCTTAATGCGACTGCTGCTTTCTTATGACATCCCGCGCAAAAAAAAAATTTGTGGACCATATATTGCCCACAGTGTTGGACAAATACACTGAGAGAAAAGGAAGGTTATAATAAACCTAATATCTTAATTATAAATATATGAAATTGAAAATCAAACCAACCTTACATATATTAATGGTTAAGATATAACGATTACTATGAAAAGACATAAAGACTGTATCTTAATTATTAATATATGAAAGATTACTATAGTCTTTTTAAGGTTATTATAACCTTTTCAACACGGAAACGTTCAAAGATATCAATATACTGATTATTAGAATTTTTTCTCTCAGTGTATGGGCAATATATGAGCCATTGCAAGCCACATTAGAGCAATATATGGGAGATACTCGACTCCGGCGCCTGAGCCGAATTTGGGCTGGAATCGAGCCATAGTATTCCCACATATAAGTTCCCATATTAGTCCCATATTTATTTTCATGAGAACCATTAATAAAAAAACAAATAAATAAATAAATAAGCGTAAAAGCAATCCTTTTGTGCATGTACCCGAGTAGAAATGAAATACGGCATACCGTAGGTATCACACGGGCCGGATGGCGTATGCCGTGCAAGGCCCTCACGCGGCATGTAACGCTTTTATTGTAAGGTACTTGCGTTTCTGCCGTACGATAAATTCATTTCAAATAAGCCTTATCCGGACCGGTTTAACGCCCTGATATTTTCTGGATAAGGTACGTGTCATTTTTCCGTTATAAATGCATCTAATTCGTGGTTTAGGTGTACGGGTTGGCCGATAGTGGATTTTAGGTGGTGCGCTCCATAGCTTTTTACCTCTAGGTGTTGGAACGCATCGAATGTGTGGTCTAGGTCATCGGGGTAGCCGATGATGGAGTCTAGGTGGTGCGCTCCGTAGTTTTTTACGTTTAGATATCGAAATGCATCGAATGCATGGTCTAGGTTATTGGGGTAGCCGATGATGGAGTCTAGGTGGTGCGCTCCGTAGTTTGTTACGTTTAGATATCGAAATGCATTGAATGCGTGGTCTAGGTCATTGGGGTAGCCGATGATGGCGTCTAGGTGATGCGCTCCGTAGTTTTTTACGTCTAGATATCGAAATGCATCGAATGCGTAGTCTAGGTGTTCGGGGTGACCGATGGTGAAGTCGAGGTGGTGCGCTCCGTAGTTTTTTGTCTCTAGGTGTTGGAATGCATCGAAAAACGTGAAGGACAATGAAAACTACGGAGCGCATCACCTAGACACCGTCACTGGCTACTCCGACCACATCGACCACGCATTGAATGCATTCCGACACCTAGAAAAACTACGGAGCGCACCACCTAGACTCCGTCATCGGCTACCCCAATGACCTAGACCACGCATTCGATGCATTTCGATATCTAGAGGCAAAAACCTTCGGTGCGCACCACCCAGACTCCGTCATCGGCTACCCCGAACACCTACATCAAACGTTGGATGTGGTTCGACAGCTAGAGGCCAAAAACTACAGAGCGCACCATCTAGGCTCCATCATTGGCCACCCCGAACACCTAGACTACACAATCGATAGGTTCAAACACCTAGAGGCAAACATTTACAGAACGCACCACCTATAGACAGTGTCATCGGCTACCGCGAACACCTAGACTACGTATTATTAGACGCGTCCTGAGACCTAAATAAAAAACTACGAAGATTATTTAGAGACAATAAGCTGCATGTTGCCCGAATGAGGGACGGATCAGGGCCACATGTTTTACCGGACCTACGGATATCGATAGGTAAAATCATCCGACCCTCATAAGGTTCAGCGTTACATGCCTCGTCTGGCGCGGATCAGGAATCACGGCGGCCGGATCCGTCCCGCGTCTTTGGCGTTTGAAAATTTCTAGTCAGGTGGTGGGACTGTAAAATATAAAAAAAAAGAATTTCTTTGAGTGGATTCGAACCTCGAACCTTTGAATTACTAGACTTGCTCGCTATATCGACTGAGTTATTTAATTATGTTTATATCAAAAGATCAAATGGAGGTTGATACTTGAACGACATCATCATTCGTTTCAGATTACAGCCTAGATAATCTCCATTTGATCCTTTGATATAAACATAACTAAATAGCTCAGTCGGTAGAGAGCAAGTCTAGTAATTTAAAGGTTCGAGGTTCGAGTCCACTCAAAGAATTTCTTTTTTTTTATATTTTACAGTCCCACTACATGCACAAAAGGATTACTTTTACGCTTATTTATTTATTTATTTATTTGTTTTTTTTTTGTTAATGGGGTTCTCATGAAAATAAATATGGGACTAATATGGGAACAATGTGGGAATACTATGGCTCGATTCCAGCCCGAATTCGGCTCAGGCGCTGGAGCCGAGTATCTCCCATATATTGTTCTAATGTGGCTTGCAATGGTTATCATATATTGCCCATACTTGTCCAACAGTGTGGGCAGTATATGGCCCACAAATTTTTTTTTGCACGGGATAATTATTTTTTCCAAAGCAGTAACAACTCACCTTCAAACGTTCATCTATTAAGAAAAAGCAAACAGAATCATTTAGCAGCGCACCATAAACTCGCGATATTGCTCGATAAACATAGCGCCAAGTGTTTTAATTAAAAAATCACAGCGATGGAGAAAATCCTCGGCGAAAATTAAGCAAACAGCGCGGGCGGGATAAGCAAGGCTAAGACGATTCGTCCTCGTTAGTATTTCAGATTTCAGCCTCCCTCTTTATCATTCGTTCGTCTCGCTCGCTTGCTCGCCTCGCCTCGGCTCCTTTAATCCAGCCGAGCCAACTTTAACTCGCTCAGCACGTTCCCAGATACACTCCCCGACGTATCTATCTATCTAAAGGTCTTTGGGTTCCGCGTGAGTAAGCTCTCTCTCTCTCTCTCTCTCTCTCTCTCTCTCTCTCTCTCTCTCTCTCTCTCTCTCTCTCTCTCTCTCTCTCTCTCTCTCGCCAGCTCTAGTGTATCAGAGATCGATTGACCCGAAACCTACTTGAACGAGACAAAACTTGGTAAGCTCGTCGCTTTTCCTCCCTCTCTCTCTCTCTCGCTTCCTGGCTAGCGCGGTCTTGGAGCTAAGTAGGCGCTATATAGGCTAAATTAAAGCTTCCGGATTGTCATCTCGCTGTATTTCACTTGCCGACTGTTGCGCGGTGATTGAAATTGCTTTGGTTTGTGAGAGAATTTAATTTTTGCAAATGAAGATTTTTTATGTAATTTTGAAATTGAGATTTTAATTGCTTTCAATGTGCAAATTAAATACACCGACTGAATTCATTTACATTGTTCGATTAAATCTTTAATTAATTCAATCAAGATATAAATGTTTGTAGAGGGCTTAATAATCTTATATTGCTTCGTCAAAGAGGAAGCTTTGTAATGGTGAAAAAAATTTTTTAGACAAAAATGTTTAAAAACATGTTTTAAGACTTTTGGTAATAAATCCGTCGTTTTGGAGCAAAAAAATGTTCGTGTCTTGATTGCCGGGCGATGGGGCGAGTGTGTATAAACAGTAACCGAGTAACGTTCGGTATTCGGTTTACCGAATTCCATTGACTTCACGCATATTCCGTTGGGAGACGCATGCGTGGGAATGAATATTTAAAAAAGAATTCGTATTCTACGTTTTAAATGTAGAAATAACTATGTTATTTATCTTATTTGAACAATTTCCCTAAACCACTTAACTGCACAGTTACCGGAATAACGACTTAACTGCATTGTTTTGTTTGTTTATGCAAAGAACAAAAATGTATTCTAGCAGCTGATAGTGGGGTTCGAAAGATATTCGATACCTTTGTAAATTTCTAAATTGTTATGACTCATCTCGCGCATTTCGATCTTACATATGAAGTGTCATGACAGAAATTTTAAAACGGCGATTTCTCGAAAGCATGTTGTCACGGGCTCAGCTCGACCGTTATCCGAGCCCTGACGCATCCGCTTCACGATAAGGATTAGACACTCGCGATGCTCTCGAGCAAGCATCGCGGCGTTAGCTCAGTGGTAGAGCGCGCGCCTAATAACCTCGAGATCGTGCGTTCGAATCCCGCTCGTCGCATATTTTTTACGCGACTTATTCAGTCTGTCCTCTCATACGTAAAAATGTACAAGTGGATTAAGGGGGTTCATCCAACCAGGAACGTATCAAGAATCAATGTCACCCCGCACCGCGCGCACAGGCTTGCTCGCATGGGGCCCCCACTCTTGTAGTCAGAGCGCGTGTTTATACGGGACTGACACATACACATAGCTTCGTGCCGTCTGTGAGCGTGCACACAGAGCGGCGCTCGTCTGTGTGTTCCCCCACCGCTCCAGCGTCGTCTGCACGCGCTGCCGTACACCTAAAATTCCATACTTACAACTACAATATCTTAAAAACGGTGAAGCTAGGATCTCTGAACTTGTAATATGATATTCTAATTATTGATCTTAATAACATATTAGTTTTTCAGACAAACGCTAAATGTATCTTTGAAGTTATAGACTGAATCGATCTTTCACGCGTGTGCGTCCCATAAGACGCCGTGTTAAAATGCTCAAATTTGACAATTAACATGTCGATAACGGTGAAGCTAGGCTCTTTTTTGTGAGGATATCATATAGATAATGATGTCAGGTACATGTGAAAAAAGTTTCAAAGACTTCCTAAATAAACTGAAAATTGGATGAACCCCCTTAAGTCGTTATTCCTGGAAGTCACAGATTTATTTCCGATTCCCTTTGTTTATCCTCACACATTATTAACCATCATCCCCTCTCATTTATAATATCCATCAGTATAGCGACGCCCGAAGAGATGCCCCCGCCACCCATTAAGCAATCAGCAACTATTAATAATCAGCAGGAACGAGCAGCCGGGCAGGCCATCTAAATCGCAGTCACGCATCTTTAGCCGTGGCTTTTTTCGACACCCGACGAAAGAATGCGCGCGTAGAATTTCTTAAGCGCTTGAGGGAAGGGGAGGAAGGGCGGCTGTTGCGCGCGCGTCGGCAAGATATTCCGCTCTCCCGGCTGTCTTTCCCTTTCGCCTAACCATTAATTTGTATGATCGACTTACAAGCCACCGCGGCTGTGGTCACGTCAAGTCGCGGCTGCGAGGCTATTTCTCACAGAAAGAGAGAGAGAGAGAGAGAGAGAGAGAGAGAGAGAGAGAGAGAGAGAGATGGGGAGAAAGGGGAGGTACACGATGCATCACCTTGGGAGTCGAGAAAGCGCGTTAGTGGTTTGTTATGGTGCGTGAGGATTTTTTGGATTTTAAGTGTACGGTTTCAGTTTTGTTGTTTAAATTTAATTAGTACGCGAACCCGATTAAAAAGAGTTCTGGCGAGCAACAAGGCTTTAAACATAAACATTAAGTAGAAATTTTTATTTCAGTAAATATAAGTTGTCTCGTGAAAGAACGATACGGTTTAACAATCTTTTAAATTTTCGTATTTAGAATGAAAATTAACGTAAGTAATTATTTTAAGGTTACACGAATTCTGCATACAAAAATTAATGCAATTTAACGTTAAACGTCGCTTTTGTTGAATTAATAAAACTGTCAATGCTTACCGTTATTTCACGGTCACGTAAACCTTCCTCTCGACCTTTTTCGAGT
Organism: Torymus aiolomorphi; assembly: GCA_036365515.1. Lineage (NCBI taxonomy): Eukaryota > Metazoa > Arthropoda > Insecta > Hymenoptera > Torymidae > Torymus > Torymus aiolomorphi. Next base: position 187,613,168 of record CM070875.1, read on the forward strand.
GAACACGCTTAATCCGCGCGTGTAAGCTCGCTTCGAAACGTAAATATTAATTGAGCTTTCGCTGCTGTAGAGCGATGGGGATAAAGTACACACATACACAGCGATCCCACCCGCGACTTTGCTTGAACAAAAGCCTAGCTTTGACGCAGAGGCAGTCGCGCGCAGCTTTAAATCCCCGAGATTGCGCTAGGCGTTGCGCAATTGAAGCGGGCGCAGAAAGTGGGAGACTTGTGCTCAAAAAATCGCCACGATGAATAGACAGCAGAGATAAAAAGGGATCGGACGAGTGAGATATTTTGGTTTTGTTGATTATTGGTATTTAGCATACTTTATTAGGCAAGTGGCCTTGGAAAGTCTCCGAAATTTTTAAATCAATTATTAAAGATTAACACTCACATAACAAGTGGTTCATTGGCTCAAGAAATGACACCTCTTCTCTGATCCTTCCATTATTTAACCTAAATAGTCTTTTAACTAAATGTTCCAGTCAATAAATTACTATACTGTTACGCAACATTTGCTATAATACGGACCCCTACACACTGCTCGTCGCAGTATCGTTTTATCCCGCGCATATATATGCCCACCGTTCATCAAACTGCGAGCGGCAACGGCGGTCGCCCGTTGCAATTGCGGTCGCACGCAAGTGTGCATGCGCGCGTGTAGTCGGTCTCTCGGCGACGCGAGCATAAAACCAGGCTACTTACCCGAGCGCTGCGAATTCTCCCGCCAGGTGATAAACGAGGAGTGAGTTATTAATCGCGACCCCCGTCGATTGATGAGCCGGTGCAGGTATATGATCTGAGGATCCTGCGAACGCGAGTCATACGTCTTGTAGGGATGTTTCTATGGGTCGGATCGTTATGAATGGAATGGTAATAGGTCACGTGTTTTCGACGTTTGGTGTAATGATGTCATGGAATGCTTGTAACTTTGACAGTTATTGGGTCTTTGGACTATCCGTCTTTTTAGACGAAGTATACGAGGAAGCTAAAAATATGGAAATGTAAATATTTTATTACACGTGTATTGTGGATGCTAGAGCTCCTATTTCTTTTATTTTTACTTTTTAACATTTACTTTATTCACCTGCCGGTCACCTTTCGTTTTTAAAATTTTTCATAAACTTGAAATGGTAAGAAGCTGCAATGAGCTTCAGCAGTTCCATAACAAATTATCTATTCTATTATGCGAGAACCTCCTTATTATTTTCATCATTCCGTCATTTTAAACTGCGCAGCTAATAACGTCCGACCAAGGGAACGCGATGAAACTTTTTACGGATTATAAACAAAATCGCGCGGCTGCGAGCTGGTCCAGCTGCCCCGCAGCCCAAGTGTGCGCAAGAGAAAGAGACAGAGACGCCAAAAGACAAAGAGCAATCACGAGCATTGTAATCTCTGCGGTTGACGTACAATTACCGGCGTGCGCACTCACGTCGTAATGCTCGGGGAAAATAACCAATTCCCGAGGTGTTTATTGCCGCCGCCGCTGCCGTCGCGCCCTCTCCACGCGTATAAGACTAGCCGCGAGCTACTGGCGCGACTTCATTGTTCACCACGTTAATGAGAAAGTCGTTTCGCGCGCGCGCACCGCTCGTCTTTTTCGTTATAATTGCATTCGCCCGCGACCCGTCACATCACACCATTCCGCCATTCAGTCCACGCCACGTTGTATACGTGGCGGGCGAGTGTGTGACGCCGGGACATGCAATTTAGCGCGAGGAAATTCGACGTTTCGACGGCTCTATCGGCCTTGTCGATCCCTCGCAAAACGGTGATTAAAGCATGTTGTTGGTATGATTATGCGACGGTTTGCATTATATGCGGTTCCCTCAGAACTTACCAGCGTTATTGTTCTGTGTCTCTTCAATTTATCAGATTACTAAATAAATTCGTGATTTTTAATCTGTTACGAGGATAGGTAATAGAGACCTTAATCAACTATTGGTTTTGTAGAAGTATGATGTGAAATCGATGGCATTAAGTTTGTATAATTATTTAAACTGATAATGTAGATCTCTTCTTCTTTAAATAAAAGAGATTTTTCTCTTTATGCGTATATTCTCAAATAGAAATTAAAGATAAAAAATAGAAATGCAGTACCACATTTCCTTTTTAACTAATAGCAAAGAAGAAATATTTTCGCTGCATCGGTATTTCGTAAAAGTTTAATTTAATAGAGTGTTTTGAAACATCACGTCTGTGATTTCAATTTTAATTCATTTTTCAGCGCCCTACATCGTGCGTAAATTAAATTAGTTCATCAGTTGAAATCAATACAAGATTAACAAATATATTATAAACTTACTTGTCACATACTGAACTTATGCTCTTACCGGTCCGTGGGCCTCATTCAAAAGCGAATCAGACCTCGACGACTACCGCATTCCCCGTGATAATGCATTGGTACTTACCTGTAACAAACAAAATTAAATTTCGCTTAATCACAATTTCCAGCAATTAGTGTCAGATTTAAAATATAATTGAAATCATAATGCAAACAAAATTGATATCAATTATCGTAATTATCAATATCGTCGAGTGTCCGTGTACACTTATGTACTGTGTAAGTACAATCAAGAGAGTATTAAATTAAAATTACCCGTATCATCGGTTTCCTGAAAACGATCGCCAGCGGCAGCAGAAAAGCGTAGCGCCGCGAGCGCGTATAGTCACATTAAAACTAATCGAGTTGCGAAATTATCCCTATGACACTCTAATTACTCCGCGAGCTCCTCGAGACGACGCGCGAAAGCCAGTGGCGAAATTCGTCTTCGATATTCGCCCTGCTATTTCCCAAATGACTTACATTCCGGGTCATTGCTCCCTCTCTCTTCCCGGCGCCTTTCGTCCTTTCTAATTCCCCTGATGATCTTCTTGTCGCGCTAGTGCAAGTCACTAGTCGCGGTAATCAGCTTTAATCGATTCGGTAATATTATTTGCGCGTCGAGGGATGCAGCTCGGCGCAGTCTCTCTGTCTCTCGCGATCGGCTCCACGCGCGCAGATTATCGCGCTGATGAGAGCGCAAATGAGTCGAGGATGTATAATTGGGAGCTTAACGGATTAGTCCCTTTTTCGTTTTATTATGCGTTGCGGAAATCGCAAAAATCGAAATTATCTATTATCGTTTATGGAATCCAGGTAACTGCAAATTCTATATGCAAAAAAAAGCATTCCAGAAGAATGTAAAATGAATTTCCTTAGTATTTAAAATTTTGATCGGTTTAATTATTATTATTAAAACAAATAAAGTATTTACAATTTATTATTCGCCTTTTTTTTTAATATAATTTCGCAGAACAGAGTATCCCGTGACGCGTCTTTTACAACATGCGAAAGTCAACTATATCTAATTTAAATGAATAAATAATAAAATAATTTTTAATAATAATAATAAAGCTGCTTCGCTCTCTTGACAACGAGCTTCATTTATTTTTTCGACTTTAAAAATCAAAATAATTCTATTTCATTCAAACAATCTAAAATCATAGTGTTTTCATTTTGTAAATATCTCGCGAAATAAATTTTATAATATTTCTATCCAGAACAATTGCAGAAGATGCTAATATTTTATATTTGAAATAAAAAATTAAAATTTCAATACTCTTTATTTTTCATTCATGCGGTATAGACTTTCTATAGAAACATCGTTTCAAAGCATCGGCGCGCACAACACATTCCAGAATTTCGCAATGCACACATTTATTTTGAGCAGAACGATTCCGTGCCGCAGAAAGTGTACCGTAAATATATTTAAACCACTTTAGATTTCACATTACGAGATCGAATTTTATAGATCCCCAATGAAAAATTTACGGTGCTTTCATTCAAAACCAGTTTCACCGAACTATAATCGTCGTCACGGCGTCCCCCCATAATTGGCTGTCTCCTACAATTTATCCCGGCCTAACTCACCTTTATTCGCTTATTAAACCCGATCAGCGACACCCACCCAAACGGCCTCGAAAAAATCCCCCCTTTTATTCTCCGGGATTTTCCAAGTAGCATTCATCAGGCAACCGAAATAAAGGATATAACCAACAGTTTCGCTCAATTCACCGCTGAGGAAAACGATCGTTTCTTGCGTCGTAGTACACACCTAAATGGCCTCTCTCTCTGCTCTCGAGTAATAAGACGCCGAGGAATCAGTCCGATTCAATTTCTGCTTCCTCCTGCCCACACGTCGTATATTTTTTCCCGTCGCGCGCGCTCGCGCGCAAATGGAAAACCAGCCCGAACAAAGAGAGGCCCTTCCTCCGCGCGCAAAGAGTTAATCCGGCCGACAGCTCGGGATAGAGCGAATAAGACGGCGAGAGGAAGAGGAGGAGAAGGAGGAGGAACTCGCCTCCTGCACGTGGCCCGTATACTTCGCGCGAGACGGCGCGCGTAACTCTGCGGCATTCGCGGGTCGCCACGGAGATTGCAACTTTCAATTGCATTATTCCTCGCCTCGCGCGCGAACATTACTCTGCGTGTCCCTCCCTTCCCTCTCCTTCTTTCTACTTCTTCGCTTTGTCCGCGCTAGATCGCTCTACTCTCCTGATCGCGCAGTTTCCGATATCTTCGCTTATAGGTCGAGAGGAGAGAGAGAGAGAGAGAGAGAGAGAGAGAAAGAGAGGGAGTATGCATATACGGAGGGTTTTACGCGCGCGGGTATACTGTTTCCTTTCGGTTTCTCGCTGTTTCTACATCTCCGCTGCCACGCGCGCGGAGAGCCTTTACTTTGCTTTCAAACTTATTGAAAGCCTTGGATGAGTTCATCCGAAAGATTTTCTAAACTGCACAGTACAACGTGGAATAAATTTCGTAGGTATTTTTGGTGGATTCGTGTATAATTCGAAACGGGTACCTATGATTATTTATATTTTGTACATTTAATACCTTTTTCACATAACAGCATAAAATACAATTCTTGTTTACTGGCTTTATTTGGTTTACCTTGGTATATATATAAAACAGAAAAATGACAAAAATGAAATGAATTTAACAGTGCTATTTTAAATGGAAACTACCGGAACAAAAGAATACGTAATACATATACCTTGCACAAATGGATAAAGCACCGTGGCATTCGAACATCTTATATGCGAGCAGCAGTCCCTATTATAGAAAAGGAAACTTTTATTCGCCTCCTTAACCATTTATTTTGCCAGGCATAATCTTCTGTTTCCCAGCGCCGTGTGTGTGTATACGCTCAGGCTCTCTGGTACGATCCTCTCGCCTTTTACTTTCATTGTCGCTTGATCTTCCTCCCCTCGTCGCCTACATTCTCCAGCTCCCTCCCTTTTTCTCACGTAGCAGCTTCTCCTCTCCTGTATTTTCTCACTTTCTAACTTTATTCCCCCTTTGTCCCTATCTCCATCTTCATCTTTGTCTCTATTTTATTTTAATACCGCTTTGTGTGTCCGCGCTCACGCGCGCGCTTGTGCTAACAGCGCAGGTACTGCGCGGGAATAGAAGAAGGAGAGAAGAAAGGAATGGAAAGGAGGAGAGGATTCGCGCACTGCTGCGGAATTGTAGCTGTGTTCGCGCTGCCGCCTCAGCTGCAATCACGTGCCGACGATTTAAACTTTTCTGTGTTTGCTACCCACGTCCGTGAAACTCTCTCTCTCACTCCCCCTCCCCTCAACTTTTACATACGTACACGGAGAGAAATTTTGTAGTGAAAATTACAAATATTCGAGGCAAAATTACCAGTTTCTATGGTAATGGATGGACAGACTGACAATTTCAAACTTTTTACCAAAGTGCCTTGGTAAAATTTTTTTTTAGTTAATTTAAATTAAAAAAATTAACTTTTTTTATCTATATTAATGGATATATAGTATTTTAATATAGAAATAGAAACAGAAACAAGGATGAAAAAACATTAAACTGAAAAAAAATTTTTACGGAAGCAGGATTCGATCCGACGATCTTTGGGTTGAGAGTCCGACGTTCTACCGACTGCGCCACGGAAGCTGTTACCAACAGTCATTTGAATCGCCGTTATTACTTACTGAAAATATGTGTATTGTTTTCATTTTAACGTCGCGCACGCCTCTAGTATCAATCTTCTGAAACACAATAATGCGCAGTGCGCATGCGCGAATACACAAATACCAGGTTATTTGGCAAAATTTATCAGTTTTCTTAGTAAAAATTCTTAGGTTACCCTGTAAAAATGACTAGATCTCAATTTTTACCAGTGTGTCTGGTAATTTTTATTCCGATAATATGGTATTTTTTTTAAGTAGTTATGGTAGTTTTTCCTGAGAAACTTATAAATTGTATTAGAAACCTGGGAATATCACGGCTTTTGACAGTCTATCCATGCACTACCAAGGCACCTTGGTAATTTTTACTCTAAAATTTCTCTCCGTGTATATACACGCGATCGGCGCTGAGCGTTGTTTAAAGTTCGATAATCGCGCGGTCGAGGTGGTGACGTGCGGATGGATTTCGATTGAGAAATTTCAAAATAATAGCGTATGCAATATATTTTTCAATTAGCACAGTATTGAATTTCTTTTCACTCAACTAAATATATATTATACACATAATAAAATATTATGGATTTCCTCCTTATTTAATAAATCTTTTGCGATAACAATTAACCTGACAATAAAAGGTTTTAATTAAATTATTAAACAAGTGAATACACTCCGTTATCATAATCTTTATTATATTTATAAGTTCATTCGCTTGTATTATAATAATATAATTAGCCAAATGCACTCGTTTCATTTGACTTCCTCTCTTTCTCTCTCTCTTTTTCTTTATAAACGAATGCACGAAAAAAAAAATAAAACAGAGGTAATTGTGCTTCGGCGAAGCGATCCCACGAGCGAGGCCGCAAAGTAATCGCTGCTTCATTCTCTTCTTCATCAATTGCCAAGCACTCGTTTAATTATTTATATATCTGCGAACCGAGGCGTGGAAGCTTTTTCGGAGGATCGAGAGCGAGCGAGCGAGCGAAAATTGCTTCCCCGGAAAATGATCCGTTTGGATCCCGGAGTGCAGTGCAGTGCAGCAGCGGAGAGCAAAAAAAGGGGAGATGAACCTCTCGGAAGGAAGAAGTAACGTAAAACCTATAAAAAAAAGGAAGGCGAGAGCAAGCGAGAACGAGAGAGGGAGAGAGCGAGGGAGAAAGGAGGAGGGTTCCTGGAGGAGATATCCAGTAGGGCGCGCTGGAGAGTGGCAGGAGATTGAGTGTGAAACATCGGCCCATCCTTTCTGAGCTTCCAGCGCACTCACCGATACTCGATCCATCGCTCCGCTCCGCTCTATCTTTTCTCTCCTTCCCTCCCCTCTCCCCGCCTCCTCACGTATAGTCGTCGCTCCTCCTTCCTCTTTCTTCCTTCTCGCCCATCTGCATCGCGCCCGTCGATGCGGCACGAGAGCGCCGCTCTTAAGTAAAATCCGAACATTTTAAAAGAGAGGCTGAAGGCAATAGCGTTTGTGCGCGCGACTTTTCTCGTTTTGCCGACTTGATTTTAAAATACATTTATCGGTCTATCGGGCGGAAATTTCGGAAGAGAGTATTTTTTTTTTTTTTTTTGTTATTCTACATCGAGTGCACTGTGAAACCCAATATTGAGTGGTTATTATTATTCATGAAAAAGGGTTTCCAACTATTCTTTGGACTTTTTTTATTATTCAGTGTACATCAATTATTTGTTTTCAATGGGAAATTTGTTTTTTTTTGTTTGAAAAATGGGAAAATAAATTGTTTGCGGCTTTATTTCACATTAACCGTGATGCTGGATAATATTTTTTTTAAAATGATAATAATTTAAGTAATTTTACGTTATATCAATAACATATGCAATTTTCTAGTAGAAATTCATCTATATGAAATGGCCAAGAAGTTAGAAAATAGCTTGTGAAACTGGCTAATTAATCGCTATGATGAAATGATTTTTCGACCATTTAGATTGACGTAACAACAAAATATTCGTATTTGACTTACTTACTAATATTATCGTAGATGAAAGAGCATTAAAGTGTATTCGGATTTACCAAAACAAAAATAAATAACATTAACTAAAAAATCATTTGCTGTACTCATTCTATGAATAATTCGGCAAAACTTTTATTTCTTCATCTGATTCTGTCTCTCTCACTCCTTATCATAACAGCAAGCCTTCTGCTACACTGTTAAAACTTTTCTGAAATTTAAGATAAATTCTGAATAAAACTTCAAAATTTTTATTAAATTTCAGTTAAATTTAACTGAAACTTTAAAAGTTTTATTAAATTTCAATTATATTTAACTGAATAAAACTTCAACATTTTTAACAGTGATAGCCATTTCCAGACTAAAGAAACTGATCAGTTTTAATACCTTTAAAATAGTCAAGTACAAGCTTGTGCTTGTCTTCGAAAAACTCATTCTATTTTTCAATCTATTAAATGGCCGAATAATAGAGGAAAAAGCGTTTCACCGGGAGCTAGAAACAGGGCAAGAGAAATTTCCATTTTCTAGCAAGTTTCTAATATTATAGTCAATTATTAGTTATAAAATGTTTTGGATTTCTACCAAGGTTACAATATGAATATTAAATGCATACAGAAATAGTAACTTCGATCATAATTCTTCAATAGGAAAGCTGTTTAAAACTTTTCATACATTTACAAAAGAATATGTACCATTACCACCATCTTTTCATATATAAAATCATTAAACCATTCACTCTTCAGCCACCATTATCCGCTAATTCAAAATAATCTTTCCAAGTAGAAGTGTAATTACAATTAGAGAGGTCGAGTCAGCTGCAGTCCATTTGGCTTGGCCAAAATCGCAAGTGTGGTGTGGCATTATCGAAGTTAACGAGCTTTCGGGGGGGTAAGTACGTAACGCAAGAGGTGCGCCGCGCGAGCGCGATACCTCGGCGTCGTCGTCGTCGTATAAACGCGGACCCGATGCTCTCTCGCGTTCGATAAAGGAGCCGCGTGCGCGCGATCGCCGTAATGTGTCTTTCTTTATGGTGGCCCAACTTGGTCGCGCACACGTACCTAATCTCACTTATAGGTCGATCGCGCCGGCGAAATCCGCCACGATGTCGTTTATCGTTCGCGGCCGGATTGGCGAATTCGTAGTGCAATTTTTCTACTAGTTGGAGTTGTTGAAGAATGCAATTAATCTTTGTTTGGTTTATTTATGGTTTTTTATGGTATTATTTGAAAACAAAATAATGATAAAAACTGTTTAATGGCAAAACGAAAATTCCAAATTTGAAACTATTTATAAATGTAATGTATGTGTTTACGGTGGGGGGTCCAGAGTTTCGACGATTCACTATAAAATTGAAGTCAACTATAGACTTTTTTTGGTTCAACATATGGTAATGCAGATTGTTCTTAATTTTGAAATTCTAAATTACGAAAATCATATTTTCGAATGTAACAGTTTACCTATACTGTCCAAAACATCGAATTTCATTAATAGAATTTTAATAGGAGTACAATATAGACATTTCGAAATAAATCATTAGAAACAGGTTATATTTGCTTTGAGATCGTATTGATGAAATTCGATGTTTTGGACAGTAGGTGAACTGTTACATTCGAAAATATGATTTTCGTATTTCATCAATACGATCTCAAAGCAAATATAACCTGTTTCTAATGATTTATTTCGAAATATCTATATTGTACTCCTATTAAAATTCTATTAATGAAATTCGATATTTTGGACAGTAGGTGAAGTGTTAGATTCGTAAATATGATTTTCGTAATTTAGGATTTCGAAATTAAGAACAATCTGCATTATCATATGTCGAACTGAAAAACGGCTATAGTTAACTTCAATTTTATAGTGAATCGTCGAAACTCTGGACCCCTCCCCCCCCATTCTATCAACAGTATTAACGAGTACATAAATGAAATTATTTTTCAAAATACTTTAAACGTATATAAATATCTCTATACCTTTATAACATCTTACTTTTGTTGTCAAAGTTATGAAGCTAAAAAAAAACCCAGCTCTCGCAGCTTGTTATAAACTTGAGCAGCCCCGCGATTAAAACGTATTTACGAGCTGATTGGTGATTAGTGTTTTAATATCGCTCTTTCTAGAGCAAATATCGTAAATAAAGTCGGCGGCAGGCCCGCGTGACTTACCGCCGCCGTTTCAAAGACGGGCACGGCAGCGTTCCATTATGTAGGCCAGGCGCTGTGCGCGCGCGCGCGTCGTGCATCTTCGGTAAATACCTCGGCGCGAGAGCAAACAAGAAGGAGAGATAACCTTCGCGAAGCGCGCACAACGAAACGAGAGAGAGGTGGAGATGAGGAAGAAGAAAGCGAAGAAGAAGAGGAAGAAGAAGATCCTTTGGGAGAGAGAGAGAGAACGCGAACGGGGGATTACGCCTTAATTTAAGATCCCCGAGCTCGATTAGAGCCACCGGCTAATTGATATACAAGACGCGCGGGATGGCTGCTCGCGCGCGTGCCCGCGGCAGGGAATATCACGGAGTCGTCACACTCTATATATATACACGATGTACGAGGTATATATGGGAGTTGTTATCTGCTTCTCGCGCGCGTCAAAACGTATACGGAACACAACCGACGCATCCATCCTTCCCTCTCTCGCGTGGAATGAAATTTCCGGGAAAATTGCCAATTACCCGCGGCCGTAATGACTTATTCGATGCTGATTTTACGCGCGGCGCGCCCTTTGGAAAATTGCCTCCGCCGCGAGGAATTTTCCTTTGCTCCGTCACGCCCGTACGTCTTTTTTATTATTCCCCCCTCCTCCCTCTTCTGATCCCCTCTGCGCTGAGTATATGTTCGGCCGCTTCGAGACGTGCAGCAGCTGCGACACTGCAGCGCGTGGAAGGAGGGGAATTCCCGTGCGTGCTTTTATCGCTTCATAAACTGGCCCGCGCGGCCAATGAAAACGTTCCGGGAGCTTTTTAATTTCGCCGGCCGCTTCTGATATCTCCGCCGATTTGTTAAAGGGCCACTCGCGACTGAACTGGATATATAACTACCACATTTATTGCCTTTTATTTGCGTGTAGGTACTTATATTTTTTTTCTGTACAGAGTAGTGCTGTAAAATTTCTCATTTATACCTTGTCGAGGGGGGAAACTTAACGTTTTATATCCGATAATTTAGTTTCGACATTCTTTTACTATAAGTTCGCATCAGAGGCAAACATTTGATTAAAAAGTTGACCAAAAGCAATTTCGCTTCAGAGTGCGAAGCATTAACTAACCTATCAATGGCAAACCACGAGGGTAAATATCGCATTTATCGAAAAACTACATGAAAACGTCATCGCATATATACACACAATTTGCTCGCGCAGATGACATTTATATAACCTTTCATTATTTCCTACAGACCGGTAACGAAATTCCAATATTCTCGCAGATATAGAAAATCAATGACCGCAATCCACAAATATACTCCCCCGCCGCCGCCCACGTTTCTCTCTCTCTCTCTCTCTCTTCCCTATCACGCGTATATAGGCATCCCTCGTCAGCTCATATGGTAATTCAATTCGCGAGTTATTTATTGGCAATTCAGAGGTCGTGCAGATATATCGGGCCAGGTGAACGGTTTCAAACGAGCTAAAGCTGCGGAGAATCGAGCGAAGAAATGGAAAGAGACATTGACTCCCACAAAGCGAGCGAAAAAAAGAGGAAAACTGCGAAGGGAATTGATTAAATGTGAAGTTTCGAATTAATCTGCGTGTTATTGTGGCGAGACTCGCATAGATTGCTTCTATTTACCATTTGTTGCAAAATAACATCCCCCCAGAAGGCAAAGTTAAAGTTTAGATTACGGCCTTGTAAAGTGATTAGTTTGGCGCAGTATTTAGTTTCACGGCTGTCTTGATTAAATTGAAATTCTGTTTACATAGGCGTTCATTAAGAGCGAGGTGTATATATACGCCTTCGATAAATAACGCAATAATACACACGCAACGGGGCAACTTTCGTCAAACATATAGATGTAACAGCCATAAACGTAAACGAAACAAGTTCTAGAGAGAAAGAAAAACAAAGTTCTCCTCAATTACGAATAGAAAAACCCCGACCAAAACCATCATAATATCAATCCACCCGCACAAGCTTCGGCCCTTCCCACCCTCGGGACAGCGTGTTTCTCGAGGTGCCGTTACACGACGGCGGAACACTTAGGTCGCAGCTAGCTATAGCTAGCACCCGTGATATAAGTCTCCGGGGACGAGGATAGGCTACGGGCACGGGAGAGACCCTCGACACGCGTCGCCGTTGCTGCAGCGGCGCGGAATTGCGCGCCGGTCACCAGCCGCGCCCGCGCGCACTCTTTATTGCTTCTATCAACGTGGCTCTCGAGCCTCCCTCGACGTCCCCCGCTTGATTTATACCGGCCATCCATACGTGCGGCGGCCCGCCGTCTGGACGACTCACCGGTCTCTCCAAGCTTCGGGACTCCTGGAGTGGGAGGAGAGGGGGTAGTTTGGTTGAATACTACTTCGCTAATTGGTAGACGCGCGACGTGGTGAACGATGTGATTGTTTTTCTTTTTTATGGGTGGGGGAGCTTAGGTTTTAATTAAGAATGGGGATGGGGGTCTGATAAATGTATAGGTATATACATAGTTGGCAAGTAGTTAATTAATAAATACGTTTATACAGTAGATTGCTTTATAGTGCTATGCTGACTGACTTTGCATGCACTTCGTGAGTCTGGTTCTGCTTTCTCTAACTTTTGAGCTCGTGTCCAGTTGAATCTCGAGCTCAAAATTGTAATATTACAAAAGGGAGGAGCAAAAGTTAGCGTGGTAGAATTTGTATCTATGTTTTAACGACACATTATCTATTTTCTCAAGATATTGTTGATTTTTAGATACCTGATGGCTAAAAATCCTACTAAAAAATGTTCTCTTCTTCATGTTCAAAACAAGCGAAAAAAAGGTTTTTGATTATCTACAAATATCGTTGTATTCGTAACTATACAAACCTCGACTCAAAATAATATCTACATCAGTAACTGGTATAAAAAAGCAATAAAATTGCATATCTATACCTGAATTCGCATTTCAATTTATTACGATGCTCGTGTAATATCTGCCGGTACAAGATCTCTGATTTGATGCTGCGAGTGCATCGAAGCCCGCGGCAAAACAAATTTCCACGTTTCATGGTTGCCCCGGTGTATATACACCCATGACCTTCGCCGCGTGTATTGTACTATCAAGGATCAATACGGGACGAATGTGCATCGGCGCATAAAGTTAATTAAAAGGTATCCGAAATGCCTCGAATAATTAAAACTCTTTTTAGATGAAAAATTTATAATTACCAATTATTATATTTCGCATGAAAAATTACTACAATGCTGCAGTCTATTACATATTAATATTAACTATAGTAATTTTGTCAGTATGGGACAGTGAATTGCAAATTCGAGATGAAATAGTATATTGTGTATATAGGGCGCAAAGTGGGCCTTTTTAGACCGAGTGTGGAGTTTGCAGTACGAGTCGTAGGTGAGCTAGCACGAGCCGAAGGCGAGTGCGTTTTGCGAACCGAAGACGAGTACTGCAAACACACGAGGTCAAAAGGCCCACTAAGCCCTAGGTGCACACCATATTTTGTGTGACTCATGTATTGATTTTCGGCGTTTTTGAACCTAAAAAGCAAGGCTAAATTGATTTTTTGCGAATTTACGGAATGTTAGAGTAGCGGGAGCAAATGGATTTTTTTGCGCCCGCCAGACGCGAATGGATTTTTTTATCCAATCGGTAAAAAAAAGTCATTTTGGACCTCTTTTTAGATCGAAAAACGACGAAAATCGTGGATGTGTTACAAAAACATTTTTTTTTTTCGCATCATTACTTTATCTCTGAACTTCTTTCTATTTTTTACATCTTTCTATCATTTTACATAGATACCAAGGAGAAGAAGCCTGAAGGAGCGACCCGTGCAACATATACATTGAAATGGGTATGCGAGAAATTCAATGCGCCTACACTGAAAAAACCGCTGCCATTGGCACGTAGCTTCCTCAAACTTAATTTATTGATCAACTGATAAGAATTTTTCTATCGGTCTTACAGTTTTACAAATTAAATTAAAATAATTAATATTAATTTATTGATCCATTTAATTAATTTTTACTTCTAATATTTAAAATTTAATACTTTATCTTGTACGGTTAGACTAACTAGGAGAGGGTCATGGGTCCGGATTCAGCTTAAACTGTGCGTTATATCTTTTTTCGTAATGAACCGATTTTTTTGGGCAACGAACTTGATCTGAAGATATATAAAAGCTACATCTGTGCCACATTTCAGGACGATTGGGTAATTTTTGCTCTTGTTATCGTAAGACAACGAAAACGCAAATTTTTTCTAAAGTAATTTTTTTCTAAAAAACAAATGAAGATAATCTCCTGAAATTTTAACCAAATATAATCTTCTATAAATTTAATAAGTGGTTAAAATTTTAAGTCGATAAATCAAGTATTTTTTTAGAAAACGCGATTCGAAAATTAAAAAAAAAAAATTTTTACCTCAAATATCTTTTTTCGTAATCGACCGATTTTTTTGGGCAACGAACTCGATCTGAAGATATATAAAAGCTACATCTGTGCCAAATTTCAGGACGATTGGATAATTTTTGCTCTAGTTATCGTAAGACAAAGAAAACGCAAATTTTTTCTAAAATAATTCTTTTCTAAAAAACAAATGAAGATCATCTCTTGAAATTTTAACCAAATATAGTCTTCTATAAGTTTAATAAGTGGTTAAAATTTTAAGTCGATAAATCAAGTAATCTCTGAGAAAATGTGAGTAAAAATTTTTTAAAAAAATTTTTAATCTCAAATATCTTTTTTCGTAATGGACCGATTTTTTTGGGCAACGAACTCGATCTGAGGTATATAAAAGCTACATCTGTGCCAAATTTCAAGACGATTGGATAATTTTTGCTCTAGTTATCGTGCGACAACGAAAACACAAATTTTTTCTAAAATAATTTTTTTCTAAAAAACAAATGAAGATCATCTCTTGAAATTTTAACCACATATTAGTCTTCAATTAGTGTAATAACTGGTTATTTATTTCAAGTCGATAAATAAATTATTTTTTGAGAAATTAATTTATGAAATATAAAAAAGTTTTCCTTAATAACAATTGACAGAGTGAAGATATTTTAAATTTTAAAAAAGGAAAATATAGGTAATATAAATACCTTTCAAGAAAAGTTTATTATATTATATAATAATGACTGTAAGATATGAAAAAATCAAAAAAATTCAAAATTCCAAATCGTTTTTTGGTTATAAAACAAAAGAAAATCAATAAAAACTCAAATCCATCAGGGTACCTTTCTTTTCCCGCGAGACAAAGAGAATAAGCTTCACCCGACGAAAATCGGTCAATTCGTTTCGGAGATATGAAGATTTCAAACACACACACACACACAAACACACAAACACACACACACACACACACACACACACACATATACACACACACACACACACACACACACACACACACACACACACACACACACACACACACACACACGCGCGCACGCGAAGACAAAAATGATCAAAATCAACTAATATACACATATATCGCCTTAAAACATCTTTTTGAACATTTTTTTTTCGAAAATTTTTTTCATCGTTACAAAGCTTCCTCTATGAGGAAGCAAAACTTTTATGTTGTGAGAACTGAAAGTACGGCTCTGACAACGATACTTTTTGGCTGATTTTCTTTTCGCTGAATTTTTTAGGTACAGTAATTGTATCGGTACAGCTATGAGAGCCGTACAAGATACACTGAAAGCACTAATATATAGAGTTCTTTTGCCGAAACATTAAATAGGTTATCATTCGACATACGTACATATTTTTCATTAAAATAATCTCGATTAATAAATACACTGGATTACAGATGAAATACATAAAAGCGGATTGCGAACACGCTGTTGGTCGGCGGATTTTGTGACTTTTTGAGGTTGTAACATAAACGTTGGCTTCGCCTTATAGCGTTGTCAACTAAATCGTACCGTTGTCAGAGCTGTACAAATACATTTTGCGCATCTGACCAATAGTGCCGTTACATTATACAAATAAATAGACTGCTTCAGCCGTCTGTAAGGGTAAATGATCAGTATAAATAGTGCTAGTACAGCAAATCGAAACTATGTTTTCTACAGCCTAAAATTTTTTTCAGTGTATACACGTCTGCATTAGTTTAAACTATATAACATATTACTCTGAATCGAAAGCCATTTTATTGCTCTACTCAAATCAAAAGATTTTATTTAAAAAGATTATCTCGTTCAAAAGACATAGAGAGCTGAATTTTTTTTATGTGCCGTTTCCTTTCTGAACTTTTCTTCTCCTTATTCCGGCAGCCGATTTGCAACTCTTACGACACTTCCGATTGTCGTCTATATTACGCTTATATATCTATATATATTTATATATCGACGCTCCCTACGAAAACTAGCACGATTCAGATTGCCACGAAGACTAGTCCATTTCAGCGTTGGCCGCGAAGACTAGCACGCCCCCTTGATTTGCGTTGAAGACTAACCCGATCCGCCTGATTGCGGCGAAGACTAGCACATTCCACTGCCTCTTATGTAAATTAACACGGTGACGCGAAGTGCTAGTTTTCGCGGCAAGTTTGCGAATCGTCTTACTTTTCGTCGCAAACTCGCGAATCGTGCTACTTTTCGTCGCAATCTTACGGATTGTACTATTATTCGGCGCAAACTCGTGAATGATGCTAGTTTTCGCGGCAACCTCGCGAATTGTACTAGTATTCGCGGCAAAGTCGTGAGTTATGCTAGTTTTCGTTGCAGTTTTCTGAAATGTGCTAGTCTTCGTGAGAAGGCCAAAAAAGGTGCTACTTCTCAGAATATACTTAAAAAACTTGTTTTTTAAAGAAGGTGTTATTGTTTTGAAAAAATATTTAAGCTCTCATTAAACTTGTTGGTACAGAGTTTGACGGATATTGAGAGAGGGAGAGAGGAAGGGTAAGAGGGGGAGAAAGAGAGGGAGGGAGAGAGAGGGCGAGAGAGAGGTAGATTATACAGAAAAGACTTCTATACTTGCCTTATTTTATATACTTTCGTAGAAAGTTTTATTAAAAATATTATTATTTGTGCAGTCATGAAAAAAATTATTACCATTTGTAGAGAGTGCTTATTGAATAGATGAGATTAGAATAAATAAAAAAACCAGACAAATTGTGTTGTTAAAATATACTTAAAAAATTAGTTTTTTAAAGAAGGTGTTGATTGTTTTGAAAAAATATTTAAGCTCTCATTAAAGTTTTTGGTACAGAGTTTGACGGATATTGAGTTATATATAGTATAATTTGTTTAGAGAATAAAGGAATCAACAGAACAATAACTTGAAAGTAATTATCACTTAATGTTAAAATTTATTTAAATTCAAGTGTTTACAATAGATCTTACAACTACAATGGTGTATTACAATTTCAAATTTTATTATAAATAACGACTGATACCAATATTACATGTGCACAAAATTAGTTATTATTTATTTTGCATACGATCGGTACATAATTAAAAAAGATAGACTACGAGATACAGCAATAAACCTTTCACTGAAGCTATTTTAGTATACTTTACGTATTGTTGAGCCACGCGTAACTCTCTGTTGAGATTTTTTTATTCCGTGGTCATCACAAAGACAGCTCGTCACTCTTTTTCCCAGATCCTCGCTTTATATGATGAGTGGACAGTAGAGTAGCTCGACGAGCGACTCGGCAAGTTTATCGGCTAATGCAGCGGTGAGTTGGAAAAGTGGACAACATAATATATGTAGAATCTTCAACTGATCAGGGTCGAGGTGATCGAAGTCGATGGCCGTATGGCCGGTGCAATAAATCTCTAGTTGACGCAGTACCTTGTTCCTGCGGAACAGTTCCCTCAAATCGTCGACATGTTGCATCGAGAAGAAACTCAAGTTCAGCGCCTCAAGGTTGCTGCAGGCGAACCAGTCCTCGGCATTCAGCAGTTGGCTTCCTGTATTCAGACGCTTCAGGTTGGGGCAGCACTCGACAATTCGCTTGATTGTTCCCACTTCAGAACTCAGCTGCCAGTTAATATTTTTCGGAAAAGTGATCTCCTCGAGGTAGCGGCCTTGTCGTTTTAGAATCTTCTCCAATATGCTATCGCTCTTCTCGGGAGTGTTGACATGCCGGGGTGTAAAGGCATCCATGTCCCTAATTATCAGAAGATTGGCGTACGTGGACCAATTGGCTTCGCTAACATCACACCAGCGCTTACAGACGCTTTCGATGCCCACCCTGTCGCGGTAGGGCAGTTTATTGAATATTATACCGAGACTGTCGTCGTACAGGCTGTTGATGGTGAACTCACTCTTTATAGCAGCTGCGCTTGATCAGGTGTGGCGATTTATCGCCAATTTGGCGATTTTTGGTAAATGCTGGCGAAATTTCTAGCTTGATTGGCGACTGGCGATTATGCGGCGATTAATTTATTTGCCTGGCGATTTTCTGGCGATTTTCTATTCTTTTCCACAAATTCCGAAAATTTTAATGGGCGTTAAATGTTCAAATACTAGAGGCGCTAGCAACATGGGGGCAAATACATTACGCTTGTGTATCTATATTATGCATGCGCGCGCAACTCTTATATATTCAATATATCTACATATATGGGAGTTGTGCGTGTAAGGGTATATACATATAGATATATACAAACATAATGTATTTACCCTCATGTCGCTAGTGTCAGGATAACGCCCATTAATAAGTCAAACTCAAGTAGCCAGGGGACGCGAGGCCCACGAATATGAGGGAGTCATCGTACGAAGTGCAGTAATTTAATAACTAATGTTATAGCGCCAAATTTCTTAAAATAATTGATTGAAGATATTGGAGACATCGAATTTTCACTGATGGTTGATGAGTCGACTGACGTTACTGATTGTAAATACTTAATTATATTTGTGAAATACTTCAGCCGGTCTAAATGTCAAAAGATCACGGATTATTTAGGCTTATTACAGATTGTACGAGCAGATGCTAATAGTTTATACGAAGCTATGAAAGAGTTTTGCAAGAAAATTGGCTTAAACACTTCCAAATGCATTGCGTTAGGAACAGATGGAGGGAGTAATTTGTGTGGAAAAAACTACTCACTCTTTACTATCATGAAAAATGACATACCGAATTTGCAATTGGTGAGATGTGTATGCCACGTTCTGAATAATGCCGCTTCAGCAGCAGCTGAGGAGTTTCCAGCGCACATAGATTTTCTTTTAGAGAGCACCTATTCATGGTTCAGCAAAAGTACGCTAAGGAAAGCCGAGTATAAGCTAACATGGGATACCATGAATCAAGTTGATGCAGATAATAAAAATGATTTTCAAAAAGTATTTTATAAATTTGTTCAACCGTCAAAAACACGATGGCTGGCAAAATATAATGTTGTCAAAATTATTACAGATAATTTTCTTGAGTTGAAAGTTCATTTTGTTTTAGTAGTAAACAGTGAAAAAGTCTATTCAGCAAGACAGTTGGCTCAAATGTACCAAGATGATGGAAATTATTTATATCTACTACTTATAAAACCCATTTTATATGAGATTAACGAAGCGAATTTATCCTTCTAAAAAACTAATGTAGATCCAGCTGAGGCTTATGAGTTGTTAGAGTCGTTAATTCAATTCATTGCAAGAAAAATAATGAAAAACTCCTTCTTGACTAACATAGATTCTATTATTAGAAATATAAATAATGATTTGGCTTTTTTAGCAGTGAAGGAACTTGATTATGGAACAGAGTATAGTTTGGCATTGCTCTCAGAAAATATCAAAATCACACCATCGGCTAAGTTTGATATTGAGAAAAGATTTCATCAATATCTGATTAAGTTGCTCAAGGAACTGTGTGCCAGATTAACATTAAATTTACAATATTACAAAAAATTAAAATATGTATCACCATCAATTTGCCTTAACCAAGTTCAACGTGCCTCTTTCAAAAATTTGCCATTTATTAAAGAATTTCTCACGGATACAAAACTGTTAAAAGCTGAAAACCAGTACAATAAAATATTAAACATCAATTGGACAAACATTTTTGAAAAAAGAATCCTCAACAGCAGCTATGAATTTTGGGCAGCTTTGTATGCATATAAAAGCATAGGTGATAAGTATATTTTCAGAGATTTAGCTTTGTTTATGCTTAAAATACTTACTTTACCATCAAGCAATGCCGTAATCGAAAGAGGCTTTTCAATAATGAACTTGATTAAGACTAAAATTAGGAACCAAATGCTTTTCGTTTTATTGAATTCACTTATGCGTATCCGACTTCACCTATTAGCAAATAAAATATGCTGTAGAAATTTCGAACCATCAGATTTTATGATCAAAGATTTCAATGCCAAAGTTGTTTATAATTATGATTATTTGAAAGATCCAGAGTTAAATGAAAATGAAGAAAGTATCAACCAAATACTAAATTCGCTGGAGAATACTTCATGTTATGGAATCTAGAAATCACACTTTTATTGAAAACTAAAGTATATTAGATGTCTAAGTTATTCTTAAAATATAATTATATTAAATAAACTTGTATAAAAATTTTTAACTTAATAAATAAATTAAATTATAAAATTTATAACTTGTTGACATTTTTTTAATATTTTCTTTGAAATCACTTAAAAAAGACTCATTTATTTAGGTGTTGATCTTTAATAAATTTTATATTTGAATTGGCGATTAATGGCGATTTTACTCCACTAGGTGGCGACACGCGACTTCTTTCGTCTGGGCACACTGTGTGGGAATGGGATTTTCAGCTCTGTGTTTTCAGGTAGTAGTCGGCCTGCAGCGACCCCTAAAGGATTTTAACGCAGCGGCAGGCAAGAGAAAGTACCTATCCTACATGCCTCTGTCTCTCTTGCGCACGCCTACTCCATACTTTCTATTAGGCTCATTGGCGCATCTAAGGTCTACACTGAGAGAAGTAGACACCTATATTGGGATTTGACATTCGTATATATAGCTAACTAAAATGCATACTAAAATATATCTATATAGCTAGCCAAGATGGCTCGACTTGACCAACAGCCCCATTTAAATATACAGGTTAAGCACGGGCTAACTTGCGCCATCTTGGTTAGCTATATATATGGATATCAAATCCCAATACTGCCATCGGACGCAAGGTCTGTAACTTAAAAAAAAAAGTTTAATTTTCAAAAATGATTAACTTAATAGAAAGCGGCAGGCTTTCAAACTTCATAATGAAATTGCGGCGAGAAAAGTGACATTTTGAAGTTACAGCTCTTCTTGCTTACGGCGGCAGTATAGGGTAAATGTGGGTATTACCGCGGTTTTTTTAGCACGGGCGTCTTATAGTACACGAATTAAAAGCTTTACCCCGATGATTTAAGTGGAATTCTTTTTTTAACTCTTCTTTAACTTACCAGAAATGCAAAAATGACTCTTATCATATGATGAAAAATATATAGTTAATTGATAAATGCAATCTAAAAAATAGATCCGAGGCTGATATTACCGCGGGGGTTTTACTGCGAGTGCGCCATTTTGTATGATCGAATAAATATTAAATGCCGAATTATACTATGAAAAATTAAATTGCAGAGCGTTTTTCGTCGATCCGCGGTAATTGCAGCGTCCGCGGTAATACCCACATTTACCCTAGTCCGTGCAAATTAACGGCGTGTGCTTTCTGCCGCACGAGGACACGTGGACGCATCTTATACGGGATGCATTTGAACATCCAGAGGGTAGGTCCCTCAGGCAAATTCTCTGGCTCATTATTGCAACGCGGACGCAATATTTAACTTTACGGTCGAGGTAGGAAAAATACTAAAATATGTTTTAATTTCACTTCAATTTAAAAACAGAAATAATCCTTTATAAAAAAACCGCTGCCAATTCAATGGCACGTAGCTTCCTCCAAATTAATATATCGTTCCTATATGTATAGTATATATTTTAAATATAAAATACGTTTATTCATTATACTTTTTTTTCAATGATTTAATAATTCATTATAATATTTAAAAAATTGAATATTTTATTCTTATTATTGAAGTTATTTGTTATTTGACACTTATTTTATTACACAAAAAATAAATATTTTAAAATATAGAATTAAAAAATTGCTATCTACCCTGAGATCAACTTACTCACATTTTCAAAATCATATATAATAACTCCATTTTTTGCATTTTAAATATATTATTATTCAATAATTGTGTACATATTATAAAAATTGAAATTATTTTGATTTTTCTAATGGTCCATTATAATTTTCGTCATCCTCTTCTTTTATTTTCAATAAAATATCTTTGATTGTTGATTTTATCATTTCTTACACCATCTTAATAAAAAAAAGCAAATAAAATATTATGTAAACACAAATATCAATGGCAACTAATAAAAACATTTACATAACTTTGTGAAGGCAAAATGAGTGTATATATAATGACATGCCCGTGAACCATAAACGTTTAAACTTTAAAATATTTATCTCAAAATTGAGTGAGGGTAATTCTTACTATTGTCATGGGCTCAGCTCGACCGTCATCCGAGCCCTGACGCATCCGCTTCATGATAAGAACTAGACGCTCGCGATGCTCTCGAGCAAGCATCGCGGCATTAGCTCAGTGGTAGAGCGCGGGAGTACAAACTTCGACGTGTTTGAAATTCCGAACGTTCATAATGAACGAAATATTAACTTAAAGTTTCTAATTCTGGTTAAAATTCCCCGGAGTGTGGTTTACTGGTGACTGCAAGAGTGAGAAGTGAAGAAATACAGTTATTATCCGATTTTAAATGTATTAAGTAGCCAAATTCGGCTAAATTTGAAAATGGCAAAAATCTTTCGTTCACTATGAACGTTCAAAATTTCAAACACCTAAACTTCGGGTCCGAAGGTTCGCGTCCCGCTTGCCGCATATTTTTTGTGCAACTAATTCATTTTAATTCATTCTGGTTCCTTTCATACGTAACACTATATTCACTTCTTAAATCGCGATTATTCGAAAAATTAGTTCAAACTCAAATATAATTTAAGGTAGTTCACTAGGAAATTGATTTTCTTTAAATTTTCTTAAAAATTAGTGTACACCCGACAGAAGTTGATTCTTTCCGAACGTGCCTAGTCAATTTTAAAATCCTGCAAGCTCATTGGACGATTCCAATTTACTTTTTCAATGATTTAATAATTTATTAATGTTTGTAAATTCCATATTTTTTTCTTATTATTTAAATTTTTTGTTATTTCACACTTATTTTATTCAATTTGTTTAAGACTCAATGACGTGTTCAGTCGATAGAACAGGATTAATGATAAAGTATGAGTATTACATCATCTTCATAAAAAATAAAAGCAAATAAAATATTATGTAAACACAAAATGAGTGTATATAACATTATATGCTCATAAACCATAACCGTTTCAACTTTAAAGTTTTTATCTCAAAATTGAGAGAAGGTAATTCTTACTATATTCACTTCAAATCATTAAGTCATTAAGAAATTACGATTTTGAAAAATACGTAAAAAAATTTTAACCTTAAATATTTAAATATCTCTAACAATTATGAGACAATTCTTTTACCTAAAGGACATATACGATAAACATATAAACTCTATATCTCCACAATATTTCAACATGATTAAACCAATTTTTTTTTCTCCAATTATCATGCGATAAAGAAAACGATTGTGCAAAATACGAAAATTTTAAATATCAAATATCTCAAACAGTAACTGAACGATCTTGATGAAAATTCGCCCATATATTACCAATCTCACACATAAAATTGTCTATAAATTTGGAGCTGATTTATCAAACCGTTTTCAAGAAATTACGATTTGAAAAAAAGGTTAAGAAAATTTTAACCTCAAATATCTCTGAAATTTATTGACCAATCATTTAACCCAAAGAACTTAGCCGAGAGCTATCCCAAATCTACCTCTGCAAGGAATTTCAAAGCGATTAAGTCAATTTTACTAAAGTAAACGTGCTTCATACAAAACGCATTTTTTTCATTTTTTATTTTTTTTTCTCAACAACTAGTCGACAGAATGGATTCAAACTTTTACAGATTATAGCTATTTATATTCTGCATTATCATGATTTTTTTTTACAAAAAATTCACCGTTTATTTTTGGAGTTATAAGCTTTTTAAAAAAAACACGTTTTTTTTTGTTAATAAAAAAAGAACCGCAATAGCTAATGTAATTTTTTTTTGAAAATATAGGTATTTTATGCTCTTTCGAATGCTATCTGTCCGATTCAAATATCTCAATGTTATTAAAAAAACGCAAAAATGAATTTTGCGAAAATAGAAAATTCGAAATAAAACAAAAACGCATCGGCGAATCAAAAAGAGGATTTCCTTCACCCACTTACACAAGAAAAACAAAAAAAAAATGAAACCTGTCCAGTTAAAATCGATCGAATAGATTTGAAATAAAACAAAAACGCATCGGCAAATCAAAAAGAGGATTTCATCCCCCATTCAAACAAGAAAAACAAAAAAAAATGAGACCTGACCGGTTAAAATCGATCGAATAGATCCTGAGATAAAACGGTATCCACACACACACACACACACACACACACACACACGCGCACACACACACACACACACACACACACACACACACACACACACACACACGCGCACACACACACACGCGCGCACACACACACACACACACACACACACACACACACACACACACACACACACACACACACACACACACACACACACACACACACAACAGACACACACACACACACACACACATCCATAGACATTTTCTAAAATCATGTGATTCGAACTTCTATAACCTCTATTCGTGTTTCTAGTGCGATTTAACGAAACTTAAAATTTTACTATTACAAAGCTTCCTCCAGGAGGTATAAAAAAAAAAAAAAAAAAAAAAAAAAAAAAAAAAAAAAAAACAGGACCCACCGAGATTTGAACTTGGAAATGCAGATCTAGACGTTGTACTCTTACGGCTATATTACAACGCATGTTTGCATTTTATTATAAATGACTTTATACATTTGCTGAAATATCATATTATACTTACTGAAATATATACATATTCAAACTTTACTACCAACAACTACGTGTTATATGCATCGGATGAAGAGAAAACGTAAGGACAATTATGCGTCTTCAAATCTTAGGACGACCGTTCCTACAATTCGCAATGCATAACTCATACCCACAACTTCGAAGTCAGCGTCCATCTCGCATTTGAAATTACCTTTTGTCAAGTATCACGAACTTCAGCAACAGTAACAGCAGCAACAACAACAACAGCAGGCGCAGCGGTATGCGAGGGGAACGTTACGAGCGCGCAAACCGTTTATTTATGCTCGGTTGCAACCTCTTCTCGCGCGCGCTCGCGTACACGCGCATTCTCCGCCTTGCATCTATACGCTGCATACGCAGGAAGGGGCGCAGGGGGGGGGGGGGATGATGCAGAGTTAATAGCGAGATCGCCGTCTTACCGCGCGGCGCTCATTATTAATGAGGAGGTTCGACTGCGAGGCGCGTATACAGCGCGCGCGCGGGGAGAGAGAGAGACGTCGATGGGAGCGATATATGCTATTATGCGGCTTTATTTATTTACGCACACGCGCCGCGATTTATGACGGATCCGAAGAGAGAATTCCGCAGCAGCTGTGGCGTCTATAAGTGCACCGCGCAGATTCGCCGGAAGAATGCCGATAGCGCGCTCGCTCGCCCCCTCGCTATAGGTGAAAACGAGAGGCGCGCCCTCGCGTATAAAGTGAATTATTTAGCGGGCCCGCGAAGTGCGTCCGCTGCAACCGTGTCGATGCTCTGTGTGTTAATTAGAGATAAGCAGCGGGGAAGTTTAGATGTAGTTTGGTATGCCGCTGCTATTATTATCAACGGAGGGCTGCGGCAATTACAATACCGTCGTCAGCACTTTCGGTTAACCAGAGTGTGGTTTTCTGAAACGCGTTGCGCAGATGTTTGTCTATGGCTTCGAAAAATATACTTTCCGCAGGTGGAAAAAGTTGGTGAAACGGGTTTAACAGCAGCAGCAGCAGCAGCAGCTATCCATATTATGAAATTTTTCGCATGAATAGAGACACACGACCGCTAACAAGGGTTTAAAATTCAATTGAAACATTGTTAACTCGTCCTCGCTATAACCTTTTTAGCAAATTATTCCAGTTTTTGAAACCGAAAATAAAGTTAAAATTGAGGTCAGAGAGAGAGAGAGAGAGAGAGAGAGAGAAAGAGAGAGAGAGAGAGAGAGATGACCACGAGGATGAACGGAAAAGTTTTTCCTTTTAATCTCAACTTTCTAGAACCAGAATTTTTATTTTCACAAAAAACAAAATGCAATTGCTACAGAGCCTTTTGAATAGAGCTGATAATCGATATTACTATCGCGGAAACTCAAAAGTTTCCGAAACTCTCGGAACTTTCAATTATTCTGCTCCACTTGAAATTTCCTAAATTGATATTTTCATTGAAAATTGGCGCGGGAGAGAGGCGAAAGAAAACTCGATCCTGATTATTCAAGTTTGTTTGACTTGGAAAATGAGAGGCAGAGAACGAAGCACAGCATATATAGTTACTCTCCGCGAAACACGATAGCGCAAGGCTGAACGCGAGACTACCTTGACTTTGACCGCAAGAAATTCGGAACTGCTAAAGTTCAGCGAGCATAGCAACCGGTCACCCGGTACATAATAGACTTGGCGATGCTCACTTCAACCGAGCTATTCACTACGACACGCTCTCTCGAGCTGTGTAGAGGGAGAGAGACTTCTGTGTTTATTTCCTGTACGTTGGAGCTTTCTTTACGCCAGCTCCAATATAAAAGTCTAACGTCGAGAAGTCTACCAAGGCATTCTTGGGGGAAAATACGCTGTGAAGAAGTCTGTACTAGCATCTGACGGTGATCTCACACACTTTTTTAGAGTTTTATCATTTTTGTCGTCTGAAAATTCACCAATTTCATTGAATAGAAAAAGCAAAATAAAGTTTGTTGGAGGAAATTTTCTAATCGAATACCCAGAACTTCGTTCACCTGGATTATTTACAGCTTTTCTGAAATAAAAGTCCTTTCTGACAATTTACACTAACACATATTTGAAAATTTATTTCATCTCGAGAGACAATAAAATACTTTTATGATAAAAAAAAAAAAACACGTAAACTGTGAGAGAGCTTTAGACAGTATTAAATTCCAAAATAAATTTCCGGCAAAAGTAGTAACACATTGTTACCTACCACAACAGCGAGCGCAAAAGTTTATACCTCGCGACAAATTGCAAACGCGGAATATCATCAGCCGTAGCGCGACGGCTAGCTCATAAACGAATTTCCCTGTTCTCCGTATACACGAGCCCGCGCCGCGCGTATAAGTTTTTCGCTGCTCAACGCGCCGACGAGGGGCGCGAGAGGTGGGTTATATAGACAACGAGACAATATCGCGCGCGGGCGCACTGTAGGTTATATCGGCCGTAATATCCCCCGACAGGAACAGCAGCGGTGGTGGTGGCCGCGCAGCGGTGGTTATGTCACGGGCGAGCCCCGTCGCCGGGGATATACCCCCATAAGCCGGTTACTGCAGCGCGCGACCTCCAAGAGGCACTCCAATGCCGCCGCCACCGCCGTGCGTCACCCTATCTCTCTCGCTCGCTCGCTCTCCGAATGGCAATAATAATAATAATACGCGTTCATGAGCGGCCGGGAGCGTGCGTACTATATATATTACTCGCCTGCTGAGAAGTGCGCGGGCATCGGCCAACGATCGATACGAGATTTGAATGCTTTAATATCTAAGGACGAGATGAAGAGAGGGAGGAGGGGGGGAAGCTATAGGTGGAGATGATTTTAGAGAGGATTATACGGGGAGAGGACTAAGTGCCAGATATACGCGGCGCGTCTTGATTTATTTAAAGGGGAATCAGTCTCGCGCAGAGGTCACTTGATTAATGATATCAATTTTGGCGCGACGTGTATAGCGCCCGCGCGCTCGCTCTCTGGCTCTTTATCATTTTATTAGATGTGTGCGGGTATATATATATAAGCGTGGACTAAACAGCTATAGCGCGTTGTGCCGCGTTATTAATTCCCAGGATATCGCGCGGGCATGCCATAATAGAAAGTGAATCATCGTCGGTGCGGTAACTAATTAAAAGAAATTTTATAGCATTCTGAGTGGATAGAACATTTTAAATGTTAATGTTTGACGACGAAGAAGTTTTAGGCTTGCATATCAACTAGTTCAATGTCTTTATCAGTATACTATAATTAAAATTTCGGCAATCAATAAACATTTATTTATTTATTTTATTTATTTATTTATTTCCAGAAAATATTTACATTACATTATTATATACGAAATATACATAAGTAAGTAAATCCTACTGAGGCAAATATTATTGCCTGTGTGTAGATCTGGTACACAGAAAACTTACAAACTAAAAAAAAATATTACAAACTACAAAATTCTTAAAAAAACTATATAATGTTATGTGCGTAGTGTTAGTTAACATCGATAAAATCCATTGTAGTACATAAATAACAGTTAAATAATTTGTTAGATATATTGGTTAAGATTTAATTATTATTTTGAAATTATATTGCATCTTTTACTATAAACATTTTTAATTTTTTCTTCATTAATTGTCTACTTAAATTCATAACTTTGAGATCCTTAGATAGCCCATTAAAGACCCTTATAGCTTCATTGTAGCTATTTTTATCACTAATTCTTTTATCACATTTAGGTAATTGAATTGTTTTGTTTCTGGTCTTGCTCGCACTGTTTATATATTTATTTCTTAATGTAGAATAATGTAAGGATATTGACTCTAACTGGAATAATTTTTTTATTTCAAGAGGTGGATTAGTTTGAGAGAATTTATTTTTATTTATGATTTTCAATATTTTGTTTTGTGTTGATTGTATTAGTTTCATATTATTATCGTACGCACCACCCCAGGCAATTACCCCATAATTGATTAGACTATGAAAGAAAGCATAATATATTATCATTAATGTTTTTGTATCCATCATATTTTTTATCTTGGCAAAGACAAAAATTAGGTATTTGGTTTTTTAATGATATATCTTATATGCTTATCCCATTTCATATTGTAGTCGAAATACAGCCCTAAGTATTTATGACTTTCAACTCTTTTTATTAATTGCGTTCCTATTTTGATGTTTAGTGTGCCAGGTACACTATCACAGTAGTTTCCGAGAGTCATATAGACCGTTTTATCTATATTTAGCGACAGTTTATTTTGTGCAAGCCACTTGGCCACATGATTAAGGTAAGCACACATTTTTTCTTGAGCTGAGGACCACATGTTATCACTTGATATGATAACCGTGTCATCAGCATAGGACATGATTGTGTCATTTTGCATACTTCCTAGTAAGTCATTGACATAAAGTATAAAAAGTAATGGTCCTAATATAGTTCCTTGGGGAACACCCGTGGTAAATTCTTTATATTCACTTTTACAGTCTTGAATTTTTACTCTTTGCCGCCTATCTGTAAGATAGCTAGTCATCAGTTTTAAGGCACTACCCCTTACTCCATATCGTTCAAGCTTATCTAATAGAACTCTATGATTAACAGTGTCAAATGCTTTGGCTAAGTCTAGAAAAGCAACAATTATTGGTTTACTTTTATCTAAGTTTTCGTATATGATATTTGATATATAATTTAATGCGTCAGTAGTTCCCCTATTTTTAACGAAGCCGTATTGTTTTTCTGATATTATGTTATGTTTTTCAATAAGTGGTATAATCTATTATAAATTATTTTTTCAAAAATTTTTGCAATGTTCGATATTAAAGAGATTGGTCTGTAATTATTGATATTAGATTTTTCACCAGCCTTGTAGATAGGGACTACCTCAGCATTTTTGAGCGCGTCAGGCCAGATAGATTTCACAATACATAAATTGAAGATATATTCTAAGGGCACACATATATATTCAGAGAGAATTTTCAATGATTTAGCGTTAATATTGTCTACACCTCCAGATTTATTTTTCAATGTATTGATTATTTTGTATATCTCAGCAAAATCTGTCGGACGAAAGAAAATAGATTCAGGATTCCTATCTGGAAGTTTCAGGTTATTATTATTTATATTAGCAAATTGAGCACTCAAATTTGGTCCTATTTTACAAAAATAGGTGTTCATAGCGTTTGCTATATCAGTTTTATTTTCGATTTTTTGATTGTTATCGTATATATAATTTATTGGATTATCATGCACACTATTTCTCCCTAATTTAGTTTTAATTATGTTCCATAATTCCTTAGAGTTTCCGCTATTTCGTTTTACCATTTCCTTTTCATATTTAAATTTTGCTTCTTTAATAACTTTGTTCAATATCTTAGTGTAATTTGTATACTCTTTTTTAGGGCTTCAGAAGTGGGATTGTTTTTCCATAAGATATACAGTGTCTCTTTAGTAGTACACGAGACTATAATAGCACTAGTAATCCAATTTTTTCTCGGAAGTTTATTTTTAAATTGTTTTTTGGTAGTGGACGCATCAATACAATTGTTTATCATGTCTATTAATGCGTTAACTGCAAGATTAGGATCCTGCATAGACAATATTGAGTACCAGTTTGAATTATTTGCAACATGTTTTAACTTGTTGTAATTAATTGATTTCATATTGAATTTCTTCGGCTGATTTATTTCTAATTTATCTATAGTTATAAATAATGGGTAGTGATCATTAAATGGATTCGTTATTTTAAATGAATTAATATTTATATTTTTAGTTTTTATATAGAAATTGTCGATGCAAGTACCTCTTTTATTATCAGATGAAGGCCTTGTTATTCCAGTAAAGCATGGCGTAAATTTATATTCCAAGAGATCATTTAAAAATTCTTGTGTTATAAGGTTATCTGTTGAGTCAGTCTTACTAAAATTTTCGTCTAATATATCAATGTTAAAATCCCCGATTATACAATGGTTCTTAGTATTTAATTGATCTCTTAGGAATTTTTTCAGGCTATGTACAAATTCATACTTTTTTATATTGTGTGATCTATAGATCGCTGAGATTCTTACAGTTTCGGTGCCAATTAATTTTATAACCGAGCTTAAGATACGTATGTTGTCGACCACTATAATTTCTGTGTGTTCAGATAGTTCATCCTTTATATACATCATAACTCCATCTGCTTTATTCATTTTACTCTTACTATAGTAACTTTTGTAACCTGATATGTTGTACAATGGAGTATATTGCACATTCCAAGATTCAGTACATATAATGACACTTGGTCTTACGGCTAAACATTCAATAAAAGTTTCAAGTTTTTCAAAGTTTTGTTTTACACTTCTAATATTTACACATAAAATCAAATTTTTACCTTTATCGATACTTTTATTGAGTGTTTGTACATTACCAAAAGCTTGTTCTTTTTGTGAGATAATTTCAAAATTTAGTTGTTGTTGATCCATGTTCAAATTCAGAAAGTTCAGAAGTTGCTGAGTCTGTTGGGTAATAAATTTGTGACATTTGAACTAACAATAAAATTAAAAAAATGTTTCTCTCTTTATCTTCTAAAATGTTAGATACATTCTCATCATTTTTCTATACTTGTATAGCAGTGTACTCTCGTTCACTATAAACTTATATTTTTTCATTGAAAAGTAACTACGATTCGTTAAAGTGAATTTTACCGTCCATCGATACCATTTCTAAAGCACGAAAATAAAATATTTCGTCGAGCAATCTGGTTTATCTCACTACACTTCGCCATTCCTCGTTCACAGCAATACTCGATATTTCTTAAATTCTCGCAACAGCGCACCAAAAAAAAAAAAAAGAGAAAGAGAGAATGAAGCACATGTATATACACTCGTCGTTCCAAACGTACACTGCGTTACCCTAATCAAGGCTTATTCCTCGAATAAGCGCATATCCGTAACGTTGACTGGACCAGCGCGAAGACCGTTGTAAAAGTCAGCGCGCGCGAGACTCGCCCGCTCTCGTACGCACATAAATACCCGTGAGAGCTCCTATACTGCAGTCGCGCGGGTAAGTGGCGCGCGCGAATGTATGTGTGTGTATGTGTACGCAAAGTTAGCCAGCGCGTCGCGAGCGCGTGTAATTACGCCGTGATTTATAATGATGGGGCGAGTGTGCGCAGTAGCCTCTCTCTCTTGCTACGGTCAGCGAGTCGTCCTCGTCGCTTCTCCCCCCTGTATATGAGCAAGACTGCTAAAACGTGCACTCGAACTCGTTATGCGCGAAGAGTACTGCATCGAAAAACGAGTATTGCCGCAAAACCATTGCTTTTCGAGTTTACACTTTTTCGTCGCGCCTGTTAGCGCGTCATTATCTGCCTGCGTACGCTGAATGAAGACATAAAACTATACGGGGGATAAAGAAGTTGGACGCACTAGGCCTGCTGCTGCTTTCTGCGAATTCCTATGTGTCTATAGAATCGTAAGTGATGGGGTTTCGGAATTGTTCACCTGTCGTCTTTTATTTCATGGTTGGTATATAAAATGAATGGGCGAAATTGAAGGGGGGAGATATATTATAACGAAAAGCAATTTAACAAGAAAATGTTTAATGAGAACAGTTGAATTATGTTTGTGGCGAGTGACAACTCGCAGATACGTGCATACTATGTACACGTAACATGTTTAAGGTGGTGTAGTAGTCCTACTTTACCACTAACCCTGTTTTATCGACGGAACATGTCAAAATAATTAATATAAATAAATAATTAATATAAATAAAATGATTTGCGTCTTAAACAAATTCACTTGCCCTGCGTAATCCTCTAATACATCATTCTACGAAGTTTTGAGACAAAAAAACGACGACACCTTTGTTTATTTTTGGAACGAAAATTAACGAAAATTAACCAAATTTCGTTCCAAAAATAAACAAAGGTGTCGACGTTTTTTTGCCTCGAAACATTGTAGAAAGATGTATTACACCATTACGCAGGGCAACTGAATTTGTTCAAGGCGTAAATCATTATCCTTTTATTTATATTAATTACTTTTACATGTTCTGCCGATAAAACAGTGTTAGTATAGTGCGACACCCCCTTAATAAGTTTTGAAAATATTTAATGGTGGAAGGATAAGTTGGTTTCGGTGTATAAATATGTTAATAGTAATTTATGACCATATTGGGATCATTGAATTAAAGTTTTAGAGCTACAGAGAATGGCTTAAAAATATTTGAATTAAATATTCAAAATGTTAAGACTACTTTCGGCACTGCTACTGTTAAATCTCCGATTATCCTCGTTCTTTAGTACGCGCGTAAGGACATATTAAGCTCCTTTAAATAGTTATGAATTAAAATTGCTTTTTGAGCGCGGAAACTCGGCACTGAAAACTATTAAAATTTACTGCAATTTTATGCGAGAGCTTGAGCGTCGCTTAAAGAAATCGTTTAATGATCCGTTCAGTATTCAAATTAGTCGAATCTCTAATTCTATTACGGTAAACGGTTTATTCCTTTCTTTTTGGTTAAATGCAGACGAGGCGAACGGGAATACGAAGGGAGTAGAAAAAAAAACTAACGAAAAAATCATTTGTGTGGCTATAGGACAAGCCCTACAAGTCCGAGTTCCCGAAGCCAGACAAGTTACAAGTGAGTTTTACGAGTTGATTCGGGGTTAGAAGAATCGACGAGTTTGTCACGATTTGCTGATGTGACGCTGACATTTCTGTGTTATGGTCAAAATTTGACTGTCTATTTTACACGGTACATGAGATTATTCATGCGATGAATTAATTAAAATTCCTTTGTAAGTATGACATGAATCCTCAATATCTTTGAAAAAGTTTTTTTACTCGAAGCAACACTGTACCTAAAGATTCCCAGTCAAGATCTTTAAAGCGCTTTTCTGTTTTGTAAGTAAAAAAAAAAACTATACTCCATAGAACATTTTCTATAACGAAGCTAATAGGATTAAATCGAGTGAAAAAGTCTCTTGCAAAAAAACACTCAATAAACGTTCATTTAAAAACTCGCAAATTAAATTTAAAATGTAGCACTAGTTTTATGGCATAAATACTTCGCAATAAAGGCGCGCGCATCGCGACTTTAAAGCGAAGAAAAAAAAAACAATCAAAGCACTCGAAACAAAACAAACGCAGATTTTTCTCATAAAAGTTATATATCCCGCGCACCCCCCACGAATACCGTGGAGTCGAGAGTCAAGGCCCGGCCGGGGGGAGCAGCCGCGGAGAAAGAGCAATCGGGGTAAAACTCTCTCTCTCTCTCTCTCTCTCTCCCTCTCTCTCTCTCTTACTCTCGGCCTCGCCCCTGCTTTAATAGTGAACTTTTTTCGTCTCAAAAACAATATTTTTGATTTATGCGTCCGCAATATCTAGCAAGCGGCGACGATGGAATAGACGCAGAAAGGAGCTAAATTACGGAGCTGCAGAGAGAGACGGAGGAGAACGGGAGATAGAAAGAGAGAGAGAGAGAGAGGCAAAGTGGAAGAATAGTGAGCGCGCTGGGGCGAACTAGCGGGAGCGGGCGCACCCCTCGAATATTACACGTTCAAGGTCAAATTGTTGTGAGTGCGGGTGGGTGGGGGTTGATACGCTTCCCTCTGCATTATATTATTGGCAATATAAGAGGGCACGCGCGCAAGTGCAGCAGCGCGCAGTCGATTCCTGCGAGCCTCAGACTCGAGTCGACGACTCCGCGCGCCTCGAGTGGCACTCTTTAATCGTCTGGTTTATCCCGGAGCGCGCGCGGAGTTGCACTCGACGACTGCAGCGCGCGGTATATAACTCAGCTCGTTATATTCCCCGTATAACGCGGAGGGGACCAAAGTATCGCATCATATATCGCGAAAAAGTCGAAGGGAGAGAGAGAAGTGATACGAGCACGTGGAGGACACTATATGCGACAGGAATTCTTCTAACGACTCACCCACTCCACGCACTTCCTCCCTCGAAGGCAGCAGCAGCAGCTTTTGCCGGCGCGCTCGTCCTTTCGGCGGAAAAGACGCGTTTTACGATCGTATGGAGCGCACGCACGCACGCGCCGCTGTGTACTATCGTGATGTCGTGTGCCCCCGTAAATCTTGCAAGCAGGGCGGCGGCTCGACTAAAAAATGACACCATAAGCGCCGAAACGTAAATGTCTTCGTGAATCTCGTGAAAATCTTCGCAAGCTCGCGAGCGTATTCGTCCCTTCGCCTCGGGGGAGGTTTATGTATGGCTATGCGAACGCGAGGGCATGACGATATGACGATTAAAGATATACGGGAGGTTTAAGCCTGCCCGTAGTGCGTCTCGATGGTAGATTCGATTTATGGAAAAATTTAGTGTTCGAAAAATGTATACCAACTAGTTTAAAATAATTGTTTCACATTTATACAGAATTTTTCAACTTTTAACTTACGTAAGAGGGTATTCTTATGTCCGGGCCGAAATTTCAAGTTTATTTTAGGAATTTTTTTTTTACTATAAAACAAAATGCAATAATTTCAATATTTTGTATGCCTATATATTGACATCTTAAATTACCCACAAATTTTTTTTAATCTATTTAAACATTATTTTCATTTTTTTTTTTTTGACGGCGAAAGTAAAACCCTCAAAAAAAGGTAGGTGGCTGGCGGGAGTGTATTCAGCTTTATAGTTGTCTGAAGTCAAAATTCGGGTGGATTATTGTTCTGTAGGCTTGTCATTCTCGCAGGTACCGGAATCAAACAATTTCAAAAAATAAAAAATAAAAAAATGTCGGCCTTTAAAAAAAAAAAATCGAAAAATTGCGTTTTTTTTCGTCAAAAATGTCTAATTATGGTATCTACAAGAGCTACAGGTGTATAGAATAACGTCTAAAAATTTCAGCTTGATCGGTTAAATAGTTTTTTTTTTTTTTTAATCACGTTACCGAAAAAAGAAAAACGCGTTTAAAGTTTCCGTAACAGATTTTTCATGAAAAATAAAAATTTTTTTTAGAAATTGTATTACACTGAGAGAAGAATATTGTTGCTGTTAACATATTTATCTATTTGAAATATAAATATTCAGACTTGAAGGTAGCTGATGGTAGAAGTTCTTGTAAATTGTAGTTTTTTAATGTAATAGCCAATTTTCTACCAGGATAATGTTGTTATATAACAAAAAGGTTTGAAATAAAAACTCCATTTAGTTTTTTACCCTAACGTTTCGGACAATTTTATTGTCTATGTTATCAGGATAAGCAATAAAAAAGTCCGAAACGTTCGAGTAAAAAAATAAATGATGTTTTTATTTCAAACGTTTTTGTTATAAAACAACATCATCCTAGTAAAAAATTGACCATTAGATTCAAAAACTACTATAATAAGCATATTGTAACTATTACAATATCAATGTTCTCAGGTAACATATTGAAATTGTTTAGGAGAACATGGTAACTTAACTGTTAACATGGCATTATAACTGTTACAATGCCTATATTTGGTCATATTTAAATATACGTATATTAACAATTATATTGCCATGTTAACAGTAAACAAACCCTTTTCTCAGTGCTACAAAATATTCTCAACATGTATTACTTTCGAAATATGAAAAAAAATATATTGAAAATTTTTACCCTGAACATAAGAATAATCCCTTAACGTTTGCTAAACTCATATGTAGTGTTGTATTAAAAATTCAATATGTATATGTAACCAGAATTCTGTCTATATTGACATTAAATGGCTTTACACAAGTATAAGAAAACTTAAATTAATTATAATATTTCGTTTTAAACTTTCGTGCCAAAGCGTATCCCACTAGGGATAAAATTATCAATTTACCGCCATTTATCAATGAAGTTTCGATTTTTAAACTTTCCCATCGCGGCAATAATTTATCTCGCAACTCATTAAAAAGGCGTCCCTCCCATCAATTCCGAACTTTTTATATACGCCCAACAAGTTAATTTCCATACACTGTCAAAAGCCAAACACGAACCCTCCGCGGGGTGGGGGGTGTAATTCACTATTCGCGCGGCGCCGTAAAGCGCGCGAATATTTCTCCCCCAGCCTCTCACACCCTCACAGCTGCTTTGCCCTTTCTAGATACGCACTTTATAGTACGATTCCTCACTTAAGACAAGTAAAGAGATGTGCACGCGTGCGCCTTTTAAATGCGCGAGAGCTTTTATTTTTCTCCTTTTTCGCCAGCTATATAGGAGGAAAATCTCTTTGCGCGGCGACACGCTATCCCCGTTCGCGCGCAACTCCACGCAGAGTTTGAGTAGGTGGAGAAAAAGAGAGAGAGAAAGAGGGAGGAAGGCCGTTAATGAAATTCGTCCCGAGTCCACAAAGCTATGGGACTTTCCTTCTTCTTCTTCTTTATCTCCCCGCGCTGCACTTCTTTCTCGTCTTAGTAATTTTCCTCGTGGTTCTCAGCTGAAATCACTGAAAGCCACCTCCCTCCGCGCGACCCCCCGCGCTCTTCTGGAAGCTGCATCTGCGCGCACAGCGAGGGATCGCGAGAGGGGGAGAGAGACCCTTTCCGCGTCCGTCCTGACTTTATACGTCTAACTTCTTTGTCATGGTAAACCGCGTGGATTATGATACTGCACGGTCACATGCTACCGGGCACTGATTAAACGAGGATTACGCGATTTACATTTCAATAGGTACGATTCAGTTCGCACGTGTATAGTTGTATATACATATATAGGTGTGTATGTACAAACCACCTTCGTACTTTCCTGAAAATTACGGCCCACGCTGACAAACAGGATAATCCTGATGTAATTATATTGTAAATTTACGTTAATTTAATGCAAACAATATACGACGTGTAATGCACACGCGCGGGAGGGCTATGTCCAATTGGAATGTGCTTGTAATTATATATACGCGGAATTTTCATTGAAACGCCTCGAATGTGCGGGAAATTTTGAAATAAATATTCCAACATTTTTATGTACATATGTTTGATCAATGAAGAATGTCGATATCATTTGAATCATATTTTACGTGCCAATAATGTTTTTTTATGTAATTAATATGACTTTATTTATAATTAAAAGCAAACAACTGTTATTTACAAAGGAATTTAGTTTTCGTTTCAATATAAACAATCACAATGTCCCAAGGGGAAACTGCCAGTAGTGACAGAACGGGCCGTTACTGATTCTGTACTGGAAGACATACAATTTTAAGCCAACGCTGGTCTAATCTTGTCTCATTACTGAATTGTTAAGAATCGTCCGGTATAGAAAATGCCATGATTCAGCCAAGATATATACTGGCACAATGCAGACTGCCGGTACTACGTCAGTATAAAACAAAAGACTAGTCACCATAACCTTTTATTTGGTCTCTTAGTTTTGAGAAAAATTATTTTCTTAATAATTTGGCCAATCGCACCTAAATGCCGTACATTTAAACAGAATTATATTAGCAGCATACCTAAATAAGGATTTAAATAATAATTCACAAATTCACCGATAAGTCTACATATTGTATCATACTGCGTAAATAAAAAGTGAAGTGTCGGCTGCCGTACTAATTTCTGTAATGGACCAGTACTGACTTCAAGTCTAGGTTTATTCTTATCATTTCTGTGTTGCACCAATAACGGCGCAGTACTTTTTGCCAGTACCGTCAATATGGCAAACAGTAATGTGCCAGCATTGGGCCGGTAGGGCATTTCCCCCTAGGATATGCGTTTCCTTCCAAAGTTTAAATTTTACATCAATAGGAAAATTATAATTAAATGCTTTCAATCATTACAATGCATATAGTGAGATAAAATAACTCTTTGGTTAAAAATAATCTTTACTGTTCACTACCAGCA
Organism: Torymus aiolomorphi; assembly: GCA_036365515.1. Classification (NCBI taxonomy): domain Eukaryota; kingdom Metazoa; phylum Arthropoda; class Insecta; order Hymenoptera; family Torymidae; genus Torymus; species Torymus aiolomorphi. The sequence continues at coordinate 187,651,995 of CM070875.1, forward strand.
CTATATACGCCGGTATTTCAGTAACTTATTTAGAAAAATAATAAACCCAGACCCTACCATTACCATACAAATAAACACTTCGAACGCAGAGACAAAAAATAGGTAAAGTTTTATCAGCTCCACCCTTTTCTCTTGCCACACCCCCTGAGGAAAACTGCGAGCCGAGAGGCTATATATATATATATATACACAAACTGGGCGAAAAATTCTCCCCAACCGTGTCATCATCAGCGCTGCTCGAGTCCCCCAAACCCCTCGCGGACTCCCTAATTCGCGGCCGTTACCGCCTAGCGCTGATGCCGAACGAGCAAAACACTCCCCGCTGCCGTTCCCGGAATCGCGAACGCACGAGAAAAAGCGAGCGCGAGCAAGCGGGAATCGAAGACAAAAGAAGGAGGGGCATTAGAGATAACGATAGACCGAGTCAGCTGTACTAGTAGCTCGCGCGAGCGAGCAGCCGATAAGATAAGAAAGGGAGGGGGGCGCGCACTTGCGCTATCGCCTTATAGAATTCGCCGTTCGCTATTACCCGGCCGAGTTAAGGCGTGGAGAGGGCCCGTGCGCAAGCGCGAGTCGTTCGCCGGTTAACTGCTCGTGAAGTCGTCAAGCCCGAGTTGGAAACCGAGGCATTAACGCGAAAGTATAGGAGGAGGAGGAGGAGCAGTCGCGGATCGCGGGATTTATGGTCGGCTCTTAATTTTCTCCTCGCGCTCTGTATGGGCGTATATAAGGCCGCGGCTCTGTCTCGCTCGCGGCTGACCGAAAGGGTTGTGAATTCGCGTAATACGAGCTGTTGCTGCACGTTCTCGGGGGTTTTGTTATGGCCGGGCTATGCACGTTCTGGAGTTCTCTGTGGGCGCGTAACGAAAGTGGTGCATTATTTTTCTTTATTTCATTCGAATATGGGATACAGAATTATAATTAGGTTATATTTATATTTGAGATTTTTACTTTTGAATGCGAAATTATTATCGAAATCTTCCCTGGTAGAAATTGTAACCAACCGTACGCCATCCGTTCACCAAATCGCAAGGATTTGGCCAACCGTTTAACCAACAGTTAGCGATAAATACCGCTTATTTCGTCACGGAATCACCCTTGCGCTTGGTCAATGAATGCTTAATATTAAAAATCTTAAATAAAAATCATTTACACAACTTATTATTTAAATAAAACTCTCAAAATTTGTATTATTCATAGAATAATCAAAACCCATATATTAATAGTATTTTTCTTCAGATAAATATGGTTAAATCGGTAACGGGTATAGTTTTGTTTGTTCAAATAATTGAGGTTAGGGCGTGTTAATGTGTTGTGTGCGTGACTTTTTGACGTAAGTCAGGACATGTACAGGTGGATACTTACATTTTTTTAAATTTAAAAGTATCCTATATTTAAAATTTGAAAGAATCCTACATAAAAGGTATTCTACATTTAAAATTTGAAAGTATCCTACATAAGTTCTTCGTACTCGTATTGCTCCGTTTTCTACACGGTGCTCCGTTACCATCTGACCTTTACAGTGAAGCAAAACCACGCGATCCCGGCAATCCCGTCACGTGACTCGTATGAGTCTGCGCAGTTAAATACTTTTACCTATACACAGTGCCGGTCTTACGTATTATGAGACCTGGGGCAAATATTTATTGCGGGGCCTACTTAAGGGGAGCATTTCCCTAATGAAATTCAGAATTGCTTGAAAAAGTACAAATATTCTCAAGAAAATACAAATGTATAGCCAAGGGAGTTGATGTATACATAAAAACGATTATTTAAATAATTTTTAAACCCAAGAAGGCGGAGGATATGAGGTCCGCGCATGTTAGGGAATTACGTAGACGTGCAACAATAAGCAAGACAATTATTTAAATAATTTTTAAACCCAAGTAGTCGGGGGACGCGAGGTCCACGCATATTAGGGAATTACGTAGACATGCAACAATAAGCAAGACAATTATTTAAACAATATTTAATCCCAAGTAGGCGGGGGATACGAGGTCCACGCATATTAGGAAATTACGTATACATGCATTAATAAGCAAGACTATTATTTAAATAATTTTTAAACCCAAGTATCCGGGGACGCGAGTTCCAAGCATATAGCGGAGTTACGTAGACGTGCGACGTAAGCAAGACGATTATTTGAATAATTTTTAAACCCAAGTAGCCGGGGGTCGCGAGATTCACGAATATGAAGGAGTCATGAAGACACAAAATAATAAGCAAAACGATTATTTAAATAATTTTTAAACCCAAGTAGGCAGGAGATATGAGATCCACGCATATTAGGGAATTACGTAGACGTGTAAAAATAAGCAAGACAATTATTTAAACAATTTTTAAACTCAAATAGCCGGGGGATATGAGGTCCATGCACGTAAGGGAGTAATGTAGACATGAAAAACTAAGCAAAACGATTATTTAAATAATGTTTAAACCCAAGTAGGCGGGGGATATGAGATCCACCCATATTAGGGAATTACGTAGATGTGCAACAATAAGCAAGACTATTATTTAAACAATTTTAAACGCAAGTAGCCGGGGGATGCGAGATACAAGCATATAAGGGAGTCATGTAGACATGAAAAATAAGCAAAACGCTTATTTAAATAATTTTATTCCCATCTCTACTATAATGGCCCTTTTATAGCCTGACAAGCGCCGCAAAAGTGGCGTGTGGATTCCTCTATAAAGTACTTTATTCCCGCACATGCGAGAATAATGTAACATAGTCTAATTTTTTACTTTTATGGTGAATTGGGTTAAAACTAACAAAATTATATAACACATTAATACAAAATAACTTTTTAAATCTATGAAACGGCTACAGTGGATGTGGCCGCTACGAAAAAATACATCTCGCTTCGCTACGCACGCTCGGGCACCCGCGGGAATAATCTGCGACTACAGCCCCTCGTTACATAATGTATTATTTAAACCCAAGTACCCGGGGGATGCGAGTTCCACGCTTATTACGGAGTTATGTAGACTTACGACGTAAGCAAGACTTTTATTTCCAAAATTCTTAACATCTATAACTTGATTCCCTTATATGCGTGGACCCCGCGTCCCCCGGCTACTTGGGTACACAAATTATTTAAATAATCGTTTTGCTTATTGTTTCATGTCTTCATGACACCATTATATTCGTGGACCTCGTGTCCCCCGGCTACTTGGGTTTAAAAATTATTCAAATAATCGTCTTGCTTACGTCTCGCGTCTACGTAACTCCGTTATATGCTTGGAACTCGCGTCTCCCGGATACTTGGGTTTAAAAATTATTCAAATAATAGTCTTGTTTATTAATGCATGTCTACGTAATTCCCTAATATGCGTCGACCTCGTATCCCCCGCCTACTTGGGTTTAAAAATTGCTTAAATAATTGTCTTGCTTATTGTTGCATGGCTACGTAATTACTTAATATGCGTGGACCTCGCGTCCCCCGGCTACTTGGGTTTAAAAATTATTTAAATAATCATTTTCCTTATTTTTTCATGTCTACATGACTCCCTTACATGCGTGGACCTCATATCCCCCGGATAGTTTGGTTTAAAATTGTTTAAATAATTGTCTTGCTTATTGTTGCACGTCTATGTAATTCCCTAGCATGCGCGGACCTCATATCCCCCGCCTACTTGGGTTTAAAAATTATTTTCTTCATCCCCTAGCTCGATTTCGCGACTTTTGTGGCCGCTCTTTGTTGATCGTTGCGTGGCAACGTCCGCGACAGCGCACGTGTTGTAACCTAAACTATGCTAACTCTTCCAAATGTTATGACAAGAAAATCATTTGTAAAATCGGAAAATTGAAAAGATATAGGCGTATTAAATTAATTTTATGTTATTATTAATATATTGAACAATATATTTATAACTCTGATAATCAATTATGTTCTTATATTGCATACACGCTGTCAGAAAGCTTCTATACATATATAGACATGATGTTTACATTTTGAGTTTCAAGACATGGTGTAACTATATACTTATATGTGAAAGTTTTTTGACTCTCATTCTGTAATGTACCGCTTATGGGATAGAAAAAGACAAACAGAGGAACCATTGAGAGGTTGTTCTGTAGTTGAAATGAGTATCAATTAAGTATGTACATATTGTTGGTCCATCATCTCTTTTAAGCATCTTTTGCTAGTGTTTTTGATGCCCGCCCCGACCAGCAAAACCGAGGCGAAGCCTCGGTTTTGCAAAAGTCGTGCGGGCATCAAAAAAGGAGAAGTCGAGCTTACGCTCCGCGATATGTAAAGTAGCGCTGAAGCAGGCCTTTTATACATATGGCCAAGTCGTAGTTAGCAACAAAGAACGCTATTTTACTAATTAATATCAAAACTATATAGGCGTACTTTCGGCGGGGGATGAAGAAAAATAGTATATGACACTTGGCCAGGAAATCCAACTTCCTGGCCTTGTGTCGTAATATACTATTAAATAATCGTTTTTATGTATACATCAACTCCCTTGGCTATACATTTGTATTTTCTTGACAATATTTGTACTTTTTCAAGCAATTCTGAATTTCATTAGGAAAATCCTCCCCTTAAGTAGGCCCCGCAATAAATATTTTCCCCATGTCTCATAATACGTAAGACCGGGGCTGATCATAATGAGTTGTTTTCAGCCGTGGCACTTTAATTGGCCACGAAACCCTACCTGGCTCCTAGACTACTACCATAATTAAGATTTTTGTAATTTCCCTAACTTCCCAGCACTTTCTTACTTATGACAATGGTCATAAACTTGTAGAATTTATGTTGATGTACCTAGAAGTAATCCATCAATCCATCTGATCCTATCTCGAAACGGATTAGAGGGACCTTGCATGCCTTAATTATACCTGAGCCAAAGGCAAACCAAAACGGGAAAATAGCCCCCCCCCCCATTTACTAATGGGAGCAGAAAAGGCATGCAGAGGAGACACCCTAACCCTCTTCCACTAGTAAAGTAGAGGGGTATTTCCCGACTAGGTTAGCCTTCCACTCAAGTATAAATAAGGCTCACAAGGGTTTTGAAGATCACATTCAAAATATCTTTTGGCGAGGAAGCATCTAAGTCTAGGAGTATCTTCCAACAAAGTACTTACTTGCTACAAGTAACATTGAATCACCGTTAAATTTCAATTTTAGCAGAGTATTTTTAAATTTAGAAATGGAGTTCATCCCATCAATTGCGACAGAGAAGCGGAAAAGACCGGAGCTTGACGATAATACGATGGGTAGTGAAGGCAAGCATTTAAAAAAGATAAAAACAACGCATGCTCATAAATACTGTGTGTATACCGAGAGTATCGAAATAGACAAAAAGATTGAAAAGGTCCAAGAAGATTTGGAGCGCTTGAGGGAAAAGCTAGGGATCAAAGGAATACCTGAATCATTAACTCTTATGGATAAAATAATTAAAAATAATAGTTGCGTGCAGGCTATTGAGAGTTTAAATCAGATGAATAGACAAATGAACCAGGAATTGTACATTTTGGAAATTGAGGGGAGAGAGGCACAGGAAAATTTGTATCAAAAGAGAAAAATATGGTTCAATCAGCAAAACATTATCAAGACACAATGTATATTAGAAGAAAAAATTGCTATGTTGGAAAAAGAAATCATTAATAATCCAAAAATTTAACCCATTATTAAGTGGTATAATATGGCTATTGGCGAAGATCCACTATAAAATCTAACGCGCCTTGGGCAGAACCTCCTGGGTGGTGTGGAATACTGCGAGATCTAATGAACCGGCACAATTTCATTGAAATTCTTCTTGTAATGCTCTTGTTAACTAATCTGTCGTAGCTATTTAGTATGTGAACAAAAAGCTTTTTTTATTTATTTTGACCAAATTATGTTATTTATAAATAAATTGTTTGAAGTTCATTCTGACGCCAGCCATTTATGTTAGTGCAGTTAGTTTTATTTAAAGTATTTTATAGTGTAATTTCATCTGTTTAATAAAAAGTCTGGACAAGAGACAAAAAAGTGTCCGAAACGTCGTCCACTTAACGTATTTTCAGAGGAACAGTCTTTGTCTCAGGAATGACTTTATATTACAGGAAATTTGTACAGAAAAGTAATATATATATATATATATATATATATTTGACAAAAAAAGCAATGAATTTATTGCTATCCCTGAAACCTATTAATACCCGAACAGAAATAAAAACATACGTTCCTGTTACGTTTGCGTACTTTTTCATACGTTTAGATACGTTTTGGTTACGATTCGGAAATCTGTATATATCGGACACCTATTTCGAAGAGTGAATGGCACGGTCGACTCCTAGCCTCTTTCTATACTTGCCTTCGAAGCGCTCCCGCGCTCGATGACTCCTGTTAATGGTGAACAAATATAAATAACTTAAAATATAACCAAATGTAATAGAAACACTAAAATAATAAAAAATTAATAATATTATAAAGCTGCACAAGAGTTCAAGTTTTATAAAAATTAAACATTTTTGTCATGGCCATTAAACGGTATAGTTTTAGATATATAGAGCTCATATCAGTTCTAATTTAAGTAATGAAGAATGTTACGAAGTAGCAAAAAGAAAATGAGAATGGAAACGAATTTAAGCGGAGTGGAATTGATGGACATTATAGGTAAAGCAGAGAATGCAAATGAAATTATAAAGCCTATAAAATATGATAAAAGTGTAAGGCTGACTGCAGAGAAAGCGCTTGCATTGCTTATAGAGGCGAACCTGACAAAAAATGCGTACAATATAATGAGAGCTACTGCATTAGATGCCAACCATGATTTATGTCCGTCATATAAACAGGTTATTATTCCGAATATTTATAATTATTCTTAATACTTTTAATCTTAAAAAGTTTAAATAATTTATCATTTGCTCAGTTAAATAATTTTAAAATAAATTATAAGCTTAGGAGTGTAGGCTAGGGAAACTACACTAAGAAAAAAGTTCATTTGCCCGTGTGGCTTCCTCAAACTTAATTTGCTTATTCCTTTAATTAATTTTTAATAACAAAATTTATCATTTTTGCAGCAATTGATGACATAATTATAATTATATTCATTTATGCAGATTAAAAATTATTAATTTTGAAATTATGTATAAAATATGAATAAAATAATAGGTAAGGTTATTCTCGGATTTTGTGTGTCTCGAGTGTGAGACATTTTTAGAATCAGGCCCCGGGAGCTCTCCCGAATTCCCGATGGCCAGTCCAGGCCTGCATCGCGGGGCTCCTGTCAGCGCGAGGCCCGGCGCGACTGCCCTTCTCGCCCCGCCCTAAGACCGGCACTGCCTATACATAACACATGAACCTGCGATCGCACTCGTGTGTATGTAATATGTGTGTATTTATGTGCATGTGTGCTTGTCTTGCGGAAAGCGGGATGCGGACAGTAATTTCGAAGCATAGCCCACGTGCTACGCTGTCGACTTAACCTTCAAATAAATTTACTCCCAACTTCATTCAAATATTTTTTCAATGCATTACAATAATTTTTATTATTGTTTATGTATCAAAATCTTTTTACATATCTATATTTCTTATTAATTTCTATTATTGTTTTATGAGTTACTCAATGTTTTATTATTGATTGATAGTCCACCAACCGTTGGTTAACCGTTGGTCAATATTTGTCTTATTCGTTGGCCTAAATTATTGGCCAACAGTTAGTATATAAGCCATTCGAGTTGGTTTATTTTCTACCAGGGTTTAAAAACATTTATGTGTAAAGTAAATAAGGGCAACCAACTGAATATTTATTTGAAGTTTATCTTTAATCAGACAATGTAAATAAATCATCGATGCGTGAACTCTTTATTTACACGATGTTTCGTTTATCATTCAATTTCAACATTATGAGTTCGGTCCGAAATAATTATAATATCTACTCGTGATTATAAATACTCCAACGTGTATTATATGTTTACATCGAAAATATGAAAAGCAAATATTTTAGAGCAACATACGCGTAAATATTTCTCTATACAAGTATAATATAATATAATTATATTGTGGTATACACACACACACACACACACACACACACACACACACACACACACACACACACACACACACACACACACACACACACACACACACACACACACACACACACACACACACACACACACACACACACACACACACACACACACACACACACACATATATATATATATATATATATAACATATATTATAATTATATATAACATTTATATTATAATTATATTATTATTAATATTATATTATAATATAATATTGTAAATATTGTAAATATTTACAATATTTACGCCCTGCTGGAAATCGTCCATTTTTCGTCCATTTGTGAAACGATTTTTCTCCCATTTTCTAGCCATTTAATGGCGAGTTGATCGAAATCGCAAGAAAATGGCTAGAAAATGGGAGAAAAATCGTTTCACAAGTGGGAGAAAAATGGACGATTTCTACCAGGGCATATATATATATATATATATATATATTTTTTCTCTATATATTTCCGCGAATACGGAAATCGCGAGCACCGGTTAATAGCCGAATCATATTCTTCTATACGCAACTGTTCAAAAGCAGATAAGAGAGACGAAACTCGTCGGCAAGGGTAAACCAAACGGCAGTAGCGCCTCGGGAACTTTGATCGGGCGCCAACGCGCGCCGGCGAGATCCGAGCCCGCGATGTCCCGAGCCGCGCGCAATGACTAGCTAAAGGGATCGAAGTTATGGCTTCTATTCCGGCGCGCGCGATGCCGAGGAAACAAAGGGTCTCTCTCCTCGCACGAGCGCGCTATTTATCTACTTCGAGAGACGAGGCTGCTGCTGCCACCGCCGCTGCTGCTATTGGCAATGGGCGAGGTATAACAATAGAGAGGCCGCGAAGGAGAAGAAAAAGGAGCGAGAGAGAGAGAGACGCGTTATCGCGTCATCGACACGATTTCACGCACGGGGGACAAACTCGGGAGAAAAAGAGAGAGAGAAAAATGGAGGAGAGAACAGAAGGGAGCTCCATAAATAACATTTACGGGCCCGGAATAAATGGCAGATCGTGTAATTCCTTTCCCTTCCTTTTTCCAAATATTCGTATATCAATTTTTCCCTCAATTGATGTCGAACTTGCGGCGGAATAAGCGCGGACCGCTTTATCACGGGTATTAAAATCGATTTTGTAGATTTGCACGGGTTTTATGGAGTGCAGGCTGTGCGTCGTATAATGTTATACGCTTACGAATCATTTGTTGCGTATTGTTGCGAAATATTCTAATGATTGTCACCGATGAAAATAAGAACTGCTTATGTGATTAGTTGAAAATTCTGTTGCGAAATATAGAACAGCTGCTGGAATTATTAACCAAGCAAATAATAAAAGATTATAAATTAGTTATAAAGTTTAAAATTATGGCGTGTAATTAAAAATAATGTGTATATGATACAAAAAAATTGGAATTTTTAAGGACTCAAAAACTTATATGTAATATATAAGGGATTTCGTATAAAATGTTTATCAAAAATTCTCACAATTTAAAGACATTTTCTTTTTTCAAAAAAACAGCTAAAAGAAACTACAAATTTTAACAACTTTTCGTGTGTAGCACAGAGTCTGCGCCAAGCGTTTACTGAATTTATATCGGAGCACATAACGTAAAGTACACTTTACGCATCGTTACCTTAACTTCCAAACGTTGCGTTCCGCAAACCAGAAATTTACCGTAAGCAATTAAAATGTTTGCGACCAAGTATTAGTTATCGAAACTTTCTTTCTACTTTAAAATTTAATTTATATTTATTCTGTTTCTTGATATTAAAATGTATAATATGTGTATACTCGATATTTTATTTAAATGTAAAGTATTTCCTTAACTATATGCGAATTGGGAGAAAAACCGAACAAAAAGTTTTAAAACAATCGTCTATAAACACAAGCGTACGAAAGCAATCACAAGGTGTAATAGGCGTTTGTAAAACTTCGATCGAAACCATTACAATTTTTAATCAGTCACGCCACATTTTGCCGACTCTTAATCGCTTCAAACGCGCCTAAGACCTAACGCACAGTTGCCTGATCGTAAATTCCGCCCATTCACTTTCTCTCCTCACGCCTTATCTCGAGCGACAGCAACAGCGAGCGCTTTTAAAAAAATCCTACAAAGATCAGCAAAATCTTATTAAAAGAGCCCCCCCCCTCCCTCCCAACCTTCGCTCTTCAGGCCCGACCTTCGAGCGGAGGCAGCGGCTCGAACTTTGACTCGCGCTCGCATACAGCGAAATTAATTTCCTCGTACCCCATTAAATTTTTACGAGCACCGGGGAATAAAATGCCAAGAGAGGAGCACAAGAGAAAGAGAGAGAGAGAGAGAGAGAGAGAGAGAGAGAGAGAGAGAGAGAGAGAGAGAACGAGGAAGAAGAAAATGTGATCTCGACCCGGCTGCTGAAGGAGACTTCACATTGTTAAATCTGGGAGAAAAACACGCGAATTTATGAATAGTAAACTCCCAAAGTGAAGGGATCGTTAATGCTTATTACTTTGTCACACTTTGTATTTTAAGGTCTAATTGAAATTGCCGAATTCCTTAATAAAATGTAGGACGTAAAGCATTTAAAGCATATTTTAGTATCACGTATAAATTACGTTACGATTTTTTGCTTCCTCATAGAGGAAGCTTTGTAATAGTAAAATTTTAATTTTCTTTAAATTGCTCTAGAAACAGGAATAAAGGTGTTAGAAGTTTGTGTCACATGATTTTACAAAATGTCTGTACGGATGTGTGTGTGTGTGTGTGTGTGTGTGTGTGTGTGTGTGTGTGTGTATACCGCTTTATTTTCGGATCTACGCGGTCGATTGTAACCGGACGGGTCTCATTTTTTTTGTTTTTTGATTCCGAATTCGGAATCATATCATCTGAAAAAATAATTTTGTACGACTAACTGATTTGTTTTTGTTTTATGTCAAATTTTTCATTTTCGAAAAATGTATTTTTGATTTTTTTTAATGATTGGATTTAAATTTTATAATCCGATGGGTAGCGTTCGAAAGAGCATAAAAAAACCTATATTTCAAAAAAAAAAAAATTTCTCTAGCTATCACGGTTATTTTGTTATTAACAAAAACGTGTTTTTTTTTTTTTAATGCTTATAACTCCCAAACTAAATGGTCAATTTTTTTGAGAAAAATCATGATAATGGAGATTATGAATATCTATAATATGTATAAAATTGAATCCATTCTATTGGTTAGTTTTTAAGAAAAAAATTACAAAATTAAAAAACGTGTTTACGTGGCGACAATTTACGAGAGTAAAATTGTGTTAATCGCTTCAAAATTCCTTGTAGAGGTAGATTTTTGGTTGCCACCTGCACCTTTCTTTGGGATAGATGAATGGCTCATAAATTTCAGAGATTTTTGAGGTTAAAATTTTTGTAACCTCTTTTTCGAATCGTAATTTCTCGAGAACGGCTGCATGTATCAGAATGGGATAGGTAGCATTTAAAAGAGAATTAAAATACCTATATTTTCTAAAAAAAAAAGTTTCTAGCTATCACGGTTCTTTGGTTATTAACAAAAACGTAAAACATGAAAAATGAAAAAAATGAGTTTTGTATGTCCAACGATTCCGGAGGGAAAATAGTCGTAATTTCTTCAAAATTCCTTGTGGAGGTAGATTTTGGATAGCTCTTGGTCGAGTTCTTTGGGCAAAATAATTGGTCCACAAATTTCAGAGGTATTTGAGGTTAAAATTTTTTAAACTTTTTTTTAAATCGTAATTTCTCAAGAACGGTTCTATGAATCAGCTACAGATTTCTAGACAATTTTGTATGTAATATAGATATTATGTATGTGAATTTTCATCAAGATCGTACGATTACTTTTTGATATTCAAAATTTTCCTATTTTACAAAGTTATTTTATTTGTCGCCTGATAACTAGAGAAAACTTGTTTTAATTTTTTTTTTTAATTTGGCGGAGATGTAGAATGTATATTATTTATTATATGCGTTTTTAGAGTAAAAGAATTCGTTTATAAATTTCAGAGATATTCGAGGTTAAAACTGATTTAGCCTTCTTTTCAAATCGTAATTTTTTGGATATATCTATACTAGAAAATGGAAATAACACGTGCTATGCGTGCGTGTTGTTCACTTGCTTTTGTTTTTTATTGAGGGTAATTTACAGCGCGATCAAGTTTTAACCACTCATTATACTCATTGAAGAATATATTTGGTTGAAATTTCAAAAGATTATCTTTATTTTTTACTCAAAATATTGAAATTTTTTGTATAGAACATTGATTGGGAAAAAGTTTGCATTTTACTTGCAGAATATGCCAGTATTTTTGTTGTAACCTTTTTGGAAAGTCTCTTGACTGATTGACTTGATTGGTGACTTTATAATAAACATTCATATGTGTAATAAACGAATATATGTAATACAGAGTTTGGTAATTTCTTTGAATTTATTTTTAAGTTTTCAAAATATTATGGATTTAAAATATTACCCAAAGTTGAAGGTGCACGCGATAACAATATTAAGAAAATCAACCAATAGTCCTAAAATTTGGGAGAGATATTTTTTATATCTTCAAACTGAATTCGTTGCCCAATAAAATCGAACTATTACGACGAAAGATATTTGAGGTTTAAAATAAAACTAATTGAACATATGATAATATTTTGAAAAAATTGATTTATAAAAATATCGGGTTGTCGCACGAGAAAAAGTGTAACAAGAATGAATTTTCGAAAAATATATATTAATTTATTACGAATATTCATAAAGAAAATTGGGTATGATACAATTAGTTATTGTGATAAAAAATTAAAAAAAAAATATGAATAAATACATTATTTTGAGGAAGCTAAGTGCCAATGTATTGGCAGCGGTTTTTTTTTCGTTTTTACGAACAAAAAAGCTTTATTAATTTACGATTTATTTTCACCTTATTTTAACTAAAGTTCTGTAACATAGTACAATAAAAAGAGTAAAAGTAGTATTTTTAACTAGATTTGCGAACATTTTTTTTTAAATTTAAATAATTTAAATGTAAATAACAAATTTGCGTAAAAAGCGACAGTATTTAACAATTAACTTAAGGATACCGTATTAGAGAATTGCCAATTAGAAAGCAGAGAAGTTAATTTAAATTGTATCCGTTTAAGTGATTAAGTAATCAATTTTGCAGGACTTAACGTGATTTAACGTAATACGATTTATCTCACACACGTTTTAAACATTTTCTACCCTTTGATCTGTAAAATACGCAGTTGAAACTAAAAGAAACCATCTAGATAACCATCAACATTTTTAAGTAAAAAGTAAAATCGTTTAACAGTTCTTATTAAATTGGCCGACATGAAAGTCCTCATAACGACCACTTGAAAAAAAAATGATGCACAAAAGATTATTCGAGAGGAAGAAAGAAGCGAGCATCAAGCAAAAGAGAGACGAGCGTGCGTACCGTGCGAGAGATCCAGCCCGCGTTTCTTATGATAGGCGCACGAGTGACGCGCGGCGACGTGTAATGGAGTCGCGCACGGGGGAGCCGAACAATTAAATTCCAATTTAATAAAGCATTTCTCTGCGTATCGCCTCCTCCTCCGTCTCTCTCTCTCTCTCTCTCTCTCTCTCTCCCTCTCTCTTTTACGTCCTCACTCTCTCGCACAGGCATATGACACACACGCGCAGCGGAATGCTGCGGAACGGAACGCGAGCGCGTGGCACGAGCGAACGATACCCGGGAGAGACCGAGAGAGAGAAGCCGGTTTCATTTCGAAGGTCCGCGCGTGGAATTCCGCACGCGATGGGCGAGCGAGGACTCGCGAGCTTTAACGAACTGCGCGCCGTCGACGGATCAATCAGAGGGAGGGAGGGAGGGAGAGGACGCAAAACGGATGGGAAATGCTTTTTTCGATTGTTGTAGGGAAAGAGCGAGCCTTTTGTGCGTATAAAGTTCGCAGCGCGCGAAGCCCTGAGAGAGAGAGAGAGAGAGAGAGAGAGAGAGAGAGAGAGAGAGAGAGAGAGAGAGAGAGAGAGAGAGAGAGAATATAGTGGATGTAAAAGTGCGGGAGACGGAATGATTGGCGCCGTTCTAGCTGCTCTTTTCGTTCTTTTCCCCCGTGTTCTTATTTTAAGGCGCACGCTTCGTTTAACGTTTTCAGACGATTTTGATTAATTAGCAAATACTTCGCGCACGAGCCGGAAGATTACACGGTTCGCATATAAAACGGAGCGCTTTCCATCGTTACTATATGCTGCAAAAGTTTTTTTTTTTTCTCTATTCTCTTAGATAAAATAATTATATTTTCCTTTTGATAATATTGTCAATAATTTACGAAATTCACTGTTTCAAACTCTACAAAATGAAGTATTTAATTGATTGGCCTGTAGTCTTTCAGCGGTTGGAATAATTCAAATACAGCACGAATGACGCTCATCTATACATAAAATCCTCGTTCGCCAAACAGACAACACACATCCCAACGAACCTCACGAGAGGTAAAAGAATCGCTCGCCGAGTCTGTTAATAATAAATTGCCCGTCGTTCGAAGGCAAAGTTCGTATGAGCGGTGCGGCGGGCGCGGCGATTTTTCAGGGCCGCACACGCCAGGCTAAGACGAAGCGCACGAGAATATATGCCGCGGCCACATACGCGCGGCGTGCGTCTGCTCTCGGCGCTTATTTGTGAGTCCGATGTTTGCCGACAGTTCAATATTTACGGAGGGTCCGGCCAGCCATCGTCGTACGTTTGTCGAGCGCAGAGATACAGGTCGGTTAAAGGGTTGAAGGGCAGCGCCGGCGAGTATACAGCTTGTACGCGCGCGGGCTTGCATGTCGACTTCGGGATTTTTACCATTACGCGCTCCGATCGCATATGTAGTCTTCTTTGCTAGATGCTGTCTCGTATGCGCGTACAGAGAGGGAGAGAGCCGCCTATTCTTCATCTTCTATCCGCTTACACGTGAAGGGTTTTAGGTATGTATGTATGGGCAGAAAGAGAGGGTCTATCTGTCACCGTGTCAAACTCACGGGACTATGTGAACGAGGGAGGAATTTATTTTTCATTAAAAGTCGTATAATATTTGTTGGGTGTGCATTCTAAAGAATCATAATATCAAGTTACTTTAATTTATTTATGCTATTGGTGTGTATGTGTGGGTGTTTATTGCCTAAAGTTAAAAGATCTCCTTCACTGCGCACTTATATATGTCACTCTTTAAAATAAAAAGCGCTTCAGATAATTTTATAATAATAAACGGTTTGCTATTTTTCAGAAAGAATTAACAGTGAGTCATACGTTTCACGGCGGCAGTTGAGATCAAAACTTTGAAAGTAAAATTTTTGTAAAGTTCAAAATAAAATTCGAAAATAAAATCGTCCAAGATAAAATCATGCTACAATATCCCGACGGGCACGAACAACAGAATTAATTCGATAGGCCGGTAAATTCAGATCCTATCGCGCGCACAGCAGTTTTATTATTCAATAGACCATCCGCGAAGAATGCCCGGCGAAACGAGGAAGATGCAGCATTATCACGTGACTGTCACGTCAAATGTAATGCCATGCGACAGGATTTGAGACGAGAGGAAAGGACAAATGGCCACGTAACCGTATACACATGTAAAAGCGAAGAGAAGGAGGAAGGCGAGAGAAGTGAAAATAAGAAGCTATGTATGCGGGCACGTCAGATTAAAGCGGAATGGAAAAGATAACGCGAGTATGTGTCGCGCGACGGAGGAGGGAACAAAGTGAGAGGCGAAAAAGGCTGCGGGGGCGAGCAAGACGAAGTATAGAGAAGCGATTCGGAAGCAATTCGGTAAGTACACGTCGATTTATGTCCAGAAATGCTCGATAGCTCAGCCCGCTCGCTCGCTCTGCGATAAGGACGCGGGGGAGGAGGAAAAAAGAAGGCATATAGAGAGAGCGAACACGAGGCGGTAAGAGATCCCGGCGATGTTATTGTACGAGATCGCTGCTCGTTCCCCGGCCTCTTCTATACCCGTATTTCATATATATACACACATACATACGCGGCTCCACATACGCGCACAGGTGCATGTGTGTAACGGCGATATGGCCTATCTTACGACGCTATTTGGGGGGAGCACTTCGTATATAGACGCACTCTCGAGGGCCATCGAACCGTCGCTTAGTGTCGCCTCGGCACTGCCGCATCGCGCGAGCCGAGAGATGGCCTCTGTGCTGCCGCCGCGCCCCCGAGTACGGGCGAGCGAGAGGAAAAAAGAAGAAGGCCGGAGGAAAATGAGGATCTCTGGAAACGGCCTCGAGATATAGACTCGGATGTTATTTATAGGCTGCTGCTACGCGACGCGTGGGGGAGTGTATCTAGGAGATAGCGGCGAGAGCTGTTTGGATAAGGATGTGCTGCGCAGGTATACGTGGGCGTTTAATTGGCCGTGTGGTGGGATATACAAATAAAAATACGGTGTGTGTATATGTACACAAAAAGTAAATCATTCTTCGGTAGAGGTTTATAAGGGGTGAATTAGTTTGCCGATATAATTAGAGTAATTGTATAAGCAAATACAAATGGATTATTCTACCGGTATGTCGTCTGTATTTGTTGGTAAATATAAATTTGTTTATCTGTTTTGAGAGATTTCGAAAGAATATTTTAAAATCACAATTAAAAAAGGTTTTTTTAATGTCGGCAAAATTGGCATATTTAGACGGAGGAGATTTTAGATTACGTGATATAAAGATATAAATTCTTAAAAGTCGTTGCACATTTTCATCACTGTACACACTGAGAGAAATGTCATAGGAAAATTTGTTAAATATATAATAAAAATTGCTATATTATATAGGAACGGAAGGATGTACTCGACATCTAATAATTTTTACTATATATATATAGCAATTTATGGTAATAAGCTCAATTAAAAAAAAAACCTTGGCTGTATTCGAACCCTCGACCCTCGGCACGCCAGTCGAGCGCGCTGACCACTGACCCACGGAGATTCTTGAGTGTAAAATTTTGGAACTTATACATGTCATCTTCCCTATAACCTCACGGCAATTAGGTGGCGCTGGCGTCTGATAGCACTTTTTACTATATAAGTTAGTAAAACTTGGTATGTATATAATATATATTATTAAAAAAAATTAAAAATTTTACTATATCTAAATTTTTACAATATAATATAATATTTTTCGCTCAAGTGTATTGGAAAATTTATTTTATAATATAATAATTATTTCTTTATATATAATAAAATACGTCACAAGTCGAGTATATCCTTCCGTTCCTATATAAAATAGCAATTTTTGTTATATATTTAACAAATTTTCCTATGACATTTCTCTCAGTGCATGTAATGAATTAATCGACCGAAGAAATTACAACTTTTAAATAATCAAAAAATATATTCAGCTGTGTTCAAACCAAGATATCATTGTCCTCCGTAATAATGCACTTCACCATCCGGCAAAGTTTCAAATCGATAATTCAAAATTTTGAATTATCGATAAGTCTGAAAATAGTATTTGGAAAACCAATCCGAAATTTCGTTCTAATGATGTATTCTTAGACGACTTGATTATCAATTTGAAACTTTGCAGGATGGTGAAATCTATTATTTATGTACATTCTCGATAAAGTGTCTGCTTTAATAAAACATCATATGAAATAAAGGGAATAAAATAATTTCAACATTTCGCATGATAAGTGAGAAATCTATTTAAATATCGTTTCATATAGCGGAAAAGTGTATCCACATTAAACAAAATTGTGTGAATTTCCACTGTAGCGTACAGTGAAATATACCACTTTCGCGAACCGAGCTCTGATATAAGAAGATTTGTCTCTGGAATTAATGACGCGAATATCGTATATTTCAGCCAGACAATGCGATTGAATAGAATGAGATTTTTATCAGCGGCACTTCAATAGTTTTGATCACTTTGCGGAATGACAGCGCGCAGCGTGAAAGATGGGCTCTCTCAGCCGTCGAGCCTAGACCCCGGCGAAGTAGATAGATCGTCAACCGAGCGGCCCTCGAACATTTCCAACTCTCCGCGAGTTCCATCGCTCTCCCGGCTCATTTCTGATGTTGACTAATGTAAGCGATTCATTCTCTCGTTTGTAGCTCCTAAAACGCTTCCATGCCCCGCATGCGCACTTCGCTCTCACTCGCGGAGAGGCAAGTTATTCATTGGGAAATGCGTTCCAGTAAGAAACTTGCGCGAATCTATTGTGCTAATAAATAAATGGCTCGCTGCCTGGAATCGAAGGAACTCCAAGTTTGTTGGCTTTGCCAGTCGCATTGATCGCGTAGGTATATGTTGATAGATCGAACTTTCGAATTGTGAGTTTTTTTAAATAAAATATGAATAGTTTATTGATTCTCGTAAAATGATATATTGACATCAACAGCGATTTTTAAAGAACATCGATTTCTTTTACATTTTTTATATTAAACTAGCAATTTCAGGCGCGCTGCGCGCGCACTTTCTTTACATTGCGATTATACTTATATATATAATTAATATTGAAATATTATCAATTTAAAATTTAGTTTACTTTTTAACATCTGCTAATTTATCCAATATTTTTTATTGAAACTTGGATTTTATTTATTTAATTTATTCCTATACAATACAAAAATTTGGAGGTTAGAAATTTAACTCTAATCAGAACCGTATTCATAGTCCTTCATTGTTAACTACAGATAAAATTTTAATACTTTTTTGTTATACAAAACCAAATTTAATTCGTTAATACTATTTACGACTTATATTTTTAGTTTAAATATTTCATAATTCCAAACTTTTTAGTTTTATTTGGACCAAGAAGCTTGTTTTTCTAATTTTAAAATAAATATTTTGATGCTATTTTGATTTAGTTATATTTTTTAAATCTAAAAATCAATTTCACTTTAAAAAATTCAAACCTCTCAATTTCAAACAATTCATAAAGCAAATCTTGGTGCCTACTTTCTATATGGACCAATCAAAATCAAGCCTTTCACTGCTTCAACATGGCCGCTCATCACTTTTTTAAGAAGGGATTATTCATTGAGTGCTTCGATATTTTCAATTTTCGATAATAAAATTTTTAATTTTTATCCATCATAGTATTAAAAAAATTTCTATTGAAGTGCAGTTTTTCTATTGTAATAAATTTTATTTTTTTTAGAAACTTTTAGATATTTTATGAGAACAAAATAAATCTACATGATTATCGTTTGAACTTTATTTTCTATAACGATTGCTTAAAATAAAAACATGGTAAAAGATATGCAAACTAGAAGTGCAAGACATTCGAGGAACGGATTTTGACAAGATTTGGAGGATCAACTGGTTATAAAAATGGGGTTATAAAAATAAAGTCGAGTACCTATATAATTAATGAGTGAAATGTGTTATATTATTAAAATATATCTGTTCTATTGACCATATCACTAGCATTTGAAAAAAATATTAATTTCCTATGGAATTTAAATAATCAATGACAGTGCAAGAAAATAAAGAAATAAGTTCGCGAAAAAAAAACTTAAAAAGGGAAATTTTAGACTATTTTAAGTCTTAATTTTAAATTTTAATTTCAACAATTTAAAGCTTAGAAGCTTTTACTTTCTACTTTAATAATCTTTTCGCTTTACTTTAGTAACACAAATATTTACAGGGATCTTGTCCATTAAAGAGACACTATTTTATAATAAGATAACGCATATTTGACATAAAATAGCACATGCTTCATGAAAAGTGTTATTTTAGGTACTAGCAATCGAATTTCAAAACTCTATCAGAATTCGTTTCCTAAAAGCCCTCTCTTTGTAAATAACATGGCTCTTCTTATAGAATAAAGAACATATTACATATTTTTAAACATTTGAAACAACCCTTAATTTATCCACTACATTTCGCCTCTAACGTAGCGACAAAAATTGTAATGACTTTGCGAGAAAATAGAACAAAATGTTACCTATCTGTGTTCTGACATTTTTAATCATCAAATCTTCGCTATTGATAAGCAGTAAGTTAAGAGCTTTTTGATTGCAATTATAAATAAATGACTAAATTCATTTGTCTAAATAATCTATACGTAACGTAGTTCTTACAAATAATACTAAAGTTTTGATAATTATACACGGAGAAAAATGTTGGGGTAAAAATTACTACGTCTGATTGCAAAAGTGAGACCGACTCAAATTAGCAAAAAAAGATTGTAATAATTGATGGTAAAAATTGCCATAAATTTATAGTAATTTTTGCGATGCAGGAGAAATTGCTATAAATTAATCGCAATTTTTACCATAAATTATGGCAATTTGTTTAGGATTTCGAGTCTGTCCCACACTTATAATCAGGCATGGTAATTTTTACTATATTGTTTTTCTTCGTGTAACTTTCAGTACGTACATTTTTATTTTTTTAAATTCACTTAATTAAAAAAAGATACTTACAATTACATCAACATCACAACACGACCAAACGCTAAAATTCAAACCGCTCTTCCCTCCTCAATCTTTTCTATTATCATAAAAAGAGAATATAACCCGCTCTCTTGGTCGGCGCGCGTTATAACTCTCGTCCAACATCATCGCGCGCTTTTCGCGCTCTCGGCCAAAGTTATGCGAGCACCCCGTCCCTCCGCGCGTACTTTTTAACGATCGTCTTCTCCCCCCTGTCCCTCGTGCTCGCGCGTGCGCGCGAATCCTTTGAGATCGCTCTATCGTCGATATCTCGGCCGCTCGTTCTCCACTCGAGCGACGCCAGGGATCGCGCGCGTGCACTCGACTATATCGCTCTCCCGAGGTATGCGCTCGCGGTAATATATGTATGTAGACGAAGCGCCCGTGAGAGAGAGAGAGAGAGAGAGAGAGGGATGGAGAGGGCGAGGAAGAGG
Source organism: Torymus aiolomorphi (assembly GCA_036365515.1). Taxonomy (NCBI): domain Eukaryota; kingdom Metazoa; phylum Arthropoda; class Insecta; order Hymenoptera; family Torymidae; genus Torymus; species Torymus aiolomorphi. The sequence continues at coordinate 187,672,845 of CM070875.1, forward strand.
GGAAGATAAAGCGAAGCACCGCGAAAATTACGATCGGCCTGCCCATTAACCTAATCGTTTTCTTTTTTCTCCACCGCCATGCACCGACGCCCGGCGCTGCCTACGTAATGCATCCCCGGTCGAGGTGTGTTTCATTGCGCGATCGTGATACGTTCGGAATAGCTTATTCGCTCAACTTTTATCATTGGGTTTTTTACGTATGAATAGTTATTCTCTTCTTTTTTTCTTTTATGGCTATTCTAACTAGTATTTTATAAATACAGATGTGTACATTCATACAATTTTGAAAATAGACATTTCATAATCAAAATTTTATAATAAAATTATAAAAAAAAAATGTAAAAATAGTAAAAGAAAATGTCTTGCTCGCCCTTATCTACTGAATTTTCTTAATCAAATCAGGTATTCAAAATCAACTAAAAATTAATCGTAAATATTATTCTTCAGTCACATTCATAAATACTGAAACTTTACAATAACGAGTAAATTAACGAAATCAGCAAGGCAAGAGATAATGAACATATCACGCTGTGCATAATTAAGATCCAACGGGAAAAATCCCAAGCAACTCGACAGCACAAACCGTGGAATGTCCCGAAAGCAGAAAGAAAACAAACACAGTCTGAAAAGAGTCGGTAAGCCGAAAAGCGACGCTCAGCCACCGTAGTTTCGCAATTTCTTATCGCATCAAGTTACCTCGGAGATAAGAACGTACGCACTCGTTTGCACGTGCGCGAGGCTGCGGACAAGCGGAAAAAGGAGGCGGTGAGACCGCTCGCTCCAGCACCTTTTCGCAAGTAATTGGCCACGGAGGCGGGATAGAGAGAGAAAGAGAGAGAAAATGAGCGACCGAATCCGCTGGAACCTCTTTAATCTCGGGTCCTTCTCCGTTAATTCGTCGCAGGTAGTTCGCCCTCCTCATTTATCTTGACATTGCATTAAAAGACAGAGAGAGAGAGAGAGAGAGAGAGAGAGAGAGAGAGAGAGAGAGAGAGAGAGAGAGAGAGAGAGAGAGAGAGAGAGAGAGAGAGAGAGAGAGAGAGAGAGAGAGAGAGAGAGAGAGAGAGAGAGAGAGAGAGAGAGAGAGAGAGAGAGAGAGAGAGGTAGGGACGCCGGTGTATACGTTGTGACCAAGATCGAGATTAGCTCGCAGTGTGTGCGCCTGCAGGGATCCTTCTCGAGGAAGTTTCTCGACCCACCCCCTCCCACCACCCATCGAGCGCTTTTCGCGGCCCGCGTGCACCCTTGGATATTGGGAGGACAGTGGCGGCGTCGTGCTGTGTCGAATGTTTGAAGCTCCAGGGAGTAATTTTGAGAGAAGAAGAGCAAGAGAGACGCAGGGGCGCTGGAGTGTGTCAGAATCTGGTCGGCTTCTCATATTTTAATTAATTATTTTGTTCCTTTGATGTCGGGCTAAGCAGCCATTGAATGCTCAATATTGTAGAGGAAATGAAGGAGACTTGGAATTTTAATCAGACACGCGTTTAATTGTTTTTTATTAAATGTTTTATTTTTATATAAATATTTGTAATTGTTTTTGCATTTCCAGGAAAAAAGCAATATAATTAAAGTTTTAAAAATTAATTTTCTGATTCAATATTTTTTAATTACTTTAACTATTATACACGGAGAGAAAATTTTCAGTAAAAATTACAAAAAGTTCGATAATTTTTACCGAACTTCACGGTACTATGGTAACAGACTGACATTTTTGTAAATTTTACAGAACAGTTCGATAATTTTTCTAAGCACTTACTTTTTACTGAACCGTTCCGTAATTTTTACTCTTTTTTGAGTTATAAATTTTATAGAATATGGCGAATATAGTAATTAAAAAAAATTTATCTATTTATGGGAATAATTTGTATTAATCGCACTTATCGCCATTTTAATAGTTGGGAATCCAGTGTTGCTTTCCTTGTGGTGTAAGATAAGATGTAAATATGCACGCCGCTTTTACATAGGAAATTTTTATATCTAAAGTCCTAAACATATCTAACTACTATACTACACATAACCTAAGTAATGCCTTACATTTCGCAATACGCAAACGCTTACATATGAACTTTAGAAACTCAGCGGACTTATATACTAACTGAGGAAAGTCGTGGTCACTTGCGAGTTTCAATATTCGCCATCTACCGGTTGTGCACGGTAATTCTCGCTGAAATTTAAGAACGCGCATGCGCACAACAGTCAACAGCGCCACCGCGCGTTACGCCAACGAAAACTTCCAAACCTTCTCTGAAAAGTTACTGAACAGTTCGGTAATTTTTACTGAAAATTCTATAAAAAGTATAGAAAGTCAAGTAAATCCGCTCATTTTGGCAGTCTGTTACCACAGTACCGAAAAGTTCAGTAAAAATTGCGGAACTTTTTGTAATTTTTACTGAAATTTTTCTCTCCGTGTATCAATATCGCATAACTTTAGTACATTTTAATATTTTTGTTTTACCTAAAAGTAGAGTACTATGAAAATTTGTTTTTTTTTCATATTTTGTACTTTAACATTCAGAAAAATGTTTTTAGAATAAAAAAATATTGTTTAATAAATAAAATTAATATTTGCTTCACAATGTAAAATTAACTTGAACTTTACAAATTCAAAAATTTCACATTATATATGCAATGCTCCTGTTGGTAAATACATTTTGTAAAACATAATACTTAAAAACCGCTGATTCTTGACGATTGCGTAAATACGATTTAAAGATGGATTAAAAACTTAAAGTTTCCTATTAAGTTTGTAAAAATATAAAGCAAGAAATAAATTAGTATATTTTTGTATATACAACGGTAAATTTGGTTTTAACCTTATATTTTTCTTCCTCCTAGAGCTTTGTAATAGTACAATTTTAAGTTTCGTTAAATCACTCTAGAAACACTAATAGAGGTGATAGAAGTTTGAATCGCATGATTTTAGAAAATGTCTATGGATGTGTGCGTGCGTGCATGCGTGAGTGCGTGCGAGCGAGCGAGCGAGCGTGTATGTGGGTGTGTACGTACGTATACCGTTTTATCTTAGGATCTATTCGATTGGTTTTTAACCGGACACGTCTCATTTTTTTTGTGTGAATGGGGAAGGAAATCCTCTTTTTGATTCGACTATGCGTTTTTGTTTTATTTCGAATTTTCGATTTTTCAAAATTTATTTTTGCGTTTTTTTAATGATAACATTGAGATATTTGAATCGAACAGATAGCATTGGAAAGAGCATAAAAAAAACCTATATTAAAAAAAAATTACATTAGCTATTGCAGTTCTTTTGATATTAACAAAAACGTGTTTTTTTTAAAGCTTATAACTCTAAAAATAAACGGTCAATTTTTTTGAAAAATATGATAATAATATAAATAGCTATAATCTGTAAAAAATTTGAATCCATTCTGTCGACTACCCGAGTAAAAAAATGTATATATAATTATATATAATTTGTGTATAAATTATATATATATATATATATATATATATATATATATATATATATATATATATATATATATATATATATATATATATATATATATATATATATATATATATATATATATATATATATATATATATATATATATATATATATATATATATATATATAATTTATATATAATCATATATGGTTATATATTGAATTTGACCTTATATAAGCATATATAATCATATATGTATATATAAAACCATATATATTTATATCAAATCATTATATATGATCATGTATAACCATATATACTTATATATGACTATATATTATCATATATTGTCAGATAAAACCATATATAAATGCGTGATGTAGCATCGAAAATTTTTCATACATATAAGGATATATAGTTACACATGACAATATATGACTATATATTAACATATATTAGTATGTATGATCATATATACTTATATAAGGTCAAGTTCAATATATACTCATATATGGTCATATATAATTATATATAATTTTTTTACCCGAGTAGTTATTGAGAAAAAAAATTTTAAAATTTAAAAATAAAAATTATAAATAAAAATAAATTTTCCCAAATTAATCCACCTCTAGAAATAAGAAAAATGTTCCAATCAGAATCAATATCTTTCCACTATACAACACTAAGAAATAATTATATAAACAGTACGAGCAAGACCAGGAACAAATCAATTCAACTACCAAAAAGTGATAAAATAATTAGTGATAAAAATAGCTATGATGATCTATAAGGATCTTTAATAGGCTCACGAAAGATCTCAAAATTATGTCATTCAGTAGACAAATTACAAAGAAAAAATTAAAAATGTTCATTTTAAAAGAGGCGATAACTAATTAAATATAATAATTTAATTTTAAAAAATTTATTTATCTGTTACATGGTATAATAAATCTCTATGCGATGTTGACTAAATTTTACGCGTCTACCATAACCTAGTATGTAAGAATATATTATTTAGTTTTTAAGTTTTCTTTTCTATTTTATGTACCAGACCTACACGCAGGCAAACTATTTGCCTCGGTAGGATTTACTTATATAAATTTACTTATGTAAATATATAATAATGTAATTGTAAATATTATCTGGAAATAAATAAATAAATAAATAAATAAAAATGCGTTTTGTATGAAGCACGTTTACTTTAGTAAAATTGACTTAATCGCTTTTAAATTCCTTGTAAAGGTAGATTTTGGATAGCTCTCAGCTATTTCATACTAAGTTCTTTATACTTAAGCTATTTTATACTAAGTTCTTTGGGCTAAATGATAGGTCAATACATTTCAGAGATATTTGAGGTTAAAATTTTTCATCCTTTTTTTCAAATCGTAATTTCTCGAGAACGGTTCGATGAATCGGCTTCAAATTTATAGAAAATTTTGTATGTGATATAGATAATATAGGTGCAAATTTTCATCAAGATCGTTCGATTACTTTTTGAGATATTTGATATTTAAAATTTTCGTATTTTGCAGTCATTTTCTTGTCGCATGATAACTAGAGAAAAAAAATTAGTATCATGTTGAAATATTGTGGAGATGTAGAGTTTATATGTTTATCGTATAAGTCCTTTAGGTAAAAGAATTGTCTCATGATTTTTAGAGATATTTAAGGTTAAAATTTTTTACGCATTTTTCAAAATCGTAATTTGTCAATGACGACTTAATGTATCAGATTGAAATTTATAGACTACTTTGTATGCGATATAGGCAATACCTATGTAAAATTTCATCCAGATTATATGGTTAGTTTTTGAGATATTTGATATTTAAAAATTTGGTATTTCTGGAAATGTCTTTCTATGTAGCACAATAACTAGAGTAAAATTTAATTACTTTGAAATTTGATGAAGATGTAGATTTGATGGAGGTATAGCGCTTGTATTATTTATTACACGAATTGTTAGGGTAAAAGAATTAGTTTATAAATTTCAGAGATATTTGAGGTTAAAACTGTTAAAACTGTTTTAACCCTATTTTCAAATCGTAATTTTTCGGGAACGGTTTTATGTATACATTACTAGAAAATGGAAATGACGTGCGATACGCGCGCGTGTTGTTTACTTGCTTTTGTTTTTTATTGAAGTTAATTTACAGCGAGCTCTGCAGAAACATGAAATTAGTCAGATACGCTGGCCAATTATTTTGAGTTCGAACTAATTTTTCGAATAATCGCGATTTGAAGTGAATATAGTAAAAATTACCCTCTGTCAATTTTGAGATAAAAATTTTAAAGTTGAAACGGTTATGGTTTATGGGCATATAATTTTATACACATTTTGCTCATTTTGCCTTTAGAAATTTATGTAAATGTTTTTATTAGCTGCCACTGATATTTGTGTTTAGATAATATTTTATTTGCTTTTGTTTTTTATGAAGATGGTGTAATACTCATACTTTAGCATTAATCATGTTTTATCGACTGAACATGTCAAAATCATTAATATTAAAAATAATTATTTGTGTCTTAAACAAGTTAAATAAAATAAATGTGAAATAACAAAAATTAAGAAAAAAATCTGGAATCTACAAATATTAATAAATTATTAAATCATTGAAAAAGTAAATTGGAATCGTCCAATGAGATTGCAGGATTTTAAAATTGACTTGGCACGTTCGGAGAGAATCCGTCGGGTTAGAGGAAAAAGATGCTATCTCGTCGACGCGCTGAAAAAGATGCTATCTGGAAGATGCGTTGAAAAAGATGCTATCTCAAAGATGCGTTGAAAAACATGCTATCTCGCTGAGATTTGGAAAACATGCTATCTCGGCAAATATTTTTTTTCGTGAAAATTTAAGTTGGCACCTCTGCAGAAACTTTTAAAGAAAATTGTTTTTTTCAATATATTTAGTTTGATTATCAATCATAATAAATTTATAGGATAGAACTTTACTATAAACTTGACTGTCTTACTATACCTTTTGTATAAAAAAATAGTATACATACATGTAAACGCGAGCCGACAATAACAATTTTAATAAAATAAAAAACCCAAACCCCAAATAATTGCGGAATAAGCGAGTTCCACGTAGAAGAATATCTTCCCAAAAGGAGGCAGGACGAGAATAATGCAATAAAATAGAAAAACCTAAAGTCCAAATAAGGTAAAGTACCCGATACCTGGACAGACTAAAAATTGGGACCATTACCTGGACAGCAGTAAAGCAGTACTATTACTTATACATATAATAAAGATATAAATTCATTAGTGAAGTTTATGCTATTAACTATGCAACCAAATGAATTTCGTGTTAATTTAAGTCTCTAATTCATTAGAATACGAAATAAAAGATTTCGAAGTTATGTAGGATAGCCGAACCCTTCTCCAGCTTAACATCCTTATCAGTTAGCAATACCCGATAGCTGGACATATTTAATAATATCCCTATAAAAAATATTCAGTTGGATTCAACTAGAATTTTAACCAGAATCCAACTGGAATTAACTTTAATTTAGTTGAAATAAACTTAAATCCAGCTGGGTTCTGCTGAATTTTAAGCAAAATTTGTAGTACATATTGTCCAAGTTTAGGGTTCAAGTGTTGTCCCGGTATTGCTCCCAGTTCAACACAGGGTGTCCAAGTTTAGCAGCCTTACACATATTTCTTCAAACTTACTTTTTTAATATAAATAAGCATGAAAATGAGTTTTTCTGTGAATACATTAATTAAATGGATTACAAATCAATATCTAGATTTAAAAGTTTGAAAAAAATCCGCCTATTGGTTTTGAAAAGTCATTTGTTTGTGATTGTGCTCAAAATCTGTCCAGGTATTGGGTACTTTACCTTAGGCGAGAGGCAAGTTCAACGTAAAAAATTATATACACGTAAACGCGGGCAGACAATACATAGTTTAATAAAATCAAAAATGCAAACTCCGAACAGGCGGAGAGTTAAGTTTCACATTGATGATTATTGACAAAGACTAATTAAATAAAAAACTCAAACTTCAATTCCTAAACAGGTGAAGAAGATGAGAGCCACGTAAAAAAATATTTACACACAGCACAGACGAGCAGGGAGAGTTTTTCAACAAGAAAATTCTTGAAACATGAATGATAAAGAAGAAGACATACTCTTCTACATACATGGAACTCGCCTCTACCGCCTGCTTGAGGTTTAGGTTTTTTATTTTATTAAATTAAAACTATTTATCATTTTTCCCCATCTATACGTGTACCTATAGTTGCACTTTTACGTGTCACTTGCCTCCACCGCCTATTTGGTGTGTGGGTTTTGTTACTTATCGTATGCCAATGTGTACGTGCATACATACACTTCTATCTGGAACTCTCCTCCTTCGCTTATTTAGGGTTTAGTAATTAATTGTAAAGTTGGCAGTTTTTTAGCTACGTATAGATCGCGATTCCGCGAATGAGCGATGTGAAAACAACAAAGCGTGCAGGAGTGTTTACAGCCAAATACTCTAAAGATGTGTCGAACATCAATATTCACGACCGTCTGAAACTTTTTTATCTATAATACACGCTTGATGTGTGTTGAATGATTGTAGCGCTACACATATATTTGAAAGTGGCGGCACCGCGTCAGGCGTACGCGGTCGCAGCTGCATATGCTGCAGCATCGCGATTCCGCGAATGGGCGGTGTGAAAATAACAAAGCGTGGACGAGTGTTTAGACCCAAAAATTCTAAACCTGTGTCGAACATCAACATTCACGAACGTTTAAAAATTTTTTGTCTTCATCTCATGCTCATCTACATTAAATGTTAGCAGATTTTGCGCAATACACAAAATTGTTTTGGATTTTTTATAAATGGATTTTATTATTTTTCATGATCATAAAATATTAAATTAAAAATTTACATTTTAAAACGCAGATTTTAATAGCTAGAGGGACACGGTCGGTAAAAGTATTTTTTAATTTCAATTATTTATTTATTTTTTATTTCAATTTATCAAAATATGACGCTATGATTCTGGGACTTCATTCAAGTGAGTTTTACAACAATTAACTAACAATTCCGTCAGCTACAAAATATAGATTTGCCTCATATTTCGTGGACATTGTAAGCTAGATTGGTTAGTGGATAGAATAGTATCTCAAACTAAATGAAGCATTTCTGAAATTTATCTATTTTTCTCATAAATGAACGGCAATTAAGCATAATGTAATCATATTAAAGTAATATAAATAATATAAAAATTCTGTTTAAATGGCAATTTGTCAATAAGTTTTATTATTCATTTAAAATTCTAAAAAGGTCAATAAGACAGTCAAGTTTATAGTAAAGTACTATCCTATACATTTATTATCATTGATAATCAAACTAAATATATTGAAAAAAACAATTTTCTTTAAAAGTTTGTGCAGAGGTGCCAAATTAAATTTTCACGAAAAAAAATATTTGCCGAGATAGCATGTTTTCCAAATCTCGGCGAGATAGCACGTTTTTCAACGCATCTTCGAGATAGCAGTGTTTTCAACGCATCTTCGAGATAACATCTTTTTCAGCGCGTCGACGAGATAGCATCTTTTTCCTCTAATCCCAGGATTATCAACTTCCCTCGGGTGTAAATAACTGGAGCAAAATTGTTGTAATTTTTCATTTTTTGATAATGTGAGTAAATTTAAAATTTTTCTCGGGTAATACTGACCGCAAGGGATAATTAAATTTAAGATAGTTGATCGGACAATTCCGTCATAAAAATCACAATATCGAAAAATTGCAGGATTTTAAAATTGACTAGGCACGTTAGGAAAGAGTCAACTTCTGTCGGGTGTACAATAATTTTTAAAAATTTAAAGAAAATCAATTTTCTGGTGAACTACCTTAAATTATATTTGAGTTTGAACTAATTTTTTGAATAGTCGCGATTTAAGAAGTGAATATCCACGGCTGAGCGGAAGAAGAACGTATCTCGACGCGCGGATGAAGAACGACGTATCTCGGCGTGAGGATGAAGAACGACGTACCTCGCCGCGCGGATGAAGAACGACGTATCTCGGCGCGAAAATGAAGATCGATGTATCTCGGCGCGCATTTTTTTTTCTTTAAATTTTGTAGTGGAAGCACTGCGCGCATGCGCTGTACCGCGGTGAGCATCGTCTATAATACTTACTCCATATTGACTATACATATACCGGACTTTGTAAAGCAAAGTTTGTTAAAGATAACACGATTGCTGTATTATTTTGTGTCACTGCTATAGCAGTCGAGTATTTTTATAGACAATCGTAGGCTTGTCAGCGGCGCTCGGCGGACCGCACAAGGCGCCGCGCGATTCCAGACCTACGATTGTCCCTCTATATAAAATGCAACCAGACATGTTCGGCGCCATGTTGATTTTTTCTCGAAAATCTCGAAGTATATCTCGAAAATCTCGAATCGCGTCAATTGCGTCTGCTAAAGTTAGAGGGACTAGAGTTTTAAATGCGAACTAGATTAAGTTTTGAATACAGATATTGTAGTAATATGTAAATTGTATTTTGTATTATGTTGACATGTTGTTGTATATTACATTATTGTAATTATTGCATTTGTAATATAATAATATTAAAGAGGCGTATACATTCAGATGTTGCGCCGTGTTGCATGCGCAGAGATGCAACGTGACTGTGACGCGCGTCATAAGACGGTCATGCGACCGTCTTAAGACCGTCTTAAGACCGTCGAAAATATGAAGCAAATAACCATACTTTGTCAAGTTCCTGATGACGCTTATCGCCATTTTAACAGATTTGATATTGATAAATGCAACACATATTTATCTAAATTTTTTAAAACTCGTATCGTATATTTCTTAAAATAAACTTTTTATATTTAAACTATTTATTTAATAGCAAAACTTAGATTAAAATTAAAATCAAAACTTTTAAGACGGTTATTCTGCATCTATATAGAATTATAGGGTTATAGATTGGATAAATGCAATACATATTTGTCTAAAGTTTTTAAAACTCCTATATAGATATACATAAACTATTTTTTAACTATCAAAATTACAATTTAAATAT